>VZDJ01000102.1:61888-207868 GCA_008694505.1 Cyanoderma ruficeps | reverse complement strand
AAAAAAAAAAAAGAGGGGACCTGGAAAGCCTATGGAGCAAAAGGGATATAAAGCCTGTTTCTAACTGAATTGGCAGAGAGTCAAGGCCTGTCAAAGGCATAAGTGCAGCAAAACTGAAGTTGTCAGGCACTGTTAGTCACTGTGTTCATGTGCTGGTGCTACTGGAAGCATTTAAAAGAGGTGTCAACCGCTGCTATTTAAAAATACAGACCTGCTCCACCCGCCCCCAGCCCAGCACAACCACAACAAGAGTGAGGGAAAACCATCAGGCTGTTCTATCCCTGTGCCTCTGAAGAGTGAGGGAAAACCATCAGGCTGCACTATCCCTGGGCCCTGTGGCTCTGAAAACTGAGGGAAAACCATCAGGCTGCTCCACTCCTGTTCTGTGTGGCTCTGAAAACTGAGGAGAAACCACCAGGCCGCTCTATTCCTGTGCCCCTGAACAGTGAGGGAAAACCATGAGGCTGCTTTATCCCTATGCCTTGTGGCTCTGAAAAGTGAGGGAAAATTCCCCAGGCTGCTCTATCCGTGTGCCCTGTGGCTCTGAAAACTGAGGGAAAACCATCAGGCTGCTCTATCCCTGTGCCCTGTGGCTCTGAAAACTGAGGGAAAACCATCAGGCTGCTTTATCCCTGTGCCTTGTGGCTCTGAAAACTGAGGGAAAATCATCAGGCCGCTCTATCCCTGTGCCCTGTGGCTCTGAAAACAGAGGGAAAACCATCAGGCTGCTTTATCCCTGTGCCTTGCGGCTCTGAAAACTGAGGGAAAATCATCAGGCTACTCTGTCCCTGTGCCCTATGGCTCTGCAGCAGCCAAAGGAAGGAGACTGCTCAGGTTCTGAGTTTTGGAACATGCAGAATCATGTGCCCCTGGCACAGCTAGGCACACACTGGGGATGGGATACTGAAGACAAGTGTTTTTTTTAAAGGCTGCAAAGACATAGAAGCACTTTATAATATGTGGATATCTAAATTTTTTTTGATCATTCTTAGTTCTAGCCTTTCTGATGCTGGAGAATTTATTTCTAAGGTGTCTTATCCTTCCTAAACAATGTGTGATCTCACTGATAAAGACTTCTGAAATGTGTGTATGGACAAACAAAAAGGTTTTGACATGCCACCCATGCCCAGAGCAGCCACTTTTTGAGGATCCTACAATCTCTACTCCAGTGGCAGTGCAAAACATGCACTATATTACTGAAATATTTATCTAGGTAATAAAGTAGGGGTAAATGGTATTTCCCTAGTAACAAGAGAATATGGAAATTCATTAAAAATTGGTATGGGAGACACTTGCACTTTAGAAGATTATAAATAATACATGCTGTCTTTGATCATACTATTATTAAAATTAATACATCAAAATTTTGCCTTCTCAAAACTCAGTACTAGGGGAGATTGTAAGTTGCTGACACAGATAACATGCTCTGATCTGCAGATTCCCTCCTTTCCCAGTTCACTAAGAATGAGGACTCAGCACACAGCTGTGTATAACCATAGAGGCAATTTGGGAGAAAAATACGCAGAAATCTTGATAAAAAATTTTCATACAATGCAAAATTGGGCAGCGAGCTGCAGAAAGTCAAGAAGTGATCAGCTGTACTGTAAGGATCACTTGTTTAGTTTGATTCATTCACTGCAGAGGTTTATAAATACATTTAAATATAATGCCTGGATTTTAAGAACAAAGCATGTAGAATATACACTCCAAAGAATAGGACCCCAGAAAAATAATTATGGAAATGGCTTAGGAAACTGCAACTTTTTAACTCAGATGATCCATGATTACTACTAATTCAGACTTTTGTATATAATCTAGTAAATAACAAGCAGGAAAAAGGGAAATTACAGTATTTGTCACCTCGTTGTGTAGACAAATGCTAGTACTGGCTTCCACATAAAAAAAAATTAAAAAGTGAAAAAAGTGTGAGGGAGAAAAATTTATTAAAAATGCAAAAATATCCAGGTAGGGTAAAAAGACCCTCTAAATGAAAGATTTAAGACACTAGATTTATCAAATTTCTTTGCAGAAATGTTATGGAATTAATTGGTTCCTGTTTTTTACACCTTAACAGTGAAAATACTTGATAGCAGCGAGTTCTCAAACCTGGTATGCAAAAAGAAAACCCCACCAAAACCCCACAAACACGAACAAGATCCCAATGGCTCAAGTAAGAAAAGCCTAATTATTAATCTTGCCATTCTGAAACAACCTCTCCACCTCTAAATAAATTAGAAAAGTAACCTTCTCACTTGCAGGTCTTTAGATTAGCAGTAGGCTTATGAATCAACCAAGGAGCTTCTCTACTTAAGTAATGAAAAAAGTAAGAGGGTATTTCAGGGACAGGCAGAACCACTGATTAATTTAAGCCACCAGTTTTTTTTTTTTTAATTAGGCACTGAAACATGATGGTGCATGAATTATTATGATATATACATCATTTGGAACTCACTAGCTACAAATAAAAAGGCAGGACAACAAGTTCTGATAATGATAAACTATCAAAGATAAACATTAGCACACAATTTGCTTTCAGGATGGTGTTCAAAACAGCTGCAAAGAGCGAGACAGCCCCTGCTGGGGACCATTCAGGAGGGTAAATAAAAATAAAACATCTGTGAGGAAAGGTACGAGAGAGGTTATGTGAGTGATTAAAAGTGTGGAGTCGAGAGCTCCTTTAGGGACAGCAACTTTCCCAAGGACAGGGCTACCACAGCTGGCACCAGGAAAGATGGAAGAAATAGTCTTTTAAAGCTTTGTAGGGATCTGAAAGGAGCTGCTCATGTCTAATTGGGCAATTGCAGGTTTCTGGCCTGACCTTTGAGCCTGTAAAGTCAATAAACCATTTGAGTGGATGTATCTCTTCCCTCCCCCTAAACTGACCAGATGTCCTTGGGAGACAGAGATGCCCACATCCTTTCCACAGAACCACTTTTCAGAGTTCAGTGACAGCTGTTAATTTAAGTCCTCTAGGCATTTGGGTGTGCTGCTTTTCCCAACATTTCCTTTCTTTGCATCCCATTTGATGCAAAAATCTCTCACCTACTACTAGACTAATGAGTAAATCTTACTGCACAAAACTCTTAGGAGCTGATCTGACATGAATATTCACATTTTTTAGCTGAGGAAAAGGAACTAATACTCTTTTAAAGAGAAAGAAATGAAGTGGGAGAACTCTCCGAACCACCATCCTGCAAGGCTTATGGCATACACGAACAATTTCAGTCACTGGATGCGAATTAAGAGTTAAAGGACACAAAGCTCATGTTCAAAACCAACAGAAAGACCAGGTAGGACTCCTGAATTACTTTAAATATGTGGTTACTGTCACAGGACTCCACAGGACACATTAAACCATTCAGGGAGAGATAGGCCAGTCTACAGAAAAGGATTTAACGGGGAAAACCATGCATAGTTTGGGAAGTTATCGTGCTGAATTTATTTCTTTCGTTTGTTTTGGTTAAATTATCTGCTCAGAGCCCAACATTCTCACCCAATATGTTATTCACTGATGTCGCAATATTGCAATAAGGGATATTGAAAAAGAAAAGCATTTGGATTTTAAAAGCAATGGAATAACTGCAATTGCTGTTGATGGATAGAGCACACCCTACCTAACAGCTCCTTTGTGAAAGAAGAACATCTCATTCCTCAGCTCTCTCTCCCCAGCATGATTTACATTGGACCTTGTTTTATCATGGATAAAATGCAAAAATTGCTCTCTCCAATAAAACAGATATAGTCTCTGAATCCTTTTAAGAAACAATACCTATCTGAAAAATCATTTGACCAAGAAAAATCTAGTGAAATTAAAGCATCTCCCTATATACAACACTATATTTTTCTTGGACAGCCATTAACTAAATTAATTACCTCGCTGCTGAGTTAATTAGGTAACATTAGTACATAAATACCCCAACTAATTATTCTAAGCTAATAAAAAGACAAGCGCTGTCAAACACGTCTGACGCAACTGTATACGTCGAATGTAAATTTTCCCATTTGCTTCCCAGTCCAAATTTAATTAAAACATTATAAATATCAGCCACTCTCATAAATGAGTTTTATAGCATCACAAGCTAATCATTCCAGAAAAACGAATGAAAAGACAATAATCCCTTGCATAATTATACTGCCAGTTAGAAAGAATGAGTTTAATAAATAGCTCGTCAAGTTCAGAATTTTAACATGAACTGTTCAGCAGTCAAATAAGTATCTGCAGCCTAATGGCCTGAAAATGAGCCCATAAAGATATGAAGGAAACACACTTTTTTATTGGCCTCCTAATTGCTCATTTGGGCTACTTCTTTCCTGTTTTCCAAGGAACCATTTTTATAGCGTTAGTTATTAATGCAGACAAATGTTATTAATGAAGAAAAATCTTGATTGCTGGCAGCTTTTGGCCCTCAATATTGTCAATTTTTTTTTATTGTTTTAAGAGTGAAGACTCCACTTTATTAGTTTTTGTTATTTAATGGCAGTGGGATTTTCAAGAGGAAATTCGAAGGTTTAGGGTGATACTAGTCATAATTCAGACCTAAATGTACCACCTAAAAGCTTACAAAATGGGTAAGAGTTCATAATAAAAGCTTGATAAAAGCTTCTCAAATAGGAGGGGTTCTGCTTTGTCTTTTTTCCAATGCATTTGAAAACGAAAAGACATTTCTGATAGTTGGAAGTTCACAGCCAAGAGCACTAAAAACTCTTCTTTCAGGAAGGTATCTTGCAAATTTGCAAAGAGAACAAGACCTCTTTTAGTGAATTAAGATCCCATGTGGTCGGGTACTGTAGTTTTTTCAGCATATCTCTGCACCCACCACTTAAAGAATTACAAAAAAGGGGAAAAAATAAAAAGATTTGACAATAAGATATTACCTGAACTAGGGAAAATAGACCTATGAAAAAATGCATTCAAAGAAACATTTGGAAATTCCTGTCATTTCTGCTAGGAAAATGTTAAACACGTTCAGCAAATGCATTCAAGATTTTCATCAGGAGTCTTAATTTCATTATCTAAATGAACAAACTATTGTTTGCATGTTTTTTTGTAAATTAAAACAATTAAGTTACTTCACTTTGAAAGAATAAAGTACAATCCTTCTCGACCTTATCTTCTTTATTTCTGCCCTCGTCTCATCAAATGCTATTTCTGTGATTCCAGAAGCTTAAATCTATTTTAGAGGCCAAACACATTCTCTGGTTGTCACTGACATAAACAAAAATAGGATTTTTTTTTTTCTTTTTTGCCAGGACTGCTGAACTTTTCAACTTGTGACCTAGTCCTGAAAGCTTTATTCAGTTTTTAGAGAGTGTGGCCCTGTGAGCAGGTTGCAATACATCTTTTCTCCTCAGACCCCAAATTCTTTCTTTGAAATCTTATCACAGACCCACCTTCACGTGTATTTTAAGCAACTATATGATTTAAGTGAGAAAATTATTTGCTCATTAAGAATTGGAGGGTCAGGGGGACCAAGCAGAATATTCATGGTGGCAACATCAAGGCAGAAAGATGGAACTGTAAAATGTGGTGCTCACATTAGCACACAAAAGCAATAAACAAGGGAAGTTAATATGTGTCAGGGTAGCCAGGTTGGAGTCATGACTATTTATTGTCCTGTGGAGTTAAGGAGGTGACCCACTGACTACTTACTAATCAGAGCATGTCGGCTCTCAAGCCAAAAATATCCAAAATTTTATTTATATGTTGTAAATATCTATCAATGCTATCATTTGACCCAAATTCATTTGAAACGTGTTTGGACAATTAATCTTCTCCAGAAGTAAGGCTTTTCACTACCTTCATTCATTTGCTTTAAGGTAACTTTCAAACAAGTATCTTTTTGAAAGTAACTTGGAAGCGACAAAGAGATGACAACAAGACCAAAATCCACATGTCCCAGTCTGCAGTGCCCATCTTTCCAATCTCCAAAATAGTCTCTGACATGAAGACCTGTGTCAGAAGTTTGGAGAGATGCCCTGCCAGTGACATGACAAAATTTTGGAACAGGAGTTGTGGGGTTTTTTTCCAGTGACTCAAGGACTAAGAAAGATTTGCCTGCTTCAATTTTTTTCTGTTTTATCACCCCAAGTATTTTAAACTCTCCAATGGGGCTTTTACTTCTCCCATCTTTTCAAAAGAGAGATGGGGAAAAAAAAGAGGAGGAATGAACAGCTGACTTGTAGCAAGAACATTTCAAAGAAATCTTAACATTTTGTAGGTGTCCAGAAAAGGGGAAAAAAATTAAGATTAATACTCAGAGGAGTTTTATTTTTTTCTGCATTCATTTTTGTATAATTTTATGGCAACCTTTTTAGACACATAATATATAAAGCTGGACATGCCAGTGCCCTGAATCCTGAACCTCATAGCAGGAGTGGGGGAAGCAGAGGGAATAAAAAGGATATGTTTATTTATCAGTACTTAAACACAACCAGACAGGCTGTATCACATCATTATTCTGACAGCAGGATCTGCCAGGGACCACTGCCATATTTCTTTATCCAGCACCAGAGCAACTGAGAAAGACAGACTATTTCCAAACTGTTGTAGACAGTGCACTCCCAATTTTATTCTGAGTTTGTAGAGTTAAAAAAAAAATGTAGCAGGAGATAAAGATCCCCAGAGTGTGGCAGCACCAGACTTAATGGCATTTCACTAGCACTCACTTTCCCTGTGATTATCTCAAACAGGCAGAGATGGGGAGCCAAACAGGGAATCCATTTTCACCGGGCAGATATCAGGACAATATCTGCCCCACCATGTATTTATAAAAATCTCCCTGCTGCTCCAGGAACCACTTGAGCATGAAATAACTGAGTTACAACAAGTTAGCATTTCTGAATTCCTGGCATAACTGGCTAAATCCTCCTGCAGAAACTTGGTAAAAAATATTCTAGCATAGAGCAAAATGGGTAGCTTTCATTTTGTGCTACTTCTAATACATCTTAGATGTGCCCAGCACTGTATCTGAAAAATCTCAAAACTATTTCTTATATTATTTTCTGTTTTCTAGTTACACACAAGCCCTGCATATATATATTTATTTTAGAAGTCTTGCACTTTCATTTAGGTGAGTCAAAGTTTAAATCAAGGCTGCTGCCCTATGTAATCACTGGCATGAAAGAAAAGCAGCACCTGAAATACTTTTCCTTGCCAGACTGTCTTAAGCTGGGATCAATTTGAAGCTCAGTTCTGACAGGAAAAATTGCCCCTATTTACCAGGCAGAAAAAATTCACTGGGTGAATTTTCATCACTTCTTGGTGATGAAATTGACTCAGCAAGGATTAGAAAGTTTGCTCTTTGTCTTAGTGCTTGGTTTTATACAACTAATATTAGTCAGATTTCTATACTACATCTGCTCAGTTGTAACAGGTAACGAAACACTATTTTCCCATTAGCATTGTTCTTTCTAAATGCATGAGGACTACAGGGATTGACTTTGACATTTTCCTTTGAGGAACAGAACTTCCCTTAGAAAACTCATTTCTCAAACTAACAATCATCTTCTTAAATTGATAATGCTGGATATACTGCTTTGATTGTCCTAATCCTCTAAGAAATTCAGATCAAATACAAGTGTGCTGAATAGATTTGACCAGAAAATTAAAGGAGGAGGAGGAGCTACTCTGGGCTGTTTCCAGCTGTCAATTATCCAAAATGACCATGGCCAGCTGCAGTCCCAGCAACATCCTGGCTCCTTCCTGGAGCATCTCAGGAGTGGCTGAGATCCAGCAGCAGCACAGACCTGCTTTCCTCTCTGGCAGGGTTTTGTGCCAAGCCCTGAACGAGTCCCTGCCCTGCAGAAACAGACTCATCCACCTGCCTGCTCCTGGCCTGGACAGCCCTGAGAGACTCTGTTCCCTCTGTGACGAGCAAAACCCTGAAAAATGAGACCTGAGGAGAAAGTGGAAACTGCAAGTCCTTACCACCAACAGAGACAGGATGGCAGCAGCCCTCTCCTTCATTCAAGGAGTGTGTTTGGGCACATTTGGGGCCATGCCAGGACACAAACCCCTGGAAATCCTCCTGGCAGAGTTGATCCCTGTCTTCATGAAAGCACTGGCGTGCCTGTTCTCAGCAGGCGCCCAAGAACAAAGCCTCTGGAGGCTCCCTCATGATTCCATGGAAGGAGCAGCTTTGTGGATGCTCCAGTGCTTTGTACATCCTGACAAATGGAGCAGTTCCCTCAGAGCTGGGAGCAGTTGGCTTAACATTTCTGCATGGTGCAGATAGTGGGTTTCTGGACATGCAAGGAAGTCCAAAAACATGGCTTATCCAATATGGGCAAAAAAAAAAAGCCCTAAGAATGTCCAATGTCTGAAAGCTGTTGTGGGAGAAATTCAGGTCTGAATTGAGGTGCAAATTTCTACCAGGAAGGTTATTAAATATGAGAATATCTCCGATGGGACATTTTTATTGGGACTTGAAGTATTTAGGGTATGATTATTTTTGTTCAAAATTGGGGATTTGTAAGATTCTGTGGGCTGTGAAAACAGATATTAAACAGGAAAACAGCTTTGCTACTTCCAGGTCACAGCCTCCATAAGGATACCAAACATCAAGTCATTTGTTATGGTAGGAGCTGTGCAGTGAAAAGATTCTTCAGGTGAGATGAGAATGACAGATATGGAATTAGGGCTCCTACTTCACTGTTAGATTACTTCAGCTGTATTTATTCCATGTATTTAAAACTCCCTTGCATCAAACCTTCTGTTGCCATCTGTGTGCCAAAACCCTCTAAGCCTTGTGCTCCACTGAGCTCTGGAAAAAACAGAGACAGAATTCTGACTCCAGAAACTCTTCACTCTACAGATCCAAGTTACTGACATTTCTACACCTAAATATAAAATACATTCAGCAGCTATTACATCATATTATATTGCATTATAATGTTATTATGTATTGTATCATCTTGCATTATAATTAATTATAACTTTTTTTTGCATCTGCCAGTCCTAAAGCTTGATTCTCACTGTTATTCTGCCACTAATATCATTCCCACAGGGTGGCCAGCTGAGCTGGGGATTTTACGTTTTCCTCATGCAGTTCAGTTTTTCCATCTTAACTTGTCAGAAGCAGGATGACTTTTAGAAGGCAGAGAAGAGTGTACCACTAGAATTTTTAAACACTGGCATCTCCTCTGAAAGGCTGCCCCAGGCATTAGTTGTAAAGCTGTGGGGATGAGCTAGGAATTTGAGGATGCAAAACTCGTTTCTCAAATAGCCATCATCTCCCAGCTGATGATGCACCACTTCCCAGCTCTGCTGTCTTGGCTGAATTCCAGTTGGATCTAGGCCTATCAGTGGCATTTGCTGTTTTATTTCAGTTTCCTCAGATATCCATCACCCTAATAACAGGGTTGTCATTTAATTACGAGTCGCAAGTTGTGTGACATATTTTGTGTCATTTCTGTGTGCTTTACACACACCATTATATTTCCTATATGGAAATAAAATCTTATGGCAAGCCAGTTCATTATGAGAATTTAATACAGAAAAAAAATTAAAAATTTATAGGAAGTGTATCTCCCTTGCAAATATTTGCATTGCCATCTCACCCCAAACAGGCAGCAAATAATCAGCACACAGGCAGCAAAGCTGCCTCATTTCCACTTCCATGCCTTATTCTGCAGTGGCAATGGTGTTTCTCTGCCTTGCAAATAAGGACAAAAACATGTGGAACATCTGGATGTTTAATGGGATGAAAGAGACAGTGGTTCCAAATTGTTCACTAAGTGAATGTTATTCCATATGCCAAAAATACTTTGACAGATCCCCCTGAAACATAATTTCAATTATATATGCCTCTGCTCTCAAAAGCTGAGCTGTAAACATCTGACAGCTTCACTCAGTGACTCTGCTTCCCTGGGGAGCTCAGAGTCCAATCTTCTGACTGAAGAATTAAGAATGCATTTTGCTCATCATTTCTCTTCTCTAAGCTAAAGAGCTGAGCAAACTTGTGCCTATCTGCTTCTTATTAACAGAAACATTCACAAATTTCTCGTTAGATGTCGAATTAGCCAAACTAACAAGGACTACAGCTCAGTAAAACCAGGGCCATAATCTAGGAAAAAATCAGATTGCTCAGTGTGAAGTTTTATTTAGTGTAAGGGAATATAGAAATTAAAGACATGACACTGCATGCAAATTGCAGGTATGCAAATGGAAAAGCCTTTTTCTCTACAGTTAACATATATTAACACAGAAATCAGTAATTGAGAATGAGTCCAGAACTCCACCCATATTTTGGAACCCAATTTAATTTGCAAAGAATTTTTTATGGAGACTTGCACAGTGGATGAACGAGAAAGTCAGAAGCCTGAAAACTACAAATATATCTATGACAACTTTATAGCAATAGATAGTGTGAGCTATGAATCTCTGATGCTTCTCTATGAATTAACTCTCCTTCAAGATGAGTTTTCTCACCTAGATATTCTCTGCTCAGAGCTGTCATAGAAGCTTTGGGTCCTACGTATGGCGTGACAGTTTTAAACTCCCTCTCCTTACATTTCAGTTGTTTCCGAAATCCATTGAAAATTTCCACTGGAATCCACTGAAATTTTCTCCTAACACTCACTACAAATGAAGTACATAGAGCTTTACAGAGATCTCTTTCAGAGTGCATGCAGGATGAATCCACTACCAAAAAATATGATTAACACTTACACAAGAAATCTCCAGCAGTGACCTTTCTCTAAAAGCTGAAACAGCTTTTATTTTTAAGGAATGGGTAGGCACAAACACTCTTCATGTGACTAACTTCACTGGCTAGGTATACTGAAAATATTAATTACAGCCCAAACTGAACAAAAAATAACTATAAATACTAGATACAATCCTTCCCTGAGGCAGTTTGGGCTGTGCACTGAGGTTGGCCCAGCACCAGGTCATTTACACCACAGAGCTGAGGACCCAGAACTCAGGGAGCAGAAAAGAGTTCAGCCAATTCAGCAGATGTTTCTCCTCAGTCAATAGGTTTTGTTTCTGTCTTTGAAGAGAAGGTCACCTGAGTTCCAGGCTGTTTACCCAGCCCTGAGGGAGGTGGCTTAGTGGTGCTTGCTACAAAATGCAATCCAATGCTCTACCTTTCTGGAACTGGGATCACACTTCTTCAGTCCACCCAGACTACACTGAAAAAGTGCAATAAATTGAAGATTGCTGTTGCCCCTACAGCTAGGTGTAAGCACCAAACAGAAAACGCTCCCAGCTCAGTGGCCCAAACAAGACTGGATGAGTCCTGAAAGGTGGCTCCCAGAAGTGGCTGAGACTTGGGTTGCACTGGTAGCAGATTAAATATCAAAACTCAACTCAATCACAGGCTTTATTTTTCACTTAACACACCTAACTGTGAAGTTACAAGCTTAAAGAACAACTTTTGACATCTTCACTCAATTTTTAAAATGGCTCACTCATCCAGCAGATCGCTCAGAAACTTGTTTAATTAGGATAGAACTGGTGAGGGAACAGAGGCAGCCAGAGCCCTAAGTCAACGACTTAACCCATAACTAAATAGAAAGTCCCAGACTAATAAGCCACAAATATGATTATGGAAAATTTTGTCAGTGAAATGTTTGCAAACAGTCAATTTTGTGAATTAGTAATGGGACCATAGTGCAGCCTTCAATTCAGGGATACTCTGTGGGTGTGTGTTTATCTTGTTACCTTTGCATATTTGATCAAGGAGCAAATACAGTACCTACAGATACACACATACATATTGCCATGCTCTGTCATGGCCCTCAGCATCCTTTTGACACCAGGAATCATTTCTTGGTCCCCTCCCTCCCTCCCCTGCACATAAGTGCTTTACCAGGGTTAGTTACTTTTAATTTTTCTTACCCATGTTTAATGTTCTTTTGGACAACTCCTAAGCAAAGGCATCTGTTCTGCTATTACTGAAAACTTGTCAAAGTTTCATTTTCCCTCCTTGGTAATATTTTTACCTTTTCTCTCGGTCAACCTGCTGAAGAAAGCCAGGCTCTGGTCTCTGCCCCTCCTTACCAGCTTCATCACACCCTCCTCTGCCCAAAACCATAACTTATATTTCTTTGTCCTCTATCACATTGCCTTGCAAAGCAGAAGTGGGAAACACCACAGCTGTATTTCTTATATCTTGCCCTTTTGTGGAAGCCAATTGTCTTTACCCTACTGTTGCAGCAGCCCTCTTAGAGGGTAGGAATGAGCCCAGACACAGACTCCTTGTTTATCACAGCATGAAAAGGGCCCTGGTTTATTCCTCTTTACAGCTCAGCCATCCTGACTCCAACCATTCATTGACTCTGGCTGCAGCAGCTCCTGCTGTGGGTTTCCCTTCCCTGACTGCTGGTTATTCCCTGCTGAGCTCTGACTGCAACTTTTACCCAGCTAGACTGTGACTGCAGGTTCCAACAACAGGCTCTGACTGCAGACCCAGACTGACCTCACTGCAGGGATTCTCTCTCTCCAGGATCCTTCTTCATGATCCTCTGGTTCCCTCTTCCTCGAGGCTTCTCCTCCTTCCTGATTCCCCTCCTCAGCTAACCCACTCCCTTTTATCACATTTATCTTTATTGGATACAGCTGTGACTCATCAGGAGTGAGGCGGAATTGGGTAATTAACACGGCTGGTACTTATCAGGGGCAAGGCCACCTGCATTCCCTTCTCCTACACCCTACCTCTACCACAGTCTCAAATTCATGTGTTATCTTCTGCCTTCCCTTTCTGTGATCAATGTGTGGTTCATGGACTGGTTTGGTGTCTTACAGGAAATAATCAAACTATAAAAACCCCCAAGAACCCAAATTTTTACACTAGCTACTTTTGTGGACTGCCTATAATTACGCCCACACGTATTTTTCCATACAAACAACACAATAGCAGCTAAAAGAAGCTTTTAGCTTTTAGATTTCTGGCATCATTAATACAGGGGAAATGACATGTGGGCTCAGAGACAAGTAAAAACAGGATTAGAAATTCAGGAAGGAGGACAGAGATAAGTCATAAATAGCCTTTCCTCTGGTCTACCCCTCTCCTTGAAATGCGACCCATGAAATGGATAAGACTGCTAATGGATTGGCTGCTAATGAATTGCCACAAATAAAGAGAAATTAATAAGGAAAACCTTCCCATGTAAAGTGAAGAACATATATCTAAACCAACAATTTGAGTGAGATAATTACCAATGTAATTTTGTTAATTGGGACCAATGTACTATTATTATTTTTTTATTATTTTTAGGGCACTGCCATAAAAACCAAAATGTTATTTTTACTTGCAGAGAATCTGCCAAGTGTTTTTTTTGTACCTGATGAAAGACCGTGCAACCAGCTTACTGAAAATCACTTGAAGGAATTTAAAGGCAGAATAATAACAAAACTGCTAGAGGGAAGAACAGGAGAAAGCCTGCTGTAAACATGAGAATATAATGGAAAGAGAGTATTAAAAAAATCATGTAGGACTACTGTCACCTGGCTCTTAGAAAATCCAGCATGGCATAAAAATAGTAATGATAGCGACAGGAGCAATAAAATGAAATCTTTGTTCATTAATGTTCATTAAGACAGAGGAAAAAAGATTTGTTCTTCCTGCTATTACAGAATATTTATCTATGCAAAGCATTATGGAAAGCATCATTTCAAACTGCTGTTCCTCAGCAAGCAACCACAATCTATTCCCAAGGTCAGTTTGTTGCCCTCATGTCCCACTGTAGGAATGCTCTTGGGGCTGTAACTCAGATTTTGTCTGTTTTAAAAAACAACTTGAGTGAAACAAGAAAACTAGATATTTGGGAATCACAGGATGGTTTTTGAGGGATTCATTGGAAATGCCAAGATAAATATTGCTTGATAGTCACTGGTCACTGCACACCAACTCTTGGAAGTTACACAACCAGACTGGTGAGTTCACTCACTCCACTTGGAAACCCAAAGGGAAATGTCCAGAATTGATACTTTTCCTGCTGCACGTTTTTGTGTCTGTGGGAGGAAAAGGCTAAAGGGGTTTGACAGGGTTGGTTACAGTCCTTTCTTTCTGCTGCTCTTGGAAGGAAACTTCACTTTCATTCCCTATTCCTTTTTCAGAAACAAATTCCTTCCCCCAGAAGTGCCACTGTCAGCCAGGTACCTGCTGGGGGCTCAAATGCAGATGTGCCTGAGCTCTGGCACCCCAGATTATATTAAATTACAGGGAACAAACAGCAACAAGGAGAATTAGGGAGATCTCAGGGGGATTGTACTAAACCCAGACGTTATTTATTTATTTATTTATTTCCACAGTTTCCATGACTTGTTTGAATTCTCTGTCTAAATTTTAGTGGCAATTTGGCTGCTATATTTTGTCTAATTAGAACTAAATGTAGGCTGCACTTTAACTCTATTAATTCCCTTAATGTCATTACGTCAAGTGTGCAGAGGTGCTCAGCAGCATCTACACTGGTACCCCTTACATAAGGTCCATTGCTTTTCTGAGTTATACTGCAGGTTGAGGAGTCAAGGGGTGATTTAGTTAGAGCTAAATAAGAATAACTTAATTTAAAAAAAAGGCTTCTTAATTCATGCTGCAATTTTTTCCCTTCGTATTATCACTGTTTTTCCATCTCTCCTTTAATAAGATGTCTCTCCCTCCTGGTCTACTTGCAAAGACCTTTGCATCTATCTTTTTCTTGTCCTTCTATTTTTAGTGCACATCTGTTCCTGTTTTGACCTCAATTCTCTTTCATCTGGGGCTTAATTTTTTCCGAGTCTTCCTACTGCCAGCTCTTCTCACAGCTGTCAGATCCCTTTTTTTTCTTGCAGATCCATAATGTTTCTGCTGGTGGTAAGTGCCTGTGATGCCTTAAGTTTTAGCTTCCATGTATTTCAGATTCTGTGCTGCCTAGGGGTGCAGTTCTGAGCCTCGTATTAACTGTTAGTCAGCTCTCAAGATTGACAGAGTAGGGAGACAGAACAAATCCTTTTCCTACTGGAGACCAAGGACAGCTGTTACAAGTTTTCAGGCCCAAAAGCACAAACAACAGTGGGCTGAAGGGAGAAAACAAGAAGGATGGGACTTCATAATCTGCAGCTGTACCTGGACAATTAAACCCCAATATGCAAATGGACCAAAACTTATAAAAGTGTGGGACCTCGTGACCATTTTGTGACCATTTTGAGTCCACCTTGGGTGTAGCCCCGGCCAGGCTCTTGTCCTGCCCAAGGTATACCCTAAAGGACTTTTAATAAATATCTATTTTATTCTCTAGCTCTGTCCAGTCTCTGTTCCAGGTCAGCCTTCCCAGGGCATCACCTGGACTCCCTCCCTCAGCGAGGAAGGGACAGGCAGCTCTGCAGGGAGCCCCAGCTCAGCTGAGCCCCCTCCTTCACCCAGTTCCTCGCTCCCAACACTGCCAGCGTGGGCAGGTTCCAGAGGTTCCAACTTGCTCTCTCTTTCCCCCCTGCACTTTTGTGCTTTTCTGATACCTCAGTGTGTCACCAACCACTGCCAACTGAGCTTGTTGGTATGCAATACAATACTTTTGTTTCCTTCGTAGGCTGTACTTCATTTTTCTTTGGATCGGTAATGAGGAAATTTGTTTTGTTCCACCTGATTTCTCCCCTTGGCAGCAGAATTGGGAGCATGAGCAGGAAGATGCAGGAAGGTCTTTACTCTCTGGCTTTCCTCTCAGCCCCAGTAACATTTGCAGAAGTGTTTGTCCTCATCCCATCTGCTGATGCATGCAGGGCTGCTCCAAACCCCAGGGGTGCCGATCCCAGTGTACTTTAGGGGATGCCTCCTGGCACTCAGCCCTGCCCTCACGCCCCAGTGCCTGTGAGAAAGGCAGACAAAGCCCTTTGCCTCCCCTAATCATCCTCCCTGAGACCGCTGCCACTGTTGTTGCCCCATGTGTATAAACTGACTTGGAAGAAAGTGTCGTGGTTGTGCAAACAAGGATCAGCCAACATAAATATTTCCCCTGTTTAGCTGATGTGTTCAGTACTTTTGTCTCAGTCAAGTTCCCATGCAGTTTCAGTGTTATAAAGCAGTGGTGTAGCACCCAGATACATTAACCTTTAAATAAGACACTCAGGCTATTTTTTTTAAATTTAGTTTAAAAAACTACTCTGTACTCAGTGCAAGTTACCCAAAAGCCACATACACCTTTAGCAAATTCAGATAGCATAGTGAACACATCAATTCTAGAAATTTCTACCTCTAATTCCATGTAATACTGTATGAAAGAGAAATGTGCACTGCAAACATTGCTCAACTGAAACGTTAAAAACTATCCCTTCTGCTTTTCCTCCCTCTTAGAGCACAAAGAGAATCTAATTAGCATGCTCAGTGTCTCTCCAGAATTCAATCCAAACTCCAAGTATGCTATCAAAGGCTTGAACCAGACAAAAATGATTTGAGATGACTGAGCTGTGTCTAGAAATACATTAATTTAACTCCAGTGGGTCCTCATGAAAAACGATGCCAGATGCAGTTAAAAGGACTTTACCTGCTTTTAAGAGAGAATAATAAAGTTACTAGGAATTCTCTGTAACCTTAAAGCTGTCTTGCAACTGCTGAGTGTGCTTGTGTATCTTGGCAAATGCAGCAAGTCACAGTAACTCGTGAGCAGTCTTGTGTATGACATTTTTCTTTTCGCCTGATCTTTTCTCACTGAAGGAAGTTTCCTCTCCATCTCGTAAGAGACAGAATCTTTCAGGATCTGCAATTTTTTAGGTTCTCTCCAGTTTCACCCAAGAGTGTCATTTACAGGTTTGGCAGCCTCTTTTCCTTTTTCTGAAAAAAGAAACTTCTACGTATTGGATTTCAAGCCACCCTGATAACATTTCCCAGCCAAGTAATTCCTTTGATGCAGCATCCTGCACCTTGCAGATGATAAACTGGGTTCTAGCATTGTTTATCACGTGCTCAGGGCTGGTGTGCCACTCCAGCAAATGCGGGATGCTAATCAGCTAAATTATAAAGAAGAAGAAAAGGAACATGAAGTTGTTTCTTTCCAAATCCCCTTCTGGACTGCACTAAAGCAGACCCACCCACATTCAGCACAATAAAGGAGTAGCTCACTATCACCCATCAATTTTCTGCTTTATGCAGGCATCTTATTCTGAGCACATTAAAGCAATGTTGATAAGAGCAAAATGGTTTATTTATTTTTTTTTTCAGTCTAGATTTCAAAGAAATGTTCTTAAGAAGGAAGGTACGCCTAGAGAAGCAGTGCCTTACCACAGCACTCTTATTAGCATTTCTTCAAAGATGCCTTCAACTTGGTCCTGGCTACAAAGACAAAATCTGCATCTGAATACAGATATTCAAAATGAAGTTGGAAATTGTCGGAGTCTTAGGGAAAAGATGGACATAAGCCATAAAGCTGAAATGTAGCAAGAGAAAAAAACACAGTAAGTGTGCACAGATAAGCAGTTGTTGCGTGTTAGATATGGCGTCAGAAAAAAAAGGAGAGACTGCTCATGTTCCAGCAGCTCCCTGCTGATCCCAAAAAAGCAGGGAAATTTCAGTCATTTGACTTGTCACCAATTACCACCAGAGTTAATGGGAAGGAGGTCTTGCAGTGTCTCTGAGTAATTAATGCCAAGATCACTGAAACAGACGTTCCAATATATCCAGACCTGTGTGATGAGAGCCTGGTCCTTCACAAAAACATAAAGCAAACCCGGGGAGGATAATTATGCAGCCTCTATGACACAATTTTTCTTCATAAGCCCAGGCAATTAGGGTTCAAACCTCAGTATGCTTCTTCTATTCTATACTGTTTAGTTGGGCCAAACGTGTATATAAAAATCAACATTCATCACAGGTTTTGAAAGAATTTTTTAGAACGGGACTTAGAAAGGGTCACGGCAATGGATTCCACATTTCCACCGCAGAGATGAAATGTTTGTCAAACCTTATTTCTAACACTGCTTGCAGGCTTTCTTAGGTATGGTGTATTAACTGATTAATTTCTCAAACTAACAAATAAACAAGTAATGTCTTACATTACGTATAAATCTGAACCTGTCAGTGTTTTTCTTCCAGAAAGACGACTGACAATGACACCTCATACTCATTTTTTTAGCATCCTTGTGACATCCTTGTGAAGGGATTCATAACCCTTCTCAGTTTTAATTCAGGGACAATGACTTATTGTAATTTAGACGTATCAATCAGTCTTATCTCCAGGACATAATGCTTAATACAATAAAGTTTCACATAAAATGCCTGCCAAGAATACATTGTCTTGATCCTGTCTGCAGTGAAAACCAGTGAAGAAATTTGGATCCATTTCAGCTTAACTGTCTAGTAATATTCAGAGGTCTCTCTTGCAGAAACATATATTTACCCTTTTTGTCCCACACACTTTACTTGTTTGTAAAATTCCTTATGAATCCTCTTAGTATGCTGTACATTTCATTTACCTCAGTTAATGCTTCCATGGACAGCCATTCTTTTTTATTTCATTCAGATTTCATTTTGGTTCACTTGAACTCTCTGAGAACTGCATTTCATTGTTTATCCAAATGTGTCATCCTGGCTTTTCACTTCCATTCTGCCAGTGGTTTCCTTAGTTCTTGTTGAAAGAAAACATTAGAGCTCCAACATGTCTTTTCAAAATGATTTTGTAAGAAAAACCTTTCAGATACAGCATGAAAAAATTCAGATGTTACAACCCAAGTTTTTTTTCTAACTAAATCTGTTGAAACATCAATGGGAATAAGTGGTGAGCTCTAAATAGCTTTAAATAAAATCTGACACTGTAAATCTGGCACTGACGCTGTCACTGGTACCAAGCAGCTGCCCCAGAAGACAGAGATTTCCTGACTGTTCCTATAAACAAATAAATCTTTAAAGATACCTTCCCTGGCATAAGTCAATGTCTTTATAAAGAATACAGGGTTTGGGGTTTTTTGTAAAGTACACAGTGATTTAACGGGTGCTATTTGCTTATTACATAACCACCAGGTTAGCTTCTAATTACAGTGTTGATGGAAATCTCCATTTAGACTGGAAAATTTTGACTGACGGGCTTTAATATTTTAGATTTTGAAAGGAACAACTAAAAGAAATAAAAATAAAAATAAAAATAAAAATAAAAATAAAAATAAAAATAAAAATAAAAATAAAAATATCCCTACTGGAGCAACAGAGAGCAGGACATCTGAACAAATTTACACATAGCAGGAACAAAACTTTGTTTAACTTTATTTGGGATCAGGCGGGTAAAGCAAGCATTGTTTATATCCTGATTTCCTAACTGTAAGGTCTGTGCCCACATTCACATTCAATGTATAAACAAAAAAAGTTCATTATAGAAGTCAGTCCAATATCCATAACAAATTCAGGCTTTAGTCTGTGCCAGTCAAATATGAATGGGTCAGATTTACTTGGAACAGCACAGAATTGCACATCAGGGCAAGATCTAACCAAAAATAATAACCTCATCTATCTGGAGACCAGAAATTCAATGACTGAGAAATGCTGCACTGTGACTCAGAACCACTTATAAAGATGTATTTTTGTAATAGACAAGGCAGGAATTGTCTTTGTCAAATACCAGAAGCTAACACTTTCCTCTTTTGAGCAGGTTGGGCTTTTTGGAGAGATCATATTCCAAAATATGTAACTCTGACCTTCTCAGGAAGTAACAAGACTGCATGGCAAATAAAGAAAACAAATGCAGTGAGGTTTTATCAAGTGGGAAGGCACACAGAGATTATATTCTTAGTTTGGTGAGAGAATCAGCATCACTACCAAAATCCTCAGTCTCTGCAGAGCCCTCCATGGGCTGAACCATTGGTCTGCTTATTGCAAGTCATGAGCATCACATTAATATTTGTATTACTGCTTTTTATGAGCTGCAGGGACAAATGATAAAGCTGCACTAATATAAATATTTGTCACAACGAGCTGTAACCAACAACACTCCATCATCCTCATATGCTGGGAACTACTAACTCCATCAAACACGTTACAGTGCCTGCTCTACATGGTTACAGAAAAACAAGAATAAAGAACAGAGAGAAAAGCCACAATTTATCTCATGAGTTTTCCTCTTGTGGCTCAATACAATGGTTACCATGCTACCTTGTCAGCTGGAGAAAAATGGAGCAGTTGGAAGCTGAAGCCTAAAACAGATTTAAGCCTGGCTGTGCTCACACATTAAGAAATGACTGGAAGCAGCCTCAGCTCAAGGAGAACCGAGCACTCTGAGAAGAGACATAATTCCAGAAAAACAGTATACTCTCCAGCTATTCTTTCTTTTATTGTCTTTTTTTTTTTTCTTTCCTCCTGCTGTTGTTGAAATGTTAGCATCAGTTGGCACAATTTCTGCTCCCTTCCTGCCAACAGTAAAACACTGATCATTCTGATGAGAAAGATGAAAAAAACTATCAGGCTCAAACAGAAAGTTGTATAAAGTTCATGCATGATTCAGTCTCCTGTAGGGCTTTTTAGTCTATAGCATAAATCTCTAGAGGTAAAATGTAATAAAGAGCGAAAATAGTGCAGGAAAATGAGTCCTAAAACTTTAAAGACCACATTTTACCCTTGTTATTCACACAGAGCATTACCTAATGCAGTATGGGGAAAAAAAAAAAAAACAACAAAAAACCAGCTACTTTCAAAACAAGCAACAGGGAAAACTTGAGTACAGCACGAACACAAAGTATTTTTAAAACTTATGATCCCTGGCAATGTTTTACCTTTGGCACCAAAGTTTTTAATTTCCTGTATGTTACAATCCTAAATGTAGGAGGCTCGAATGCACTTGGGGTTGCAGAAGAATGGCCCCTTAACGTAGCAGGTGTCACCCAGCTCGACTCTCAAACTCACAATTTTGATTTCAGCGCTCCCTCCCAGCCCAGCCCGTGCACCCAGCAGAATAAATCTGGTCAATTCTGCAGTGGATCACAGAATCCTCTTCAACAAAAGGCCAGGAAAGACCTCTTCATCTCAATGCAGAAGCAGCTCCAACCTGTAGCACTTTGTTCCAAATCCAAGACCCTAATAGCCTCAGTGCCATTCACAAAATCAATTTTGAAATGGGAAAAAACTAAACTCAACAAAATTTTTGAAACAGAAGGCACCATAATCAGAAATGACATAACCCTGTCTGATTTTCAATTAAAATGTTACTGAAATACTGCAGTTTTTAATGATTTCCAAAAGAACTGGGCTGCAATATGTAAACACTGATCCAGAAATTTAAATCATAAACAGAGGAAACATACTGACAGGAAAGGAATGAAAAGAACTGATTTTCATTTCTGTGGAAACTAGCTGCTGGTAGGTAGCTTCGAGCTGGCAAGTTAGATAATTTATTTTGTTTTAAAACAAAATGTTTGCTCAATAGTAGCAGATTCTAGATTTCTCTATTATTTTCGGGTGATAAAAACCGTTTCTGTGCCATCTTTGTCTATTGGAAATTGCACAACTTTAACTTAGGAAAGTTGGTGAGCTTTTTCGGCATCTGTCCTGTTAAGTAATAAAATTCATTCAAATTGCAGTGTTAAATGCTTTTATAGAGGGTTTGAGTGGCTATATGCCTACATGGAGCAGAAAATTAAAGTAAAGGAAGATGAGAGGCTCTAAGAACTGAGTTACAATGTTTTTTTGCCTCTCAGATGACACAAGATAATTTAAAACCTTAAGGGCTTTCCTCACAGAAAAGCCATACCCCTCCATTTTCCATGATCTGTCTTGTACTTTCTTATAATGAGAGAGAAAAATTCTAACTTTATATTTCCTCTATGTGTCCTTGCCCCTTTCAAATATGAATGAATTCTGTGGAGGAGCCTGTTAGGTAGTGGTACCATACAGGTATTGCACACATCTTTCGAAAATTAGGAAAAAATTATTTATCATCTTCAATAATGCAAAAATCCCCCTACATTATCCAGCTTTGATTATGTCCTTCAGGTATCTGAGAGTCTTCAATAAGCCTCTCTCACCCATACCTTTACCTCTCTATAGGTTTGAATAAATACATTAAACAGACATAAAACTACTTTTCTGAGTTGCACTAAGAGCATTTAAAGGTTATTTTTCAACTTACACGAAATGTCTTCCATATCTGATATCACAGCCTACAATACCTTTTTTTTTTGTTGTTTTTTTTTTTTCCCCCCAAAACCACCAGGAATGTCCTTAAAACCAAAGGCTGATGCCAACATGTTGGGCTGCCCTGCAGGACATCCCCACACCACTGCTGCAGCTGTCTGCAGCACCAGCCCTGCAGAGAGGCTGCCAATTTGGTCAAAAGGCAGCTGTTTTGAAAACTCCTCCAGGATAAGATCACTCCTAGTTTGACAGAGATTTGGAGCTTGTGGATTTGGAGTGAAAAGTTCAGTGAAATACTTCCAAAACAGCGACCACTCGGAGATGTTCCCCCATGCAGAGATTTGCTCTCCAGTTTTGCCTGTGGTAAAGCAAAGCTTATGTCTGCAGAGGACCTCAGGCCTCTTTTGATATCCTCTGTGTTGGCAGCACAAGGTGCTGTAAACGGTCCTAATGTAAGTCAAATAATTAAACCACTTTTTTTAAAAAAGGAAACAATTTTAAATTATTCCCACATGGGCGTGCTTACACGTGTTAAGACCTGCTGCTTGCCTGTGTGTATAAAACTTGAGCAAAAGGAAAGACACACAATGCTTCTATATAGGAAGGTTGGTGGCTAGGTATATAATTATATAAGAAAAAGGAGTATTTTAAGGGCTCTGTGAATGACTGTCCCCACTGGGTAGGAGCTTGGCTGTGAGGGATTGCTTCAAGATGTTGCTGTCTGTTCAGTAGTTGATCTCCTTGGATCATGTTTTCCAGTGAGCATCGGGGATGCCCCCTCTGCTTTTACCTGTGGGAGCTGACTTCCTTCCTCTCAGCTATGAGGGAAGAGCAGGCACAGGGAGTGTGAAGGCATGAAACTCCCACCCAGCAGAGCTGTTGGGCATTAACTCCTGTGGACAAGCTCCTCACTTCTGCAAAAGAGGGGCTTTGTAGCCCTTCCCGGCTGACAGGTACTCATGCAATCCACACAGCACTAATTAAAGCACTGCGGTCCCTGCTCCACCAACATCTCCCTCCTGTGCTGCTCAGCCTGTCATTCCTCTGGCTAACTTTAGGGGACAACTTTTCCTGTAATTAGGCAAGAAGCATATGGCTGTTGGGCCATACCCGTCACCAGTTGCTGTGGTAAGTTGGAGAAGCTCTCAGCTGAATCCTGCAGGGAGCATTCCCTGGGTGTCCTGCTGGTGCCTTAAGCTTTAGCTTTCATGTTTGCCAGATTCTGTGCTGCCTAGGGGTGCAGTTCTGAGCCTCATATTAAGTGTTAGTCAGCTCTCTTCACACAGTAGGTAGTCAAAACAAATCCTTTTCCTGCTGGAGACCAAGGACAGCTGTTACAAGTTTTCAGGCCCAAAAGCGCAAACAACAGTGGGCTGAAGGGAGAAAACAAGAAGGATGGGACTTCATAATCTGAAACATTGGACAATTAAACCCCAATATGCAAATGGACCAAAACTTATAAAAGCGTGAGACCTCTTGACCTGTCGTCCATTTTGTGACCATTTTGGGTCCACCTTGGGTGTAGCCCTGACCAGGTTCTTGTCCTACCCAAGGTGTACTCTAAAGGCCTTCCAATAAATCCCTACTTTATTCTCTAGCTCTGTCCAGTCTCTGCTCCAGGTCAGCCTTCCCAAGGCGTCACTGCAGCGCTGTGCCATTGTCAGGGCGCCGAGGACACGAGCATGGCGTGTCACATCCCGTTACCTGAGCTCTGTCCATCCAGCTCCCAGCACAGCCATACCCTGTAACAAGGAAACTCCCAAAAATAATGAGAGGTTGAGCCGAGAGCAATGCAGGTCCGACCAATATGGTTAATCACACGTTCTCCATTTATTCTGCCTAAAATGGCAGGTTATATACAGTTCTATATAGTTTACAGTTACGGTGACACTTTTATTGGCATACAGCACAGAGGAAAATGCAAACACACACTGTTCAACTTATTCGTAAGGTGGCTAAAATGTGACCACTAACAATTGCACTCGGTGACCTCTAGAATACCCACTCTCACATTAATACCTTAACATCTAATTTCTGCTGCGCCACAAGTAATTTTAACTCCGCAACCGGCTTCAAGGCCTCAGGGCCTTCAAGGCCAAGCGTCAGGGTCAGGCCTCAGCCAGGTAGGCCTCAGCTGGGTAGTTCACTGTCTTATTCTATATACAGATCGTGCCCTCTTTCTCTCAGGAAATCTGCTACAATGCCCTGCTCCATCTGCTGGGAACCAGCAGGACTTGGGGACACGGCAGCTGCTGCTCTCCCAGGCAGCCAGGGCAGGGTTGTTCCTTATCCAAACCAAAAGCCAGCCTTGAAACTGGCCACCTCCCATTTGCACCAGACTTGACCCCTGTTTCACCCGGTTTCAGAATGAAAAAACTGAAATTTAGTAGATTATTGGGTAGACAAGAAGGTCCAAAATGCCCACCATACTCCCCTTCACGTTTTTCTTCAAATTCCTTGGTGGCAAGACAAAAAAGGATTGCGAATTACAAACAACAAATCCACGTGAAAGGATCTCAGGGATAACATTAGTGTTTCTGGAGATAATCTCAGAAAAATCACAGCCTCTGCTACTTATCTGAGATTTGCTTGATGGATCTAATGGGATGATTTTACTCATAGTGCATATCTGCTCCTAGACAGGCAGTGTGACTACCCAGTGCTGGATTACCACTGTAAAATTAAGCTTTTTTTCCCATATGGCAATAATTGCAGTACAGGATATCAGTAGGTGTATAACACAGAGAGTACAGGAAAGATATATAGCAGAGGCAGGCTCTGGCAGCTCTGGAAACACTTCTGTGCAAGTTGAAAGCTAAAACCAGAATTTTTAACTAAACAACACAAGTGCTGTTTCCTCAGGTATGGGAATCAAAATAAGCGTAGGTATTTAGTTTAGGTCCATCTGTGTAGGGAGCAATCATCTCATCGCTTATTTTAAGAAAATTATGTGTAACACAGATTCTAAATAATGCAAGATTATGCAAATTTGAATAAATGTTAAAGGAAACAACCCTGACTCTGTGAAGATATTGGCTATTCCAGCAGTTTTTGTGTTCATTCTTTAATTTGAATCTTGGTCAGTAACAGTGACTCAATAAGGTAGGGCTCAAGGAATACTGAAAGAAATTAAGAAGGGGAAGAAAAGGAGATTGGTGCAGTTGATGGTTCTGTTTTGAAGATTTTATGTCAAGAAACAGAAGAGCAGTTGAGAGAGCAACTATGGAGTCTAGAATGACAAGAAAGTTAAGGTTTTACTAGAAAACAGTAAAGGCCATGTGAGCCAATATAACTTTTTTATGTGCAGTTATGATGAGACTTGTTTTATATATATAAAAACAAGGTCCTTTTTTCATCTGAAGTTCTACTGGGTGTGTTCAGAGTGGTATTTGTGCAATAAATTACTTTTTATTATTTCTCCTTGCTGTTAACCCTGCAGTGCTACTTCAGAAAATGAGAAATATTTTATCTCACATATTAACACAATTATTAATAATGTCTGCTGTTGCTGCTGTTTTGCACATGGTGACATGAAGTGATGATACCAACAGCCTGAATAAGCCTCAAGTGATATTTTGGTCTTGGTACCATTTTTCAAAATTAGAAGTTTTCAATATTAGAAGATGGGAGTCCATCTTTCTAGCTAGATTTACATTTATTTGCCAATAAAAGCCATGTGACTGCTATATAACCTACTCAGCTTTTCATCCAGTTTTGTTACCAGGTATTTAAGTTTTCAAAGGTAGAGCCAAAATTTTAGACTCCTATTTTAACATTTTTTCATAGCGTCTCTATAGATTATGTTTCATAAATCGCTGAAAAAAATAATTTTGCCTCCAAAATGATAGTCATAATCATAAACCATTGGGAAAAAAACCCCAACATATATTTTTTTTTTTTAAATCTTGTTGTAAAGGACTTAAAGATTTAATACTCCTTTAACTCAGTCTTCTGTCTACCACAGGTTCTCTTTTAGTTTTGAAATCCTTTCAAAACCTTCCTAAATCACCATTAGTTTGCTTGTTAGAGATGGATGTTTCATCCCCCAACTTCAAATGTTAAAATGAAGATGTGAATCTGAAAGTCTGCCAGACACGAGACACTGCTCAGACACGAGATTCTGATCCTTAAATATTGATCCACAAGTAGATCTTTTTCAAATCACGAACGTAACTTCCAAGGAAATTCTGTATTATTTCCTTTAAGATGGTAGAGATGGAAACTTATCACTGAATAACATTAAGTGAGTGTAAAATATGCTTTATTTTATAAGATCAAAGCCTTTTTTCTCCAATTCTAAAAACACAGGCGTAGGAAATACCTGTTACAAAGGAGGATACTTCTGAATTGAAAATATGTAAAATATTATTACAAATCTTCTCCTGCTTCTTTAAATCTTTCCAACACTGGAGAAAAAAAATGATCAGTAAAGTGCTATGGTTTTGATCCTTCACAGTACAGGTTAGTTCAGCTGTTACACCACAACTGCTGCTAAGAGCTTGAAGATGACCATCCAAAAATTATTTAAACACAAGTTAGTGTGCTATGAAGTAAGAAAGCAGTAAATCACAATGTCTCCTCATGTGTAATTAGGAAGCCATAAATTCCAAAAAAACCCAAGAGGCTTTTTTTTGTTTCTCATATGTGTGGCGTGTTCACATGGCCAGAGAAGTTTCTCCTGTGCTGTAAGAAAATCCTGCAGCAACTGCAATCTCCCTCCATGGGGGAGCCACCATGGCCTGTTGGTTGGAACAGACTTTGCTTATTTAGAAACCACTGAAATTCATGCCTGGCTCTGAGAGTATTGCCTGCTTACAACAAGCTCATTTTACTTTGGCACTGTTAAACCCATTTCTTGAGATGGCTCCAGGCTGTACAAGCAGAACCTCCCTCTGACCTCCCCACTTGCAAAGTGAAAACAAAGACTAAATAACTGTGAGTGCACAACAAGAATGAGAAGTACTTGAAAACAATAGTTGGTTAGGCGAGCAGCTATTTAAAATATTAGTAAATCAGCATGTGGCTCTGCAAAAGATGACATTTAAAGCCTCTCCCATTCCCTTCCTCATTTCTCATTGTTCTTTCAGAGGCATGAAGCAGTCAAGAGCAGCATTTGTTTAGCGTTAGGCAAGAGCTTCGTTTAACTGAGAGCTCAGGGAAGCCTCAAGCCAGGACAGATCATTTATGAATTTGGTGGGACAAAAGAAAAACCTGTATTTATCAATATGGTACCTTGGCATCTTCTGAAGAAAACTCTTTCTCTCTCTCTCTCTTTTTTTTTTCTTTTTTTTTTAAATAGATATAAACAACGTTGCAAAGTAAATTCTGAGATCTACAAGGGATCCCATTATGACTTGATATATTCCTATAAAGGATACACTACTTCCATCTTCCTAATAGGTTTATGTACCATACTTTAAGGAAGCACGCACACAGGGAGCATAAATTGTTTCTACTGCTCTGCAAATCATTGAAGGAGTTATATATAGTAAAGGAGTAATATACATCAAATTAGCTTGCAAAAGGCAAGGCAAATTTAAGATGAATGGAACAGCAATGCAGAAAAATAAGCCTATTAGTGCTGAACTCAGTAGCAACATCCCATTAGAAGTACTTTAATTAATAGCAGTCCTTGAATGCTTGTGGCAACTGGAACAAACGAACAGATTATGATGAAGTTCCAGTCTTTTCCAGCCTAAGTAAATCCTCAAACGTTTACCATGTTTTAATTGTCTGTGAGGAGAAATTGTTACTTTTGATTTTACTACACACCCTTAGTTTGTTCCTGCCTTTCCCAATATTATTTGAAAAACAATGCTGGTAGAGGAAAACATAACTTGAGAAAAACGTAACTACTGAGGGCAGCTTCCCAGAACTGGTGCTGTACCCCCAGAGTAGGTGGTGAAGAGCAGCCAGATAAGAAACAGAGCCAGGCTACACAAAAACATCTCCAGGGCAAAAGATCAGAGAGAAAAATTCTCCCAGGAGTCTTCCTTCAAAAATAAAGCTTTTATGCTCTGTGGTGAAGTAATTAAGAAACATTTTTTACTAATAGCTTTTTCCATCTATTTGAGATTGGTACTCTGCACAGTAGACTCCTTACAGAATAATTTCCCTCAACTCACTCATGATCTTAGTTCCTAAATATGGCTATACAACAAACTTAGCAGCAAGCACTCTTAGCAGTAAGTAGAAAAAAATCTATTTTGGTAAACTGACTCAGTTTAATTTTTACACTGCATGAGGAAATATTGATTTCCACCATGTCCTGCACATTACATCATTCTTCCTCCATGGCAAAGTTTACGTAAATGCTGCATATTTGCAACTTCCATAAGCCAAGCTCTAGCACTAAGTAGCAATTTAACCAGAGAATGCATAATTCAGCAGCTCCCCAAACTTCCCTGTTCACAGCCACATTACATATGTTTCTGCTTCAATTCAACACCACGAGGATCTTTGCTAGACAACCGTGTTACTCCTGCAAATTTACACACACACACACACAGATCTCTTACACATTTTCAGCACTCACTTCTCCTAGGATGTTTTTATTTGGGTGATCTGTTCTTACCACTTTGCAGCTCTGAATTCCCAGCTACCCTGACACTGAATCAATATTGAAACGATTTTCACACCGAGCTGGTGGTCCCTCAGTAGGGGAAGCTGTGCTGCGTGAGATAAAGATCTGCTGGAATAATTTGGTCCTCCCAAAAATGCACCCGCCCCACCTCTATCCCCGGAGTGCAAGCTCAGAATTCCATCTGCCACTGCAGTCACTGCAAGAAAGTGGTAGAAAAGAGGCAGGCAGCAGAGACAATAAGTTCTTTTGAGTCCTTGGATGCTGGGATCCATTTTTCCAACTGTGCTCCTTCTCTGAGGGGACTTCTGGGCAGCATCCCAGGAATTCAGTGGGCTGCACATATATTGCATTTTGTCCTGTCGACTGCAAGTTTTGAGCTGCTGGATGGAGTTAAAGAAGCAGCAAATAATTCACTTCAGTTGAAAAGAGAAAATAGGAAACACGGGAAGCTGTCCTGAGTCTCAGTGAAAACTAAGAGGTGAGGGAAGTTATCTTGATTCTTTCAGATGCTCAGCTTATCAACATGTCAGAGGCAGGGCGGTAATGAAACTCAAATTCCTGAAGCAAGATCAGCAACTGGAATGAAATCCAGCTCTGAGAAATGGGACCATTGCTCTGAAGATTTCCTTCATGCTTAACTGAATGTTCACAACTACTCTTCTACATGGGGCATTTCTGCTGATTAAATACCAAGTGGGACAATATTCAGTGCACCCAATTCTGCCAAGCCACCCAGACAAAACTCAGACTATTTCTCAGAGATCACAGGTCAAGCCTATAAAATTTTCCTTTTATTCTTTTCAGGAGGCAGAGATTATATAAGATCCATCTATTCTGTTGGCACTGTCAGACCTCTGCAATACACAGGTGCCTGATGTATGGTTTTAGCTTTCCAGACGTTTTGATACCCTGTCATTCCAATAAGCTATTGAGATTGAAAAGTGAATTGAGAGGAGAGGAGGAAAATGCCTCCGCTCCTCTGACAGCCAAGAAGGATTTCACAATGCTCTATTCCCACCGAGGTATTAACAGATAAGCACAAGCTCTATTCCCATTCAGCTGGCACCTGCCCTGCCACAGGAATGAAGATGCATTGTCTTCTTGGGGGCGGCACGAGAAAACGTGACAAAACATGAAGAGTCATCAAGAAAATCCACATTACCCCCTGTGACTGTAAGACACTCTGCTCCTGCAGCTCAAGTTAAAACCCACACGGCAGTACAGACAAGACGGGTTTGGACAGAACTGCAGCAGCATGCAGCCCTTTTGAAGGCTTTCAGATCTGGGTGTTTGTGCTTGCTAATTATGTCAAGTGGATTAGATGTCATCAGGAAATTTTGTCTCTTCACGAAGCTGCACTGTTTGATTTTAATGCTTTGCATGGTTTGCTCATACACAGCTGTGCAGGGCTGCTCTGTGTAGATTGCTCTGTTTGGAAAGAATGAGGAAAAAGGTACTTTCAAAGCTCATTTGAAGGTAGAAGCATTATTTGGTTATCCCCAGGTGCAGCTACTGAGCAAGGGTCTCAGGTGGGCAGATCCACTGAATAAAGAATAAAGCCCAGTGAGTCCCTGTGAGAACTGTGCAGACTGGCTCAGTGAAATCTCTTAATGCCGTCTACAACCTGGCACAGGTTGTAGCCCTGTCTTCTGAAACCAGCAGACCTCAAAGAAGCTGCCACACAGAAACATCAGATTTTCATACTGTATCATGTTGCCTGTGAAACCTCAAGATTTGGGATTGAGCAGAAATCCATCACAAAGGAGTAAAACTGCAAGATTTTTTTTCCTCACATGAGGATTAAACAAGATTTCACTTTATGTTTCTATTATTTCGAAGGAAGATGAGCAGAGGAACACAGGCAGCAATAGGCAATGTCCCCTACGGCCACTCTACACAGAATCTCAAGGTGGAATGTGTTACTGTGTAGGTTTTTTAACTCCTCTAGATGCAGATGAAACCCCAGCTACTCGACCATGCTTGTACCCCTCCAATCCTGATGAGAGCTGCTGCATGCCACATGCAGAGTTCTCTTAAAATATCCTCCAAAACAAAAATAACGGTCACAAGTTGTTTTTTTTTTACGTTGAGCAGGAAGCAGGAAATTTGGACAGCCCCTGTCAGAGCTGGTTTTAGAGACAAACCACCAGGAAAAATTCCTTGCTGAAGAAATGGTGGGAGAGGGGGCTGCAGCTGTAGATTGTGTGATGCTGCAGGGCAGGAATGACCCAGCACTCACACCTCTGCTCAGAGCCCCTGTGAATCAGCCTTCCCTGTTTGAAAATGCTGAGCTAACTTTCCCAATTAACTCTGCTGAGCTTCCCCCACCCTGGCAGGTGCACAGTGGGAGCAAGGAGGTTACAGGTACCCATGCAGCTGCTATTTTGTGCCTCTGTGATCCCATTTGCCCTCTTTCCTTTTGTTCCTTCTGAAGTAATCCTGATCGTGCTGGATCTGCTCCCCAGAGTGAATCTTAGCAAAATATTCTGGCTGAGCTGCTGTGGGAAGAGAGGTGACGTGCTCAGGAGCAGATAGGAGGATTAAATGAATAAGGATTAAAATTAATTGCTAAGGTTTTGGGAGGCAGAACTGACTGAGATGAGAAGGGACTAAGGAAGAGGTATGGGAATCTCCCAGCATCGGCCATCAGGCTCTAGGCCCCCCACATGCCATACAGAGATGCCATATATTCATTATCATGCAGGGTTTAATATTTCTTTGCTCTGTCAAGATGCCTTAGGCACATCTGAGCTGCTCTACGCCACTTGCTGCCATGTTTCTTCCCAGAAATTTGGAAGAGCTTCCTTGGTGCTCACACACCAAAATAGGATACAGGAGAAAACCAGCTCAGCTGAGATACTTCTGATGGGATAAAGCTCTCCAAATAAGCTTCCTGCTCTCAAGAAGGCCTGTGAGCTAAACAGAAATCTTCTTTACCTCAAGGATTAGGGCTATCATTCACTGAAAGGAAGCTGTTGACAATGCACAACACTCTCCTTGCTGTGATCTGAAAATGGACTTTTCACCTCGTTACCAACAGACCCTTTGGTCACTGGGCTGGTTTTTAATTTTAAAACCAGGAAACTGTACCTTTATTACAATTAGAAGACTAGTAATTCTCTGAAGGAAACCATAACAATAAAAGTTTTGTCCTTAGGAGTATTATAGTATCAGATGCATTATAGTAAATGTGTAAATTTGTTTTGATGTGCTTTTATTAACTTAAACATTGTAATTGCATGACAAGTAAAAAACTAAACTGTCAGATCTACTCCTGCCAGATTTTCCTCTCTCTTATTTTCAACAAATTTTCCATTTCCCTTTCCCTCATGGTATTTAAAAATATTGCATACAATTTAGACAATAATGAGAATGTGTTCCTTTTACTTCTGCTGCAGTGCTAAAGTAAAGCATCCCTAGGAATAAAATAATAAACCACCATCTTTACAGCATATTCAGCCTACAGAACTAAGCTGCTTTGCCATTAGAAATTCAGTTGTTCAATAGATTAGATAGAAGGTTTGTCTTATGCTTGTAAAATTTGATCAGAATTTCCTTCCTTTTATACCAAAAATAAAACACTTTCTCATTTCCCTAGAGCATCCCTGATAGATATCATAAAATTTCATTGATTCTATCTTTATTATTTGGTAATAAAAGCAGTTAATTCCCTGCATTGTAAAAACGTAATTAATACTAATTAATGCAATGGGTTTAAGTTCTTATGCATTACCACATCAGATATTTGGCATCTTCAAGTTTTTCCTAAATATATCTTAATATATTAATTCTTTTACCAGAAAGCCTCATCTACCAGTATCATCCAACTGTACTGTTTTCCTAATATTTAATTAAGGATATTTTTCACAGGTTTTTTACTGATCAGTGGATTCCTCAGCATGTAACCAACATCCCAAAAGTAGAATTATTAGCAGCTTTTTCTTCCAGTTTATTGGAATTAAAGCTTTAAAGTTTATTAATTTGGTGATTTTTATGTACTGATACTCTTAGAAATATAATTTGGTTAAACCTTAAGAGGTTTCACTTTTTTTTCCGCAATTATTTAATTGGCTAGATTGATTAATGACAAATGGAGAAATAAGGGACCACGCAGTTGGACTCAACCTTAAAGTTTCTTCCAACCTAAATGATCCTTTGATTCTGCATAAAGCATGAAAACAAGATCTATATCTGATAAAATTTCAGGCTGCATTAAAAGAGAAAAAAACCAAAAAGGGCAAAACAAAAAAGAAATGCTACAAGGATTCCAACTCTGCCAAATTTATCACATTGCAACTTTTACAGGGGTTTGATTATTCCTTCCCATATATGGGTGCAATAATATCATTTATGACTGCATTAAGGTCTTCAATTAGTTAATCTGCATGATTTCTACAGTCACCACCTTACAGAAGGGAAACAAAACCAGGGTAACTTTAATTTTCTGGCCACAACATAAAGTAGAGAAAGCAAACTTGGGTTTCTCAGCATTGCTCCCCCACGTTCTCTTTTCCACCTCCAGGGTGCCAGGTTATCCTTGTCTTTTTAGATTTCCTGCTCGGACCTGCTTGGAAGAAACTGAGAAAGCAAGGCAGGCTGTGAATATTTATTTCCAGAAGTGATTGTGCAGGAACCCTGAGTAAAACTGTGAATGCTCAATGCACTGAGCATCAGTCTGGCAGTCCACAGCACCCAAACAGAAAAACAAGTAATTTTTGGCACTTGGGTTAATCCTATCAGGTGTTCAAAAACCAAAAAAAAAAAGTTATAGCTAGAATATAAAAAGTGCTAATGCTAAAAAAGGGGTTTGGAAAAGCATGAATGTGCATAAAAGCTGCTTTTACAGGTAGTCAATAATCCTATTAGATGAAGTCTCTGCTGTTTCTTCTAGAGAAAGAGGATGACTCCTACCTACAGTAAAGCACTCAGAGAAAAAAACCACCTTTATTTGGGTAGATAGGACAGCCTGCATTTATGGATAAAATGAAACATCATATTATTGNATGTATATGTATGTGTGTGTATATATATATATATATATATATGCATATATATATCATGGGATATACTCCAAAAGAATTATGAAGACAGCAATAGAGCTTTTGTCAATTATTTCATAAAGAAATGAAATTTCAGTGTGATATAGAACAAAATGGGGTGATTAATATAAAAAACAACAGATTAAACCAGGAACAAGAGAGTTACTATTTCTGTGAATACCAGAGTAGGTGAAAGAATGAAGAAGAAAAAAATATTTATTCAAGGACAGAATAGGAAAACAAATAGGATTGGTAGGGACCTCATGAATATTAAATTCTGGGAAACCTGGTGTTTGAAAGTGTCACGGTCTCTCTAGAGCATGGGTAGGTTATGAAATGACCACTTAAACCCCAAATTTTAAAGCTTGTACAACACGATGATGCTAGGAAAATAAAATATTTCACACACACTCTCCAAGAACCTCTGATGTGAATGTTGGCAATAAGGATGGCAGGACAAGATATTTGTTTGTTTATTTGATCATAAATGAAGAGGAAAAGACCCAACCCAAAAGAATGACACAATTTTAGGCACACTCAGCATACGGAATGGAAAGCAGTAGCAAACTCGAAGTTCTACATTAACTTTAATGACCAAGAAAGGAAAATATAAAAAGCTGAGAAAATGTGATTGTAATAAAGAAATTAACAGGCTTATTCTAATGACCAGCAACATTTTAGATTCAGCAAATCATGGACTGGTTTAAATCAGTAGTTCACTACAGTTACACTTTTGCACTCCCTCTAACTTAATCCCTAAACTCAACCATTTAGAGAGGACAGCCACAATCCAGTCACTGGGAAGGCTTAAATCCTGAGAAATATTACTGATCTATCTGCTAATTATGAGATGACCTGAACGTGCTGACTAAAGAAATTTAAAGTTGTTACCTGAAGCACAAGAAGCATAATAAAAGCTGAGCTATGACATTAACATTTGGAGTCCATAATTTTGCCATTCCGCCTTTTTGGAGAAAAAAAGCAGTTTCATAATTCTTCAGAATATGCAGGGAAAATGGGAAAACGTTTGTTGGTGATGCATGGAGAATTAATGGAGCCAGAGAATTGGTTTTATTGGTTTTGAGGCAGTTGAGGTATCCATATGTCAACCTAACAGGCTCTCTGATATAAACCTGACAATACCCATTTCAGGAGAGGGTCATCATCTGAACCAGGTCCATCCTTCAACAAAAAAAAAGGACAGAAACCAAGCCAAAGCATTTTCTTTTTTAAAGGTTTGAGTTTTATTACCTAAATAAAAGTCTGAGACCCCTTTGGTGTGGCTGGAAGATGGGTTTATTTTATCTCAGTCCCTCTTACCAAACCAAATCCACAGTGGGGATTCCTCCTGAGCTGACAGACCTCAGACTGCAAGGGAAGCAGCTGCTTCTGCATTTCAGCAAAGTTCAAAATGAGCTTTTGCCTCTATTTACACAGAAAACTGAGAGCAGTGGGAGATGTTCTAATGGCTCAAGCTTCACTTAGAAATATGAGGGGGGAAAAAGCAGGAATCCTTCACTGGCACTTCAGGAAAGTGTTTTCTACTGTTCAGATAGGAAATATTAACATAATAAGTGGCTGAACGTGACTACAGCAAGAAGGGAAGCTTGAAGTTTGCTTCACAAAGTAGAGACCCTGAAAGGGAACATCTCCCTGTGTGGTGCCCTTCTCTCAGAGGAAGGTAATTCACCTGCATCTTTCCCCTCTCACCTCCTGACAACCTTCCCTAATTATCTCCATCTAACACAAATTCATTTTCACTTTCATAAATTCGTTTTCCTGAACCTTTGTTCAGGTTTTCTCAGTAGTTTTCAGATTTACAGCTGACAGATGAACAGCACAATCACGTAAACTGCAGTTTCTTAGGAAACCAATCTAAAAATGAACATCAAAGCTTTTCAGATATTTCAACCACGGTGTTACAGTTCAAGATCCGTGCTAAAGCAGAATGAATGAGAAATGAATGGAAGAAAAACAACCATTCGAGTCCTTTGAGAAGGTGAGGTCTCATTGACAGGGCCTGGCCTCTGTAATTGATAGGTGCAGAACACCGTACATGATGCGGGGAATTTAAAATTCAGCTTAAGGAAGGGGCTGCACTGCAATGAAGAGATATATATATATATATATATAAAATATTGGAGCCAGCAGGAGGCAAGCTGCTTCCTAGTCATATTTTACCCTAAAATACTTTGTGAAGAAGGCAGGGATTAGAGTCTTGGGTTTAGAGACTCGTTTAAAGAGTAAAGAAGGGTGTAAAATATGGACAGATGGGAGGTTATACGCAGTTGAAAGTCTTGCAGTTTTATGAAAGGTATTACAGCCTTCAAGGTCTTACTCAAAATCTCAGGGAGTTGAGTGACTCTTAAAATTTCCTATTTTTTTAAAAAGAAAAGCCCACTTCTTTTATTCGTAGCTCAATAACTGGAAATATAAACGTATAATCAAAAAATGAACACTCACAGAAAGAGGAAGTTTCTATTTCTTCTAAACCTCCTTTCCCCCATTCTTACAAATTGATTTTAAGATTATTTTCATGGCACAGAATACTTGGTTTCTTCCCCCTTTTTTTTTTAAAGTTAAAACTGTATATTAGAACCGTATGATTTAGGGGCAACACTAATTTCTTGTGGAATTTACAAAGCAATAAATAGGTTTGGAAGATACTTAATTTATGAAAATAGAGTCAAGGCTTTTGATAACCATAAAGAAAATTCTATTTATTCCAAGCAGTTCTATTCCAAACCATTAACATTTTTTCTATTATATATGATCAGATTAAACCAGAAAAACCTTCAGTGGCTGAAGATAATAAAGGAATAAAGGTGTTGAACCCTTAAATTAAATGGCACAATGAAGTTCCATGACCAAAGACTTCACATTGTTTCTCTGTGAATTACTCTGAAGAAATATTTTAAGTTAGGAATTTGGAAAGTGTAAAGATTTCTGAAGAAAAAGCAACTTCATTATACATAAAAATATATATTTATATATATATTTAAAATTTTTATTTTAATATTCATGTTTTAAAATGAGACACTCCATGTTGAGCCCTCACATTTCACCTTACAGTCAGTGTTGACAGTTGTGTTAGGATTTGCCGAAATGAAGCATCAGTGATACAAAAACAGAGAATAACACTAATTCTAGCTGTAACAGCAGAAAAACCTGATTTTGTAAAGCACCTGAGAACTCTTTATGAAATAAAAGAAGCAGCTGTTGAGGAAAATGAAATGCAACAGGCATTTCCCTGAATAACACTGATCATACTTCTGTTCAATCTCTAATATATGAATTTCAAGTACCAGCACATGGCACATTCTTATAGCTACGTATTTTTTTTAAACTCACTTAGTGGATTTTGTTAAATCAGGAAGAGCTAGGTATAACTGAAAGGTTTATTACCCTGTGCTAGGTTTTTTTTGTAATTGAGACTTTTTTTCACTGTTTGACAAAATCCATAAATATTAAGGTTCACCTTAGACTATTTCAATCTTGCTTCAATTACCATCATCTGTTAATACAGCGTGTGTGACACGATGAGCATATCACTCCCTGAAAGTTGCTCACTCTCAGTCAATTTTGCAATTTTCTCTGGCAAATTATTGCATTAGGAGCATTTCCCACCAGTCCAACACGAGACTGGTGCAAAAGCTGATGAGCACCAATAGGTCCCATCTGGAAAACCACTGTGACCCCTCTGTGCCCAAGAGCTTTAAGCCAGGCTCACACCTTTCAAGTTCATCCACACACAGTCCTGACACACCCAAAGCACTACAGGACCTCCCAATTGCATTTATTTAACTATTTCAGGGGTGGGAAAAAAGTTGTGCTGCATGTGAATAATGCAAAGCACAACAATTTGGCACAAAAAATGACCTTCCATTGCTGCATCAAGGCACGCTCTGTTTTGAGATAAAGCCAGAGCTGACTCAGAAGAATCACTCAGGTGATTAAATTTCAGTCTAACTGCTCACGAGTTTTACATTCAAAATGCTAATTGTTTCAAAAAGAAGGTGGGTATGGCAAAATCTAAAGGAAAGAGTGAAGGTGTAGATGGCATAAATACCTTAACTTCACAGTCGTGGCACTTTTACGGTTCAGCATTTTCATGGTTCAGACTGTTTCCTGGGAAACATGTTTGAGAAAAAGATCCAACAGCAATTAGGTCCACAGATTTATGTATGTTTAGAAATTCCCTGTCAAGGAGGAAGATAAGGTATTTGAAGTACTGACAGGTTCTAGCAGCCAGACAGAATGGGGATGGGTAAAGGCATGAAAATTTGCTGAAGTCTTTTAAAGTAAAGTAATTCCTCACATGGTTGTATTAATGTCCTACTGCTGTTAGTCTGCATTGTCAGCAAACACCTTAATGAGGAGGTCACAGACAAGCTGCTTTATTCTACAGGCACCATTAAGCCTATTAAATTTATTTCCACCTTATTGACACAATTTTGCATTTGAAAGCGGCACGGCGCCGCTCGAAAGTTATTAACATTTAAACAAAAGTCTAATTTCGCAGGAAGCCAGAGGTTCTGAGGGTCAGAATCAGTGCTAGTGGGGAGACATATATGCAGTAATAACTTTTCCATGGAAAAGTAAAACCCTTTTCTGTCTGTAACATGAGAGGATGCAGGTCTAGAAACAGGCTGGTGTGTCGTGCTTGCAGCTCCACAGGCTCAGATCCTGCAGCGATCAGAGCTGTACACGCTGTGAGCAGCAGAAAACCAAGGCTGGGTCCACAGAACTGCTCCCCACATTCTCCTTGCATGCCAAGAAAAATCAGTGTTGGCCCCACCTCTTTGTTAGATTGAGGGCAGCAAGAGTGGCACAACCACAAGGTCAACACGGAAGATAAAAAAACTTGATGATGAGGGAGAAAATATATAGACAAAATTGTCATGTGCCACAGTTGCAGCTAAGCACAGTAAGATTCTCACAAGTCAAGAAATGAAAAAAAAAAAATTCTTCCTATTTATATAGCTCTTTTCAAAATTTATTATCTTAAAATTGACAGGGCTACTAGGTCTGAAATACTCTCGTGGGAGATTCAAATGAAAATCCATTGACATTTGCAGAGGTCTTAACCTGAAATTGTGTCTGGCACTGTACAAGTTGGTTCTTCTCTTAAAAAAAAAGAAACCCAACAACAACAAAAAACAAACCAACCCACAAACAAACAAAATCCCAAAAACCCACCAAGACAAAACCAAAATTGCTTGACTAACCAAGGATCTTTTTACTCTGTTTTCTCTTGGGCTTCCCACTATTATTCAGAAAAAAATGTGTGCAATGGATAAAGAAGGGAAGAACGGCTTCCAAGGTAAGAGAGAAATGTTGATTTTGCAGCATCAGCACTGTAGGCATAGGCTGATATGTGACTCTGATTCAGGATATTTGCCTGGGGAGGATCCTGCCTATCAAGACTCCAAGGAGTTCCCTCTACAAACTTGAGAAATCTGCTGGTTTTCAGTATAATTGTCAGTAATGTGACACAAATCTAGCAGATTACTGCCTTAGCAGAACCAGACTTGTCCTTAATTGTCTTCCATCATCTCTCACAGGGACTTTGTCTTCCTCAAAATAAATTTTGTACTAGAAGCCAAGTTGTTTTGGCTGCTCTTCTATCCCACATTAAATCTTTGGATTCCCAATGTTGATCTAAAGGCTGGGTGTGATATTTTTCATTCATATTTTCTGTTGGTCCTTTCAATGCATGAAATAGATTTTCCACTCCCATCAGAATAAAAAAACAGTCTAGCAAGAAAATAGATTTAGGAAGAAAATCAGAACCTGTTTGAAGAGTCAGTTTTTAAAATAAAATATTTAGGTTCTTAATTTGAAGTGTGTGGGTTTGTTTGAAATCACCAATTCTGTGTGTTGCTCCATCACACACTAGTGATGATGCATTTTCAGACGCTCCTTTGAGAACCATGTAAAGTAAACTGTAACAGCAAAACTATGGAAATCAAAAAAAGAAAAAAAAAAAAGAAACCAGAAAAAAAGCAATCTGTTTTACCAGTATGAAATCTTGTGAATAAATTAGGATGAATGAGTACAAGAACCAAAGATTTCACATACACCCTTTCAACAAACCACTTTGTCTGTGCCCAATTCTTCATATCTACACAGGAGATAAGAGCATGTCCTGACCTTAAAGATGTACCATAAGATAAAAGATGTCTGTGTCTTCAGGAAAAGACACTGTGTCTTCAGGAAACAGCAGAAGCAGTGGTCATCAAATAAATCCTGCAGGTAATGTATGGCCATCAAAAGAAACCAAGCAATTAATGAGACAGGCTTGAGTTTCTCTCGCCTGTGCCCAAATCCTAAGTAATTACAGGGAGGACAAGAGCAGAACCATATCCAAGAGCTATGGTGTGCTGTGATGCAAATAAAACAATTAGGAACCTAGGAATTAATAAAGCCTTCATTTGTGTCACATCTGAAATATCTAACCAATATAACTGGCTTTAATCTGACATTTCTTCCTAGGGCACACGACAGGAACTTAATTGAATCAATACATTTCTCCTCAATGTTAAGTATCCCTTTTTTTTTTTTTTTTTGGGTCTATACATGCATCTTGACCATTATTGAACTCAGTAACTCAAGTCAAGTAAATGTGAAAACTTAAAGGAAAAGCTTATGATAAGTAGACAATTATGTACAAGGTTATGGAGGGTTTCTATTTTTAAACAGTATTTTTATTTCAGAGGAGAAAACTTGAACAGCTCAAACTTCTAGAGCTGTTTATTAACAAGGAGGATATTTACAGGGAATAAATAATTATGGAAATAATATGACTAACTGAAAATTTTCTCATAAACCCTTCATCTTGTTTGCAGAATTTACAGGTGAAATTTTGAGAAATGTGCATAAGAAAACCCAAACTGCCACCAGGCGAATGTTTTGATGGCCATCCTGGAAATTTTATCTGAATTTAGGACAGGAAATTGTCCTACATGACTGTCAAAGTGTCTTCTTTCTGGGACAAATGTCCCTTAAAATAGTTATTTTTTTATAAATGCATCTGAGGAGAGAAACTCTTTAATTTAATACTGAGAAGATCCCAGTTTAATCCCATGGATGAAATTGTGAGTGTGAACCAACACCCAAAGATCAACTTCCACAAAACTCACTGCAACACACCACAATTCTCATCTTATGGTCTTGCTCTGTACGAGCAGAGTCCCAGAAAAAAAGGAAAAGAAAAAAGCTTGATTCCTTATGTGGAAAAGAAAGAAACAAGTTTGGCTTCTTGCTGCTGCTCTACAGGAAAGTCCAAAATCTCATTGAAATGGAAAAAAAACCCAAAAACCCCAAAAAACAAAACCCACAAAAAAACCCAAAACAACTGGATTATTTAACCCTCCAAAGTAGAAAATGGAAGGTATGTATGCAAAAGCTGGTGCTCTCCTTGCACCAGCAACAAAAATAGCTGCAGAAAAGTTTATTATCGGGGTTTATATCAGAGTAGATTAAGTTCTTGCAAGACCACTATATTCTTGATTTGAGGATAATGCCTTTTTCTAATAATTTTATCTCTAAACTCACTTCATCTACAACCAGCTTCTAATAAAAATCTCCCACAGGTATGAGTCCAAATTTAAAGGCTCAGTCTACCTATTCCTCAGCAACCAGCTTACTCTGGGTATAAAGCAGCACTATTTTGAGAATCCAAACTGATTGCAGTGATTTGTGTCATTCCTGAGGAGAATTTAGAAATTTTTTTTGTCGTTTTTGTTATTTGCAAAACAACTTTTCTCGTAAAGAAAGCATAAAGAAGAATGCTTTGGTTTTTTCTCCTGTGTATTTCCTCTTGGCCCAATCAGCTTTTTACTTGAAAAGATGGAGAGTTGCATGGTTTTGTTGGCTTTTTGGTTGGGTTTTTGTTTTGTTTTTTCTTTTTAATCTGCTCTTGAATCCTAAATCAAGGTGAAATAAATATAAAAGGCATTCTTCAAACAAAATATTCTGCATTCACCACCATTTAAATAGATCAGGTGAACCAATCCACCTCAATAAGAAGAGGATTAGGAAAATAACCAGGCTGAATTATGCTTTTAACTTTAAAAGTCATCATGGTGTTTACCTCCAGAGAGCATTCAGAGATAAATGGCTGCTATTAAAGTGATGATCTCATCAACACATGGCAGCCTTTCTCTCCTCACACACTGTGAAGAAAATAGAATTATCCCTCTTCTTGGAACCCATCTTATTTCCTCATGCCTCACAAACCGGGAGAAATGAAGGCAGCAGCGAGCTGTCATGGCAAGGGCAGGTCAAAATCTTTCCATTCACATTTGCAGATGAGCAAAAATTTTAATAGGATTTTAATTAATGCCTACAGAACCTCCTTTTTCTCCTCAAATGGTGACGGAGTGGTTTGCCTGTTGCCTTAAAAATATCAGAACGATCCATCTCTCCTTCCCTCCTGCATGGGGTACCAAGAGGACCTGCACACATTTCCTTTCTTGAAGATGAGAAGCACTTTGGTGTGTTTTAGAAGGGTTTGCAGAAGCACAGAGAGGAGTGACTGTCACAGGAGATCCCTGTCCTGCATCCCAGGGAATTCACAGCCTGGCTGCCACAGATGCCAGAGGACAGACTGCAGAGCCCAGAGTGGAGGGAAGGAGTGGCATGGCCACGGTGCCCTGGGAAGGCTGACCTGAAACAGAGACTGGACAGAGCTAGAGAATAAAGTCAATATTTATTAAAAGGCCTTTAAAGGGTACACCTCAGGCAGGACATGAGCCTGGCCAGGGCTACACCCAGGTGGACCCAAAATGGTCACAAAATGGACCCCAAATGGTCACAAAATGGACCCAAAATAGTCACAAAATGGACACCTGGTCACGAGGTCTCACACTTTTATAAGTTTTAGTCCATTTGCATATTGGGGTTAATTGTCCAATTACAGCTTCAGGTTATGAAGTCCCATCCTTGTTTCCTCTCCAGCCCACCACTGTTTGTGCTTTTGGGCCTGAAACTTGTAACAGTTGTCCTTGGTTTCCAGCAGGAAAAGGATTTGTTTTGTCTCCCTGCTCTTTGAAGAGAGCTGAGTGACATTGAATGTTAGCTCAGAACTGCACCCCGGGCAGCACAGAACCTGAAAAACATGGAAGCTAAAACTTTAGGCATCATTTCCAGCCAAGGAATCCCACCTGTTTTCTGCCTCAGACAAAAGTCAAGAGAATTTTCTGTGTCCTCATACAAAAGATAAATAAGAAAATACATTCTATATTACCCATCTTGTTAAACTAGTCAATAATCTCTCTAACTCTTAAGCAACAACTTCCCATCCAAATTAAACTTGCTCTTTCACCTCATAATTGGACTTTAGTCTCAAGCTACCCCATAAGTCATGTACAGTCAAAAACACTATTCAAAGGCAGTGGCCAAAGAAAAGACCCTTTGACTTGGTTTTTACTTAAAACTGGCACACAATGCTCCTATTTCACAATTCAGTCTTAGAGACAGCACACAATGGAGAGACATCAATGTGAAAAATACTTATCGATGGAGGTAATGAACTATTTCTGCAGAGCAACCAGGAAAATCTTTACCAATTTATTTGTCCCTAAATTGGTCCAAAATTTAATTTCCACTTTATTCCCTGATATATAATATATGCAAGGCACTTAACCACTCTACACCAATAAAAACTATATGGCCCAGTTGTCTGACCATTAGGAAATTTATTTTCTTAAATGTTTTAACATGCTCTGAAACCATTAGGTGAACCTTCTGTGAATAGAAAATATTACTGGATATCTCTGTGGGAAAAGAATTCTTGTTTTAAAGATGCTATCCAGGAATTGTGTCATCACTTACACAAAATGTATAAAATGTAATCCAGCCACTCCCCCTGCATTTTAATGTGCTGCACCAACATGCACTAAATGAATGCATTTTAATTTATTCTCCCAACCAACACAATGAGAAGGAGGGGATGAAAAGTCTCTTTTTTCCAAAAAATATATAAAATTCAGAGGAGAAAAGTGACTATCCCAAGGAAAAACAATGTCAAGCATAGTGGTGACTCAGTAAAGTTTGAGACTACTGCCTAGTCCCAAACTGGACATCCCTTTCTTTTTCTACATTTTAAGATCTTTCTTCTTAATCCCTTACAATAATTTGGGTCCACATGAGGTCAAATGGAAAAGCAGTGAGCTCATCTAAGAGGCAAACAGCAGGTAACCATTAGAAGTGCTGTTCAGCTCAAAATATCCACCAGAATTCAGCTTATTCTGTTGCAGCAGCAGCAGTAGGTGAGAAAAACAAAACGATCCTCACCACTGAGATATTGAGAGTTTATTGCTCCTCTCAGTTCCCCACATACCACAGATTTTGTTCTTGGGTGGAAGTTTGGCTGCAGGTGCTTCAAGCTAACAAAGGCAGGGCTGTGTTAGGTGGACAAGACCCAAACTCTTCTACTACTACAAATTAAATTTTACAGGATCACAAAACTCTGTTCTTTTCTGTAAATGACAAGGTATTTTTGCTGCTTTATCAGCCAGACCTGTGGTGTAGAGGTAAGAAAAGCCATTAATTTACTGTTATTTGTTTGAGGGGGCTGGTATTTGTGTTGCTATTTTTGTTTCTTTTTAAAGTTGCCAGCCCATGGGAAAAGTTTGAGGTTTTAGTTGCCATCTGGACAGTCAAAACCTATTAGAAGTATATAGGAATCCTTATAATTTACTTGTAAATTTAACAGTATCTTTTTTTCAGTACACACTGGCCGAAACAAACCGGAATAGAAACAAAGCCTGGTGTTTCTGAAACAGATGTTGTAAAGACATAAAGACAAAAATAAAAACTGACAAGGGACTTACAAGCTTGTTTATTATGCCTTCCACAAAAACAAACAAGCAGAGTGAAAATTTTTCTCCTGTAACATCATGGATGAATGAATGGCTTGCAACTGAATTCTTTCACTTCGTTTGAACATCTGTTTAAAGAAAAGGATATACACCTTTCAAACTCTGGAAAGTTCTACAGTTAAGTACGAAAGAATTGGCCAAATAATGGGAGAAGTTGAATCATGGATGCTCTTTGAGAGAACCCTAAAATATAATTTCAGGAGAAGTCTGTATATGTTTACTAAAATGCTTTTAGTGCAAATATAGGAAGATCAGAAAGAGAGAGGAGATGAAAAGTAAAAGTGGAACTGAAGAGGTAAAGAACTAATTTCTGCTAGTTTGCACAACAAAAGCACAAGAAATGGCAGTGCCATTGCCAAAAACATTCACAGATAAGTGCCAAAGGATCAAATTATCTCGATTATTTATTGTGAATGCAATTCCAGGCCTGGTCTCCACTGGAGTTCCACTCTGGTGATTAAGGCACTTTACTGCAGTTCTGTCAGAGCCTTTGATAGGAGAGGACTTGGGGCACGGTGATGGCCTTAGCTCAGGTGGATGCAGTTGTCCAGTTGCCATAAAAAGACAAGTCATAAAATGCCACAAAAAGTTGTCCAATGCCATAAAAAGGCAGTGGGATCAGCACAAGGAACCCAGCAGAGGGCGAGCAGGACCTCCAGGACACTGATGGTGACACCAGAAGAGCATCTTCAGGGTGAACTGCCCCCTTCTGAAGATTATTCTCCACCCCTGACAAGAGTGACACATATCCCATCACACCATTAAGTGGAGCACAAGCAATCAGCTAACTATCTGTTTTACTTAATGAGCAAGGGACGTGCTCCCACCCAAGGAAAACTGACAAAAGGGAGAAATGACATTTGCCATGAGCATCAGAGGGGCTGTGCCTCCAGTCAGCGACAAGGCAGACCAAACTTCAGAGAGATGTGTCAAAGCACAGAGTCAGGGGAAGAAGAGCACCATCACCCCGGGCTGGGAGAGGCACCAGGGCTGAGATCAGAGCACTGTGGGTGGCTGGGCCAGCCCTGGAGATCTGGGAGCATTCAGGAACGGATCTGGAGTGACAAAACCGAAGCACTGATGAAAGTCAATGCCATCAAAGTCTTTGCTTTGATGGCAAAGGATTGTTATCTTAGAGGTTAATTAGCCCTGCAGAGCCTCACAGCATCCTTGTAGTCTTTCCAAACTGCCTGCCCATTCTTCCAAAAATCTCAAGCTCTCCTCTTTTTCCTGAGTTGCAGCCAAAATTCTCTGCTCAGCCAGGTTGGTGTTTCCCACCGGCTCGTGTTTGAGCACAGGGGATTGCGTGCTCTTGTGCCTTTTGAGATTTCCTTCTTGGAGGATATCCATTGTTCCTGGGCTCCTTTGCCCTTCAGGAGTGCCTCCAAAAGGACTCATTTAAGCAGTCTCGACAGGCCAAGCTCTGTCCTTCACAAGTCCGAGGCAGCCATTCTGCTGACACCCTTCCTTACTTCAAGAATGAAACATCAAATTTCATGATCACCATTCCCAAGACAATCTCCGACAAAATAAAATCACAGAATGCCTTTGTAGCATACCAGATTTCTGGGGAAAAGGGCTTTTCCCTTGGAAGACCTCAAGTATTTCAAACATTAGCACCATCATTAAAATAAAACCCCAATAAACATAAGCTAAAATATCCCAAAGCTTTTCATTATAATTCTGAGTGTAAGCAAGTTGTTAATTACTTCAGTCATCTCAGGGCAGACAAAAAAAGTGGCCCAGAACCAGCACTGACTGAGAGAACTCACACTCAGTAACAATCAAAACCAGTGAATATTGATACTTTTCTGAATGTCTGGGAACAGTGTGGCTTTGAAGCCACGACAATATTAACAAAGAGATAATCAACCAAATAAATCTGTCTGCAATTTCTCCTGATACTAATTATTCATTCATTAATACCACACTTCTTATACAAATTACATCTAGCTTGGTGGGTAGTAAATATGACCCTTACTGACAAGAACAGCTTTGCAGTGATGCTGTTGCATGTATTTTTTGTATTTTATACCTGTTAGCATTCACTTCCAAAATAGAAGTATCCCCCATCTTCCTTGATCCCCTCTGAAAATTGCTTTTGCCATTTGTAACATTCTCTTTTCCCTCTTAGAAGAAGAGGGTGTCGGAGCAAAGTAATGAGGAATTACACTGAGTAAGGGAAATGCACGTCATTCTGCAAGCCTAAATTTCTAAACATAAAATTTGAGGTTTGTTTCCTGATTGAACACTTCTTTGGACATGCAATTTATGCTTGCACACTGAAAATTAGGTTATTTCATATCTTTGCATACTCATATTCTCCACTGCTACTTGAACAAGAAATATATATATATATAAATTATGATCTTTGACATTTTAATTAAAACCTATTAAAAAGTCCTATAGCAAGCAATAAAGTCTAAATTGTCTCCCTAATTTTAACCTGCATTGCAGCGGTGCCATGAATTCATATAACCGTGGATAAAAATCTCTCACAGAGAAGAGCATGGGCTGAGCAAAAACTTCTGGGCCTGACACCTAATTAAGATATACTTTCCCCTGGTGAAGGAAGTTCTTCATCTGTTACTGTGTGTTACAGTGGTTCAGGGCTATATTTGAAGGACCATTAAAAATGTACCTGAAGGCAAAGTCAATCTTGATATTTGACAGCTTTTTTGCAGTAAGTAGCAAAGTGAATATTTTATTGCTTTATGATCTAATGACCATTCTGTTTAATCTTCGTGGAGTAAAGACGAGCAGGAAGATATGCTTAGGGGATATACTAATACATCAATTATGGAGAGTGGGAAAGTACTTTAAAAAAGTACCAGTAATCTATTGTAAATGAACATCTCAATAAGCACTCCTAGCCACAGGGAGAGCTGAGAGAGATGCATTAAAAATCTACTCAGATTCTGCTCATTACAGATATGTTCTTCTCAGCTCTTAAGTAATGCAGCAATCACATAATTAACTTTTGAAAAGAGAAGCATCTAAAACAACTCGTGTCTGTGGAACACTGCAGGCATTCTCCTTATTTTGTTCAGTGAAAATGAATTTTTCCATCTGCTCTCCTTAGCACTGTTGCAAAAGGGCTGAGACAGAGTGGCATTTCTCCTGAAGGTACTGCAAAAATTTAAACACGATTCCACAGAACAATCAGACACTAATTTTTGATCAAAAGAAAAAGTAAAGAAAGATAAATAAACTCTGATCCTGCTTAACTGAAAACATACTACCCCAGTATCGAAGCAGATACTTGTCTCCCCTGGAATTTCACCCTGAAATGATGGCCCAAATTTTACATGGGGAGGTTTTAGCTACTTCAGTATTTTTGGTTTAGGCTTCTGTACTGTCAGGTGATATGAGATGACACAGCCCAAAAGGTCTGTATATCCCAAACCCACACACCAGCTCCGAGGAAAAAACGTTCACAGAACTTTCCAAGTAAAACTACAGGGCCCTGCTGTGAAAATGGAAAGAACTGATTCAAGTGATTAAAGTGATGAGGAGCCTCTCAAGTGAATCTAAAGAGCACTGATACTGCATGCAGGAATTCAGGGAAAGATGCCTCAGGAGCTCTCAGGACAGAGAACTCTGGATTCTTACCTTCACAGAATGGCTTCAGTCAGGAGGGAAATTAAAGATCATCTCATTCCCATGGGCAAGGACACCCTCAACTATCCCAGGTTGCTCGGAGCCCCATCCAACCCAGCCTTGAACATTTCCAGGGATGGGGCAGCCACAGCTCCTCTGGGCAGCCTGTGCCAGGGCCTCACCACCCTCACAATGAAGAATTTTTTCTCTAATATCCAATCCAAACCTATTCTCTTTCAGTGTAAAGCCATTCCCCCATTTTCCTGTCATTAAATGTCCTTGTAAAGAGTCTCTCCCCATCTTTCTCCTATTCCCAATTTGTCTACAAAAGCCCCAGTGATCTGAATAAATCACCTGTGAGGCTCCTGACTGAATTAAAAAACAGGAATATCATTGACATGAATATGATGTGGTCTAATTCTGCCCAACATGTTATGGAGAAAGAAAAAGAAACAGGAAATATCAAAAGTGACATTTGACAGATAATTTACTGACAGGTTTTTTTAATCTTATGAATAAGTGTATACTGTGGGTATGGTTCTTTGCCTATATAACTCAAATGAAACCTTTTTATTTGACTAATAACAAAGCAAACCTTAATTTTAGGGAGTGATTATTAAAGTGAATCTGTATGGGATGTAGAAAAAATTGCCTTTTCATTTGAAAAATGAAAAACTCTCCGTCCTACAATTCTAAGAAGGTCTGTGTGTGGGATTCAAATTCCTATATGTTAAAAAAAAATCAGTTTTCAATTTTTCCATCAACACAAGCTGTTTCCTGAGTATTTCAGCACAAAGCCTTGTCATACAGCCTAAATAACCAAGAGATTTTATTTCTTTTCAGCATTATGGATTTTTTTTTTAAGCCAAGGAGAAATGAAGATACAGCAATAAACCTCAATGGCAAATAATTTTTTTTTAATTCCTGGATGCCCTTCTTAATCTAAAGACCGGGGAGATGCGTGCAACTTGGGTTGAGAAAACAAACTATTCCTGGCTGTATATTGATCAATGACAAGTGATTGATAAAAGTGGAAAAGCTAGTGGTGCTCAAGCAGATTTTAGATAATGGATCTGGTTACATTTTTATGTCTGGCTACAGACTTTTGACGCAGTTCACATGGATAAGAAAATTATTATAAACAGTTTCCTCATGTCTGAACATTAAACTATGTATATTGAATGGCCATGTATGTCTTTGTGTATTATACACATTTGTGTACACACACATTCTGCTTTGTGAACATTGCTCCTAGCTGATGATGACAAAGATCTATTTCTTCCTTTGGTTTTTATTTTAAAAACATGAATCACATCACAAAGTTTTCAGCAGAATGCACTGCACACACACAGCTTTGGAGGAACAAAAAGCAAAAAAAAAAAAAAAATCACACGTTCTGAAAACTGCTGTGAGAAACTAAAGCTGTGAGCGTGGAGTAACAGCAGTGGTACAGCAGAGTATTTAAAATTAATTAATTGTTTTAGAACACTAAAATGCTGTGGTTTTGATGTCTTGAAGCACAAATGTAAGGAACAAGAAATAGTGCACTGCAAATAGTCTGTGGATATGAGTCAAATTGGGTTAGAAGTACAAGGGTTTGTCTTTCACCTTCTGCAAACCCATGACTGCCCATTTTCCCTGCCTGCATTCCTCTTACCCTCACAGAAAACTTGCACTTCTGACTAATGTATGCTGCAAATTAAACTCCTCAAGAAATCATTGATTCTCTTCCCCTGTCCCTCCACTGTAAACTAATCCAAACAAGAGCACTAAAATCCCATCTCATATCATTTAAAGCACAAATGCACCATCTCAAAGCACAAATGCACTCACTCTTTCTGAACTCTTGCTTGCTTTAGAGGTGCATCTTTCAGATATTTAATAAACAACGCCCAAACCTGCAAATAATATCAATAATTGATCTGCTTTTTGCATAGAAATAACATCATTAATTGTGAGTCACAAATGTTCTTTCAGTCTATAATTTAAAAATGCTTAATAAACTCTTTCTTCTTTCCATTTTTCAACAGAATTCAAAAATGGAATGGAAAAAAAAAATCTGTTCTCTATGTTGATAGTTATTCTTAAAAATATATATTTTTAAAGTGTTGAATGCACTAGAAGTATTGAAAGCATTCAAAAATTCAGTTATAAAAGAATGAGAGAATCATTGAATCCTCAAAATCTAAATCAGTATTGCCAACTTGCAGGGGAATATAGCACAAACAACAATTTTAAGATACATTCTATTTCTGTAAATAGACTAATCTATGCAGTCTCTTAGCTAATTTTTTTGTCCTCTCCTAAGATTGAGGAGTATTTTATAGAAGAAATGGTGTTAAGAGGTACAAACTGGTTTGTCTAAACTTGATGACTTTCTGTATTGATAAGGTCTAAGGTGTTTAAACAACCCTGAGACAGCTCCAGATATATTGGTGGCCTTTTCTCACTGAGAAAGAAAATAAACATACTCAGGTACTCAGAATTTATCCAGGCAAAGCATCGACTTCCTTGTTGTGGTACAGCCTAATATCTCCCTTAAATTCTCACATTTTTACTTGAAAGCAAATTTTCTATGGAGTATTTCTAGTTATGAATATACCTGCTTGGAGCCCAATGTTTTACATCTTTTGCTAAAATATTGGCACCAAATAGTGATGAGTGTCAATGCAAATAACAACTTGCATAGGACCCTCTCCACCCTTGTCTCCTCTCCAGTAATTTCTGCGTGGCTTTTTTTCCCCCAAAATGTTCCTGGAACAGCAGAATACATCCCATGCTCTAAGTGAGGGCATTTATTTGGAGTTATCACTGACTGAACCAAGAATATAATAAGCTGAGATGAGTTTAAAGGAGAGAGCTGACTGAGGGAGAACCCAGAAACATCATCCTAATCTAGAGAGGAATCTAGAGGGTTTGTAACCAGCAGTTAATTACAGTATTAGACATTTCCATTTGAGCCCTGTGTTAACCCTTGAAGCTGTTTCAGATATTCCAGTCCCTAAATTTCATGCATGTGTTATTTTCCATCCATATGTGACAGGTGAACTTCAAAGAAACACACAATCTGCAAGCATGTCATTCTTTCCTGAGCTAAAGACTAGTCAACAACATTAACCTCCCCCCTCCCGCTCAAAATAAGTATTCCTGCTTCTGGTTTTGGCTGTCAGAAACTACAACAGATTAGAGTTCTTTAGAATTCAGGTTAGAAAAGCGATCTAGGAAAACAAAGTTAAAACTTCATTTAAATACTTATGAATATCCTCCCTATTCTGCGTCTAGAACCAGATGATCGTTACATACTAATACAGATGTAACACAAAAGCTGAATGTTTCTATTCTCTGAACATTAAACCAAATAAATAAATTTTAAATCAATCCCTGTGGTTTAGATAATCTAACTGAGGAGAGCTGTCTTAGGAAAGGACACAGGCTAAGAAATGTTCATGTGTATGATGTTTGTAGATGGTATTTTTCTAAGTGTTCTGCTGAAATTCAGGTGGAAACAAGCATTTGATACAGAGTGAGAGTTCTGAACTAAGGTTCCTAAGCAAACAACCACCCAAAAAAGGTAATCCCAGAATGACAAACTTTGTATCGTGGGTTATTTCCTTTAGTTTTTGTTTATGTTGAAAATTTGTCTGAATAATTAAGCATTTGCAAGTCAAATGAACTGTAGGACTCTTCAGCCTCAGCTGTTATTGCACGCTGTTCCTTTGAACAATATTTACGATGCAACAAGAGAGAAAACAAGGAAGATCCTGTGGTTCCTGACAAATGCTGCTAATGAGGGTTCAGACCCTTGTTTAGCCTTTGCAGCATCTCCTTAATCGGCAGCTGAGTGCCACCAGCTACTCAGCCACTGCATTTTAATTACAGCTCGAGCCACTGCAAGGGAAAGCATTCAGAGAGGAATCGACTTGTCCCTAATTTAATTTTTAGCTCTACTCTGACCCTTTAAAAGCAGACTTTGCTGAAGTCCACAGGAGTTTGGGCAGCATCTCCCACAGGAGGAGGAGCCCAGCCATCTGCTCTGCGTGCCTGATGAACAACCCAACATTTATTGGCGTTGCCTCTTCTGCAGTTTGTGCTACTTAAAATTCTGCTTGTGCTGCTGCAGGACGGCTCCTGAGTGCCTCAGAGTCACTCAAAGGCAGCTGCTCTACCACACCATGCTGGAACCTTGGAGGCTGAGAATTTCAGGCTTTCTGTGCTAAAAGGTGCTGCTGACCCTCAAGAAAACACTACATTTCACCTGAGACAGTGGAACAGGCTTCTGAAATGGAGCGAGAGCACTGGGGTTGTGGGTGTGTAGTTTGAACAGTATTGTGTGATCTCATAGGGTGAAAAACTTAGAATTTAAGGTTTTAGTATATAGTAATATATGTGGGGCAACATGGAGGATTTAAGGTGTTGTCTAAATCCTTCTTCGTGGTTTTGAGTGGTTTTTTCTAATTGGGTGAAAAAGATATGCACTGTGGGCCTTGGGTGGTCAGTAATTGGGTTAAAAGTATAAACAATATAGATGTCACCACGTTATTGGATAGTTTATGCTTAAGAAGACCTTGGCAAGGGTTAGAGGCATCCATTTTCTACCTTGTTAGTTAGAGCTCACAACTTGTGAGACTGTGCTATAGATAAGAATTAATAAACACTGAGTCTGAACACTAAAACTGTGATTCCTGTGTCTTAATCCCAGCTCTAACAGGAAGAAAAGAAGATAAAAACCCCACAGCCTCAGGGTTTAGAGCTGCCATTCCAAACCAGAATAGTTGGAGTGAACACAACCAATTTCTCTAACCAAAGTCTGGTTTCGGAGTGCTGAACACTTCTGCTGTCAGGTGGTGTTTGTCCTTCAGTATCAGCAGCACATGAAGAATCATCTGAAATTCTCATGTGTTAAAAATACTACAGTGGTAGACTGAAGGAAAATGGTTTGAGAGCCACTTCATCACATCTTTCCACTGGATGAATCTGCTGCAGGATGGCAATAATTTCACGGCAGCAGAACAGCACGATAAGATCTAACTGCAGGAAATGAAAAGACGAGATACTTTAAAATACTAAAATTAGCAAATAATGTCTAGCAATCCAATCATACTGTCCCAAACAGGTGACATCTCCTTGTGACTTTTATGTCTGTGTGCTGGAGAACTAAAATTATTGCATGCCACCCAAAGGAATGGACGTGCCAAAAGCAAGTGTTTCCTCCTCTAGCATTGCTTTGCTGCAATCCAGGCAGATATCAAAGAGCCAAAGAAAATCTTCATAAGCTTTGATGGGACTCATAGATATTGCTGAGACTGACAAAAGGATAGGAATTTTGATTGGCCCCATTTCTACACAATTTAATACCAGAATTCACTGACAAGAGGGGTCTTGGAGTAAAGCCTACTTTTTTATTCTTGGAAGGTCTGTCTTCTGGAAAAAAAAATGTTTGGAGATCTTTTATTCAAAGAGAACCTGATTAATGGATTTTACTGAAAAGGTGTGTTTCTCCCTGTTTTATCAGAAATGGAGGGTCTGTGATGATTAGAAGAAAATAAGCAGCAAGGCAAATTGAGGTAAATGAAGGGGAAATTAAATGTTGTGCTAACTTAACACCATAACTCATTGTTTGGTTATGCAAATCATTTCATATCAATTACTGGGTAATTATTCAGAGGGCAAAATCTCAAAGACTCCCATAAAAGTTAGAGGTGTGAAACCTCTGGAATTCATTAAGCAAGATGAGAGCTCACGAGGTGGACTTTTAAAAACCAAGGCGCCTTATTGATTACTCAAATAGCAATGGCTGTTAAAAGCACAGAAAATTAAAACACAAAAAAAAAATGGTTTAATTTTCCAAATATTATCTCTCCCTGTTTATTATCAGTATGAAAGCCTTCAGCTAACAAGGAATGAGGGAAGGCAGGAAGAAATGAAGAAAAAAGGCACTATTTTGTTAAAGTTTTGACCAAAGGCTAAATAAAATTTCGAAATTAAGTTTTGGGTGGTGTTCCAAACCAGGGAATGACCACAACAATAGAAAATAGATGTTGTACAAAATGTGTTCAACATCTGCTGGCTCTCACAACCCTCCAGACAGAAGAAACACACGTGGAGCAACCGTGGCACAAGGACTGTGCTCTAATCTCTGAGAGAGATGATATTTTCAGAGGGCTCAAACACAATTTTTTTTATGCAGCTTTTATTGGCTGAAGTAGTAAAAACGTGTTGAATCCTTCATGTTTTGGCCCCTAAAATAATGCACCTCTTAAAAATGGTTTGTCAAAAATTAATTTTGTGAAAGAGTCATTACCTTCAATGGCTTTTAGACTAGCAAAAGGTGTTCTGTGGCACAAAATACAGCATCAGCTCATTTTTTATTAGAGCAGCATCTTATTATCATGAGATACTAAAAAAGAATGGAGTTGGGATGAACATTTTTTTGTTTGTTTTTTTTGAAGGAAACAACACCAAACTGAATCATTCTAATTTCAGTTCCCAACAGAAGATTATTAAAAGATGGAAGCCCCCCCTAGAAGAGGTGTTCTGAGCCCTGTTGTATGAGTTATTTATTGGCACATGAAGTTCTCTTTATGACATAAGTAGACAACTCTTTCTTTCTGGCAGAAACACTTAGTGAAATTTAGCACAGTATACAAGGGTTTCAAAACTTCTAATTACCAAAATGCCAGAGATTTTGAATCATTATATAAGATATATCTTCCAAAAGGAAAGCATGATAAATCTACCGTCCTGCCTTTTCAAAAGGCATTAAAAAGTACCATAATTCACAGCAGAGGTGTATGCAGGGAGTGCAGAGGAGTCTAACTGAGCAAACAGAAGTCTAGAAGCCAATTTATGACTGAGCAGCTTGATCTGTCCAGAATTAGAATAAATACTCCATTAAAGCCATGCTGTCAGGCTGTAACTAAAGTGGAAACCATGCTGGGACAGAGTTCTGCTGCTTCACCAAGTCCAAAACCACTGAAAATTTCTCTGTGGGCTTTTCACAGAAACCTAAAGGGCTTTAGGGCTGTTTGGAAGAGAAGCAGCCTCACTTTTCATTTCAGGCTTTATGGCCACGATAATTTTCAGCAGGGAGAGGTTGATGCCTCTGGAATCTGGTGGGAACAAAAATGAGCACTGAGGAGAAAGGGGCTCTGTGGGGATGCCAGTGCTGTCCGCTGAAAGTTTGGTCAGGCAAAAGTGAAACATCCCAGGTGGCCAATTCCTCCTGGTTCCCCTGAGTGACGCCAGCAGCAGGAAAATCTATATTAGCTCATGGCAAAATCACCCAAGTCCCTTCATACGTTCCAATGTCCTCCTCCAAGGAAGGCCAAGCCGCCACGCTGTCACTGATTTAGTTCCTTTAAACAAACACAGACTGAACTATTTCAACAAAATTCAGCTTTCCCAGTGCAATCCCCAGCCTAATTCCCAGGTATTTTCAGGGTTTTCCTGGCCTCTGAGGTGTTCAGGGAGAATTTTCAGCTGTTCTGTCAAGCACAAGTCAGCTGAATTGAACCTCCCAGGCTGGCTGATTTTAACCTTCCTAAGCACACAAAAACACCTGATTCAGAGAGCAAACTTGGGAGCTTCTCTCAGTAAACACAATAATTTGCCTAGTGCTGTAATAAAAAAGTGATCAATATCCTGCAGATTCCTCTTTGTAATTCAGGTGATTTACCAGCTTCAGCCAGGAAAATCTAATGACCCCATTCTTCTGTGGAAGAATACAGTACTGCCTTACAAAACAGGTCATAAAATGATAACTAGTCAACTGATATACTGAAATTACTTTTTTCAAAAAATCAATCAGGATGAATTTACTTTAATTTTTACTCTCTTTTCTTTATTTTAACTTAAAAAAACCAAATCAGGACTACTTTGTAAAGATAAATGTTTGCATGGAGTAATAACAACTGCATGTTTTTTACTCTAGAAATTTTTTTGCTGTTTCAGGTTTCACCTTCACACTGACAATTTAAATTATCCTGTGTCTAAAACTTCACAAGCATCTTCCTGGAAAACAGAACTTGCTGTTCTGAAAGGTCTGGAGGCACTCAGCTTTCATCTGAGGACACTGAAGACAATCTAAAAAGTCATCCCACTGACTGACATTTCAGAGGGCATTAAACCAAACCTGTAAGAATGCCACCTGTGGGTCCATAGGGACAGACAGTTCCCACTGCATTTTCTGGAGAAAGATGCAAGCTACAGAATATTACTTATCTCAGCTTAAAAAAGAACTGGCAGCAAAATAACTGAATATTTATTCAGAAATAATTAGGCAAAACCCAATTATTTCTCTTAAGGTGAGAGATATTTAAAACAATGTTTCTATTTTAGTCTTTTCTCATCAGCCTAGGATATTAGATTCAGAATTACATTTTACTCCTCCTGATTCATGTTTTAACCATCTTGTTTGTTCAGTTGTTTAAACAGAGTTTGAATGCAGTTTGAATGCAGAGTTTCCCTTTCAAATTCTTCATTCGTTTCCTACGAGTTTATCAAATAATGGGTTCGGGAGAAATCAGAATTTCTCAAAACCAAGTGAAAGCGTGAATATATCTCAGAGGTATGCGAGGTCAGTGCACAATTCTTCCCCTCACATAATTCCTCTTCCAGCCTTTGTTTGTTCATTTATAACCCCTGAAGCCTAACGCATGAATTATCCCATTGTACACATCAACCGCTCGACGGATTGTTTTAGGAAAACTCTTATGTGCCCTGGCTTTCCTTCCAGGCTGCCAGGAACACTTTAACAAAAAGGCTGATTAGTTCCTTTAAGTTCTCCCAGATAAACAAACTACAGAGCAAGTTTACAGTGCCCAGGATCATCCATGCAAAAAAAAAAAACCCCACGGGCTCTTTGCAGTAAAGACACAAACCAGAGCAGCCCAAGGTGCCAGGTCAGGAAGAAAAGCTGCTGATGGTGCAGCCTTCTGCCATACAGGGAGCAAAATGTTCACGCTCCACACGCTCCAGGATCTTTTATTTAATGGCACAATAGTTATTAACACGCTTTGTAACAAAGCTCCTTGAAAAAAAAGACCTTTTGTTGTTGTTTACTTTACACACTGTAAATATTTTGGTAATAAAACGCAAAAAAACAATTAGAATTTTTTTTTCCTTTAATAGGACCTCGGGTGATGTCAGTGACAGATGCTGGTTGCATAAATATGTGTCAGTGTGGCACCTAAGAAAATGCCCACAGTGGACACACAGCAGATTTCCAAATCCAAGAAAATCCAAATCCATTAATTGAAGTGAGTGAGCTCTGAATCCAGGCACCAGAATCAGACAAAAATTGCCTTTCCTGTGTTTTCAAAGACACCAAAACTGCTTGGAGAGTGATTTTAATGAATTGCATCCTCCCATCTACCCACAGCACAAGGCTGGTAGGACAGCAGAGAGGGGAAAGAAATCAAAAATTTGAAATGGAAAAGGAGCAGATAGATCCTGAGGTAGATTGCAACACGTGGGGAAGGAAACAACATTAACCAATCTCTAGGCAGGCAGGGATATTGCAAGGGACAAAGTGCAATTAAAAAAAAAAAATACCAGTCTGACTTAAACATCAGTAAATTAGCTCCTGGCATTACCCTGTTGTCTTGGTTGCAGAATTTTACCTCAAAATCTCTCAAAAATATTAGTGCAGCTTAAATACATGTTAAAAATAATAATAATAAAAAAGTCAAATAAGCTCAAAAAAATATTATGGCATTGGATGACATGCTGCACTGTTCTAGGTGAGATCCAGTTAAAATAGCAGCTGGTTACTCGGATAAACTGACCCAGGAGAACCAGGGGAATTCCTGCAGGGTTGACCCAATCTGACACCCCGATGTTGGAATTCACTGGGATGTCCACTAATTTCATGTTCAGTCTTAGCAGCCCCTGAAATTGCAGCCATTTGTCTACCTGATGTGCTCTAAAAGTCACAATCTCCTCTGCAGTGTATAAATACATCCCCTTTTTGCAAATACACGGCACATAATGACAAAGAAGCCGGATTTGGAAAGCACAGGCATGGTTTTCATTTTGTTCCATACTCCCTTCAAATTCTGTGCCCTTCTCCCAGTGCTCAGTGTGACCTTTCACAAGTGGACCCTTGCTTGCTCCTCACCCAACACCTTCCCCTTGCTCCTGCTGCTTCAGGAGAAGACCTGTAAACTTTGTGCAGTCCCAATTCTGACGTGCCAAACCCTTATTTATAAAGTATTCACCAAGACTGCAACAGAAATTATCTTCTTCAATAAAAAAAATTGCTGGTTTTCTTCATTCCACGTGGGCCTAGCACCAGGAAATATTGATTTTCCAAGTAAGCAGCAAAAGCTGATGTTACATGTGGTATATACAATACCCTGCTGCAACTTTAATGCATCTGGGTTTATATTATATTGCTGGGATAAAATCCAACCACTTTTCTGCATGGGATCAAGGCCCACTTTCTATTTCCAGGTATACCAAGGTTTATGATGGTTTAAAGAAATGATGTATCCACGATCGCATTTCACCCCACATCGAAATTGTTCCTTCCCCTTCATATTCCTTTTCTATCCCTTTATATATTAAGTTATAAACTGGATTTATTTTATTTTTCTTGGCTTTGGGAGTTTCTTGTCAAATACACCAGCTGTTCTTGTACCATGATCATATACACATAAGCATCACAAAAAGGCAAATTAAATTTAGCACACAAAGCCTTTTGCTATAAAAGTTTTCTCAAAACAGTGTTTGAGGTTGCTTTATACTGTTTATACAGATATAATTGATTTTTTTTTTAATCTCTTAGTATAACCCTGTATAAAACCTGCCCTGGAGGTCCTGAAATACCGTCTCTTTAACATGCATAAAAAAGGGAGAACGATTAATCAACATTATCATCTTGAACTGTGTTTTTATTTTTGCTGACCCCGTCTTCAGAACTGTCAAACATAGGAAAGACCCACACAACTGTAGAAAAAGGTGAAGAAAAGTACAGATGGTTTTGTGCACATGTTCAACACTAAGGAAGAGATTATTTTCTTTGCAGAAGGGATTATTAAGGAAAGAATGCTTGTGCTACATAAATAATGATGAACAGGGAAACACAGCACTTTAGATATTTGTATAACACAAAATGAGGTGATCCATCAAGAAGCAAAATGCAGCACCCTGGAAAGTGAATCTAAATGGCAAATATTCATTCCCTATTTTAAGGCAGGGGTATTGCTTGCTGTCTTCAAAATTTTCTTGTAAAAAAGTGTCTTCACAGTTAAGCCAGTAAATGTGAGTTTCATTTTGCTACCTCTGATTTAAGCTTTACATGACGCACAGATTTTCAAAGTCCAGAATGCTGCAACTTACTTGTCCTTTCCTAGACAAAAACTCCTGCCAGGGTAAGAACGAATCGAGGAAGACACACAGAACTCCTTCTCCACCCAACTGAGAAACATTCAGCAAAATTAATTGTTCACGGGCCAAAGGAGGATCCTTTTTTTTTAAAGCACGCACTAAAATGCACCTACCTGCTGTCGAATTTCTTCTTCCATCTTCACTGGGGACCCCAGCTCTGCAACTTGCTTGACACCTTCGCTGGCATATCCTCCATACTCCCACAGGATGTAGTTCTTGGAGTGAGAGCTGCCAATGATGGCAGACCAGTGGTTGGTGCGTCCTTTCCGGGGGGAAGAAACCAAAACAAGTCAAACGACCATCGAGACAGCCTCAGAGCACCTTTCCTGACTTTTAACAAAGCTTTGAGGTCCCCACTCCTGAGGCTTTTGCATGCTGTCACTTCTCACTACACCAATACACATCATTAGAGTGGGAAGAACAAGCCAGTGGCTGACAGAAATCGAGCATAAAAAACAAGTAGGCTTAGAATAATTTCTCCTCACCAAAGGCCTCACTTCACAAAGTTTAAGCAACCCTTAATTCTAAGTTTCTATATCAAATATGTTTGAGAGGGAAACCTGCAAGTGGAGACTTCGGTGGCCACCCTCAGTTTTAAAAGTAACTCTTTTCCTTACTGAAGGCACTGAAGAAGCAAATTTTTTCTGTGTTCACCTCTATATTCACTGAGTGCTGTTGCTCAGATTTCTGATAATGTAAGAGCTGTAGAGCTAAGCAAAAGGATTCCCATTTTTGCTTCTTGTCTTTTTGAACAAAAAANGTGTTCTTTCTTGAATTTAATATAATAAGGAAAAAAAAAAAAAAAAAAAAGAAAGTTGGAAGAAAAAGATGTTAGGGAAGTATGATGGAATTGAAAAGAGAATTGAGCAGAAATAAGGAGTTACAGAAGTCCCACAGTCCTGGAAATAAAAATGAATTCACTTAAGTGTCAAGTAACCTTCTGCAGATATATGGGCTTAAAGGAAAAGGGTGAGAAAATGAACTGCTCACATAAGCAGACAGTCTGGTAACAAGGCAGAGACCAGAGGAGATGAGGGAGTCAGAATGATGGAGTGAGACAATATTTAACTTTTTTCTTTGCAATGCGAAAGGTAGAGAGCAGCAGTAAAAAAACTGCTGCAAACTGAATAAATGAATGAAAAATGAATAATGAAGTAAATAAAAGGAATGCAAATTTAAGATGTGAGAGGTGGAACAACGAAATTGAAAAGGACAATGCGGAGAATTGTATAAAGTCAGATGCAGGAGGAACCTAATCATGGGAGAGTAGGAAATAGATTAGAAATAAAAAATGAACACCAACAGCAGGAGAAAAAAGCTAGAAAAATATAGGAAGCAGGATAGATAGATGAGGGAGATGGCCTAGCAGAGCAGCAAACAGAGCTCTCACAGCTTCCCTAGTCCTAAACTTGTACCAAAACACATTTCCAGGGCTCTGAATTGTAGCAGTCCTGATGTTCCCAGAATCAACTAAAACAAATCAAGAATTGAGACCCATGTGTGGGGAAAAACCAAAACTAAACCTTCCCTGCTCCACAGTCGATGAGACCTCAGCACTGGGAGATGATTTCTTGACCCAAGATCTACCAGTTGTTCCTTAAATACACAGTGGCCCTGTGTCCAAGCCCAGAGAGGTGCTCACACAGCCCCAGTGAGAAGAGCTCCGGCTTTGTCCATCCTCTCCTGGCACAGGGCTCTGACTGTCCCAAAGGCAGGGACAGCAGCTCACCCTGAGGCACAGAGAGTGACACCAAAGTGGTTTGAGACAGAACAGTCCCTACAGAGCAGAAATGTGTCACCAGAGACCAACCTGAGCACCTGCAAGTCTTTGGCTGAAAGGATAAGGGGTTGTTCCCTGTGCTCCAAAGCCTCTCTCCCTCCCTCCGTGCCCAGGAGAGGAGCACCCGGTGCCTTTGCAATCACAGCACAGCCTGTTCCCCCAACCAGCCCTCCCTAAAGGCTCTGCAGAGAAGGTTCCTGCCCCCCCCACCTGCCCAAATGAGCTGCTCAAAGTCCTGCCACACCCACCCTCAGCTTTTCACCAAACTCCTCTACATTCGGAAATGTTTCGCTCCTCACCTCAAACTCTCCATTTTTTGTGAGGCCAATACTTGGTATTTCCTAAGCTTTTTTCCTCTAACCATCAAAGAAACTTCTCTGCAGGGCATAATCTGAGCAGCACGAGGCCAGAGCTGTTTAGCATCCAGTGTCACTCTCCAGGTCTTAAGGCAGCAAGCAGAGCACTGACAGCTTCCCAATGCTGCTATTTCGCTTCGTTCTCGTAGCTTTGAGTAGTTTCTCAATTTCTCAATACACTTATATCTGCATTTTTGCAGAAAAATCAAGGTGCCATCACAACATGAGAATTTATCCTCTGACACATTTCATAGATGTGCTCATATCATATCATGATCAAGAGGATATGGATTTCTGTGGTCAAAAATGGGTGATACCCAGACAAAATAAATACTTTGCACAAAGTGCATGTTCTTCAGGGTTTTTTAAAGAAAATCAGAAGACAAAGAAGAGAGGGAAAATAAAAAGTTTATGATCTGCTTTCTACTCCAACCTTACTGATGCTACAAGAATAGAGAAAAAAATTTTTATGTGGTGGCTTGGCAAAAAATTAGTGACTTACCACAGTCCACAATGAATAACATTTTATTTTAATGTAATTACTGCACAAGGTCAACATTTTTAAGAAGAATGCCAGTGACTAGGTTTCATTTTTAACATCACTGTATTTGGACAAGATCTTCCCCTCAACTTTCAGAAATTTTAATGCAAAATCTTATTAGCTGTTATTGCTGGGATTAATCGTGTAAGTATCAAACGGGTATTTTTGCACTTTTCCAGTTTAAGTAAAATACTGATTTAATTCACTGTTTTGTAACTGGTGAGAGATAGCAATCAAACTCTTGCAACTTCCTTATTTTCCGTGGTGCAGCCATACCCTTCATGAGTTCAGTGAGTTGGATGTAAAAGGAAAGGCCATTTATCCCCAATATTACATCACCAAGCCACAGCAACTTCAGAGCTTTCAGTCCTTTTCTCGTGACCTATTTCTAACCACCAGCTGAATCCATGCAAATAGTGCACATAAGGTTCACCCTCAGCAGATATTTAAATCATCCAATAGCCTAAAAGAGCATTCCTGCAATTATTGGCTGTGCTTTTTACGTCTCCCCTGCACTTTGCTGACCAATAGTATTTGAACAAAGCTGTGCTTCAAACTCAACACAAGCAACATTACTAACTTGGGCTGTAAAAACTGTGAGCTGATACAAACAATATTTGAGTTATATGAGGATATTCTGACACCGTGGCAATAATAATTATTTTTTTAATATCAACATAAAAAAACCCTATAATAAACATCAGCCACAGAAAACATAACAAGGTTTAAAGACCTGCAAATGCGACTCATATTCTTAAATACCTTCCTGTCCTTTTTTCCCCACTGTGGAGTCAGTAATGAAAGACCAAATGCATAATACACATTTTTGTAACTCTAGCTTTTTACAGATGCTTGGGTAATTGCAGAAAGCAAACTCACAATAAAAATACTGATTCTGTAGTTCAGACACTTAAAAACCCAGACAGGCCAAATTCAGAAGGTGCTTTTTTATCCGGATATTCAACCGACAAAGACAAAGAAGACAGAGTATTCTTCTATCTATAGACAATTAATATTCTTGGGCAGCCAGATTCAAAACTCACCAAATTTAACTGAAATAATTCAAAATACTTGAAGTAAAACAAACTAGGTTGATTGGCACAGCTGAAAAATCAAAATATTAGTGTGTTGCCTGTTCTTTGTGTCCTTTTTCTTAAAATCTCCTTTCCTACCTCTACATTATAAGCCATTCTAAGCTTTCAATCAGAAAAAAAGAAAGGAACCTTTCTCCCTACAAAGATATCTTGCAAATACAATCTCAAACACACCATAGCTCAAAATGTCAGGCAAATCAATAGAATGTGCTGGCAATGTATGGGGCAGAAAGATCCACTGGTTTTCAGTGCTGAGTGTCAGCAGGATTCCGTATATGCCATAATTTACCCCGCTGAGCTGTAAATAAGTGATGCTGTGTCACACAACCAGCTCCAACCCTCCTCAGGGCCCCTGCCTGGTACAAGGCAAAGAGTGATACTCACGTGGAAAATCCTTGGGGTGTGTTTTTTCTGACCAGTTTCCATAAAAAGTCAGCCTGTATTTGGCAGTACCGCAGGCACAACAGTCTAAAATCGGTTTGTCGGTCACGCCTTCCGAGGCTGAGTCTGAAAAAGCATCAAAGTACCCGTTGGAAATGGCTACAGCTCCAAACCAGTGAGGACAGTGAAGCTGCCATAATAAATATTCCGGGAAATAAATCTGAGTTAAACGTGTTTTTGGGGTTTTTTTAAATTTAGTTTTAAGCTTGCCGTTAGACAAAACGACGACCCTGAAATATCTGTACATATCTGAAATATCTATAAGTGGATGGAATGATTTAAATCCACAATTTTCAAACAGAAGGCATCAATATTTCAGTTATCTTCAGATTCAGAAGGGGTTTGTTTCTGGGTTGTTATCTGAGAAGGACCAACCTCAGCTGATCTCAAAACACAATAGGCTCGAAATTTCTGGACAGACAAAGTAAATGAATTCTCCAGTGGGCTGCAATAACCAACTGCAACATTGGGGTTTGAGAAGGGATAAAACAGCCCAGGATTCAACAACGAAGTGCCCTGGAAACCAATGGATATCACACAAAGAGCAGGTAAAAAGTTGCAAGTATCCCATTTAGGGGGAGGCAAGGAAGATTGTATGAGATGGAATAAACGTGATAAGGAAGAACATAACTGAATGGAAGATCCCAAACCTGAACCTGGATGAAACTGTCCAAGACCTCCAAATTTTAGTTTGAGACAATGTGTTAAGAGAAAAATGCAAAACACGATGAGGAAGTCAGGAAGATATTTTTGGTTTACCTTACCTTGTTCACAAATTTTTTTGGTGAGGGAGCCTTCATCTTGAAAATAGATTATGCGCTTCTGCACAATACTGGCTCTATAAAGGGGAGAAAATTTTTTTAAATATGTTGATTTGTCACAGAAAAAAGAAAATGAGTGAAAAATGATTGCTAAAACATGGTTGTACTTCCCTGTACCGACACAACAATACAGGATTACAGATAAGATAATTTTATTTCAACTTGCATTTCAATTTCATCACATTTTACAGAAGCCTGACATATATTTACCTCTAGAGAAGTGGTCACAGGCATATGGTGAGGACCTGTGGTCTTGAAATGCATGACAGTCAACTGAGCATTCAATATTCCAATCAAATCTTATATTAAAATACTGAAATTGCATTCAATTTCAGTCAAAAAAATAGCCCAGCTATAGTGAGCAGCTGTTCATAGGAAATTACATGGCATTCTAAAGAGATAAGTACTTCTGATATATGACAGCAACTCAGTGCAAATATCACATAAAACAGAAGTTAGAAAAAAGGCTGGCATAAGGTAAAGCCTTTGAAAGCAATTCACAGGTTCCAAAAGACAAGCTGCTTTAAAATTAATTGAATCTGGAATATTTTATTGAGGTTTACAGTTCAAACAAAATGTAAATTTCTAAGCCTTGGTGGCTCAGTTCCTTAGCTGAGGGGGTTGGATAGAATTAGTGCCAAATAAACTTTAACTACCTTCTTTGACCATTTTTAACTATAAAAATTTAATTCACATGTAAACTTCACCTTCTTTCCATAAGGAAGCAGATTTTGGTTAAATTGAAGGACAATCTATGGACAGAGAAGCTCCTGAGGACAGCACGTTTTGGGAGCTGGCACCGTTCCTTGTTTACCAGTACAAGCACACATTCTTCCAGCAACATTTTGTACCATCACTTGTATTTAACACTCTAAACAGCAAGGGCCAATTCCTTGTCTTGCTTCAGCATTAGTCAAATAATTATCTTAATCTGTCTAGAACTATTCCTGCCTCGTGACAGCTCAGGTGAGGAGAAAAGTAAGACTGTAAATGCTTAGATGTGTTGTTGCAGTCATGTATAACCTTCCTTTGACCATGTCCCAGCCATAAAATTATCAAAAATGAGATGCAATTTCGCTGTGCTTTCTTTGCCAAGGGGCAAGGCCAGAGTAGGAGAGGAAGGAATCCTTCTTTTCACCTTACAAAGCTCCCAGGAAAATAACAGGCTTTTGCAAACCTCTTAAAGCTTACGTCAACCTGAAAAGGCTGCAAAAAACTCTTAGTCCTTTCTGAGAAACCTTTTCCAGGGTTTCAAACAAGAAATAAAAGGGGAAAAATAGAACAAACGTAACTACCAGAACAACTAACAGGAAAATAAGAGCCCAATGGCCAACCTGTGACTGTGGCATGCTCCTTAATGTTTCCAACCTTCAAACTGAAAGCCAAAGCCAAATTTAAAAACTTTTTGGATGCTACACTGCAAGGAGACAGAGAGTGGAGGCACGAGAAATGCCATGCAGATAGAAGGAAAACCTCTCTCACCACGAGGATAATCAAAGAGATTTAACCCTGCAATGAGCTGCTTAGACAGTTTGTGCAACCTCCATCTCTGGAAATATTCAAAACTTGATCAGATCCATGCCTTGGCAACCTGCTGAGGGAACAACCAAACTGATATCAACACCTACTTGAAGCAGGAGAATGGACTAAATGACTTCCAGAAGCCCCCTCCAAGCTAAATTATTCTATTATCTTAATCCTGACAAATACAAAATCAGTTGTTTGATAGAGATCTCAGTTCTGCAGATAACAAAGATATTACAGGTATTTAAGAAGCAGTTACCAGTTATTTTAGAAAAAAAAAAAAAAGGAAAATAGAGAAAGATTGTTTGAAGCCTGAAGTGTACTGGTATTATTCTTTTTTGCTGCAGTTAGCTTGTCACTGTAAAATGTCAAGGGAACAGTTCCTTTTCTAATAACAAAAGCTTCACAGCTTTCTGAGTCATTGTCTCTTCAGCTGTGGTTGAAACTATATGGTGAGCCAATAATTCAGACGGGAGGTTTTGTACTGATTCCAAAGGCACCAGGGCGGGCACATTGTATGGCTGCATAAATATCAAAAGCAGGCACAGAACTCAACAAATACTCAGTAATAAATCATTTTTAAAATATTAACCATTTTAATAATCAGCTTCTAGACTGAACACCAACCAAAACATCTGCTCAGTGTGTTTGCTAGCTTTTATAGCTACTTTTGTTCCCCTGGGGTTTTTGGGGGTTTTTTTTTGGACATAACTTTTATTCTTCTATAAAAGTTCTGATCTTTGGACTAAGGGTTCTTTCCTTTGGCTTCAAGGCTCACAAAAAATAGCTAAAAATGGAATGGTGAACTTCTAGAGAGAGGCAGGAAGGCTTTTAAGAATTTACACAAGGTACACATCTGTTTAATTTACATAAATCCTTCCCACCACTTTAAACACCCAGTGGTGTCTCAATTAATGGGAAAGGAGCAATCCAATTGCATTCCCTCCCATATTAATATATATAAGTGGATCTTCAATTTCTTCATTTTCTTCTTGACTTTTTTTTCTCTCTGACTATCAGAAAATGATGGATAAAGGAAGAAGGAAATAAATTTGACTCAAAAAACCTGTCTCCCATTTTCTGCAAGGCAAGGCTTCTGGATTTGTGCTAAAGCTTTTCCATCACCAAACTAAGGAGCAAAACTGTAAGGTAAAGACATTTCTACACCTGAAAGCATCTGCTTTAATAAAGAAAACCAAACAAACGAATTGCCCAAAAAGTGTCATGATTTCTGGTTTTTAGTTCTCACATGAAAAGGAAAGAATTTCTGGTTACTTCTGTAGTATTTGCTTTGGCAATACCACTTTGGAATGTCCCTGTCCTGGCTCGGTTTGGCAGACCTAATCTGAGGGCAGTGGGCAAAAAAACTGCCTGGAAAGACTTCCATGGAATTAGCAAGTCCCTCTGCAGCCCAGTTCCACAATTGCACCATCCTCCCGTGAAAAGCTCTGCCAAAGACACAGAAATGCCATTTGGGATATTAAGAAACAGGAAATGTTATAAACCATGAAAGTTCAGGCCAGCCTTGGGAATGCTCCAGTTCATACCAGAAACAGAGGAGTCAGTTTGGGGTGTTTTCTTTCTCTTTATTTTTTTTTTCCCCATAGAAACACCTTTAGATTGTTTTCCTCATCCTTTTGTCAAATCCTAGCATGAAAAGAAACGCTCTTATTTTAAATTACCTTTGTGGGTGTAGTGATGTGACAAAAGAAGTAAGGAAGAGGATTCGTAAGAATTGTTCCTGTGACATTTTTTAAGCTTACATCAAAACCATTAAGTACAATATTAGAGTTACATTTGAATAAAACAGGTTTTGTCAGAGCTGGTGAGGATACTCCAAGTTTTACTTGGATGTTGAGAAACAATAATAATCTAAGAGTTGGAGACAAGACACTTTTCCTGCTCTGTATTACCTGGGAGTTAAACTTGTCTTGCCCTTCTAGCTATCAAAATTATTTTCTTTAATTATTCCATGCCTCACTGATTTAATTAGAGTATGATAAGTTGTTTCCCCACCCAGAAAGCTACTGAGAACAATTAGCAGGATGTTAAGTTTGTTTTCTTTTTCGGGTTTGCTGGGGTTTTATTGGAGAGAAAGAATTTCTAAATATACCATTTACTTTAACACAAGAAAGTGATGTGAAAACCACAAATTTACATCTACTGCAATTTTGTTGATGCTACTCAGTTTGGTCATTATCCATTATTTAGCATGTTCTCATTTTATTTCCTTTTATGTTTCCTTTATTAAAAAAGCCAACCCTGTGTTTCTGACGAGCACTTATAAGGTCAGGGAAAGCACAAACTCCCAGAAGTTCGCCGACAATATTTACTTCTATTTCTAATATTTAGGAGACTTTTATTAAAAAGAAATTGAAATTACTCTGGAAGCCTATACAACCCTTTAGCCAATAGATGCCCAGCAATTTTTACACCGATAGTACATTTGACAACCACATTCTTCAAAATAATTTTCAATTAGGAAAATGTGCTGTCTCAGCCACGACAGGCTCCATCTACACCAGAATCTGTCAGCTGCCATCATTGACAGGGGACAACTTTCTAAAAATTTGCAGCAAACTGCTTCTTTTTTAATGTATAACTTAGAAGCTAAAAGAAAAGATGCATTTTTCATTGCCATTTTGTGGGATTTGTTCATCAGTTTGTTTAAAAACTTCAGTACATAAATACACACCAACTTATCCTTGTTTAGTTTGATTTTTTCAACGTTGCACACATACTGTCAGAAAAGACAATTCAGAGGAATGCCACAGCAAGAGCGAAGTGCCCTAAAGCTTTTCTTACAAATTTCCTCTTGTTTCCAAGTCCTTTTGGTGTCCTTCATGTCACACTTGGGGCTGCCACCACACACCTACAACGGGGCTCACTGACTTCAGGACTAATTTGGCCATCATACTCAATATATGAATATAATACAACAAAAAGCTCTGGGGAAAACCACAGCTATACATGCTGCTATCTTCTATTTTTCCTCAGGAATATCTCTCTGTTCTTTGCTTGAATGGCCACAGGACACAAATATTAAACTCAAATCTTCAGGGTAAAAAGCTGTACTGACACGATATTTTCCGACAGGAATGCTGCACCTGTTAACTTGCAAGAAAAACCCCAAAAGAAACTAAACCAAAAAACAGAGCAACATCACTTAAATGCTAATGCTTTTCATGGGCTGTATCTTCACTTTTATAGTCCCCACTTTTTGCAGCAATCTCTTTGAATTTCAGAGCTAAGTATTATAAATTATACTGCAAAGGCAAGTCAGAGCAGATTGGATAGGACTGAGTTTGGAGGATGTTTTGAGGATGGATTTATCTCGTTACTCAAAGTAGTGCTTTTATAGAGTAGATGGAAACAATCCACCAAAGGTGGGACTACATTGCCCTGAACTTTCTGTCTTTTTGCCTTTCTGTAGAACGTTCTCACGCAGCTTCATGTAAATAAAGTCTATTCTTAGAGTGTTTACATACTTCTCCTGTGAGAGAAGAAATGATTGATGGTGATGTCCACCATCCAAGTTGAAGGGGTGGCGATCTGTGCAGCCAATCCCTTGACCTCTGTACATATCTATAAATACTGGAGTCAGATAAAATTAAAAAGAGAGAGTTTTTCCAACAGCCATGTCCTGAGCTTCATTCCAGTGTTCCTGAAATTGGGACATGCCCAGCTTCGCCCCACGACAGGACTACAGGGTTTTTTTCAAGCTAGTGAGCCCAAAGTCCTATTATCTGATAACTGAGCTGACTTATGATAAGAACCAGCACAAAGCACTTGTGTGCTAACTAACAAATCCTAAAAACAAAATGAAAAATAAAGCAGAATAAAAAACCCTCATTGACCTGCACTTTATTTCCACTTCAGGTCTCTCTGCATCCTGTATAACACTCAGGCACTTGCACAGGGAAGTCAAACACAATTTCTCTGGGTGTTCAAACCATGCCCCTTTTGCCAGCCTGTGTGACCTGATTTGGCAGGATGGGGAGGAAAACCAACCCCACGGGCAGAGGCCACATCTCAAACCCTCACACATGTTCCTTCACCTGTCCCCAAGTTCCCTACTTGACTCGAGGTCACTGCTCAACCTCTTTTAACAAGGAGAATGTTGCCATTATTGCACAGCCCACGTGGAGAGCTGAGACACGGTAAAAGCAGATTTCCCTCTTACAGCATTGCTTTTAATCTTTATATTCTACTCATATTTCCCTCCCCACTTGAACCACCTTCTCCCACTCCAAGTCGGGGCAGTAAAAAAAGAACCACCACTTTTTTTTATATATTAAAAAAACTCCAACAAATAAAAACCAACCAACCAACTGACAAACGTACCCAAAAACCAGACCAAAAAAAACCCCCCAAAGAATTAAAATTCAAGCATAACCATGAGCGCCCAGTTAATGAAACCAGAAAAAATTCCCAAAAATTTGGAAAAATTGTTCTAAAATTTAATATTTCTAAAGCATGAAGTAAAAGAATTTGAAGATAAAACAAAAATAACAAAGCTGTCATTATCCTATTTTTTTAAAAAAATTTCAACTAGCTATATATTAAAATTATGTTTAAATGAGTAAATTATTTGCTCGTACAGAAAAGAATTTATTTGTCAAAAGCAATATCCTAAGAAAGCCCACCCATACGTCAAATACTGATTAGTGGGTAGTCAGTAGCAGGAATCTAGACTGGAATAAAGTATTTGATGTTTTCAAACCTGAAAAAAGAATTTCACTTTCTTTGAATTGAGAGGAGTCTGAAGGTGAACGCCACAATTAATGGAACAAATTAACACCCACTGAAACAAAGATAAATTGATTTTAAAATACTTAATACTTCTTCTTAAAAGAGACCTTACTGTTGTGAATGTATTTCCCTGAGGAAGTTTTTGATGCAGTGTCTTTAGTGCTCGAGGTTAAGGAGCGGAACCGGAGCCATCAGAAGAGACTTGTCAGTTCTTCAGTGCCACCGAGACGTGGATCTCATCTGTCAAGAATTAATGCCTGAAACAACTGGCTCTCATCTACCTGGGCTCTTCTGAGAGCTCTGCCTGACAGCTGGGACTGCACAGCCTACTGAACATTCAGCCACATAATGCCAGGAGACACTGGGTGTTCATGCTGAAAGGCAGGACTGCAGGGACAGGAAAGAAAATAAAGGACCCATGACAGCGCTGTTATTTGGCAACTTTTCCACTTCCCTCATCCTCAAACGGCAGCATATTGGGAAGAAGGCAAATTCAAATTGTATTTAAGAAACAGCTGAGAGACCGCCCTGCTCATGCAACACAAAATTCTCAAAGAAAGATGGAATTAATCCATGAAATTCCTTCACGTTATTAGGATTGTTTTCAGCCAGCCTCTCTGCCTACACATTGTTTAACGCCTGCTCGTGGCTAAGAACAGTTTCAGAGCAGTGCCTCGAGCTCCTACAATTGTTCTGCTTGCTCAAGTGCTTGAAGTAGGGATTTGTGGCAAATATTGTTGCCTAACATTGGTACACAGGTGTTGTGATGAGTTGGCTGAGACTCTATTATTTTTATGCAGGGAAAAACCAATTCTTTCTTTTCACGACTCATTTTATACAGTTTTTTACAGACCTCGTGTGCAACTTTAATTGGTTAACGGCTTTCTTGCCAATTACTCTATTGTTTAGTAAAACATATTTTACTTGTCTGTCGTATTCCTCTATTTTTGTATTGTTTACATATTTGCTTTCCTGATTCTCACGGGACAAATCCCTTGTTATTGCAGGTGCATCTATTTTTTAACCCAGGAATAGGTGGTTATGCTAATGAATTTTCATACCAAGATTGTTTTTGCATGGGAACTTGCAAGTTGCTTAACTACACTTAGAAGAGATGACAGGCTAGGTATTAATTTAATAGAGCAGGCCTGATTTCATGAGGCTTTTCTTTTATAATTCTTCTACCTGTCACGACACAAAGGTTTTTGGAGAATGCAATGGCAGGGAACCTGTGCATCAGGGTCTTTGCTCTTTCCACTTCAGCCCTAAAAATGCCAAAATCATACAGCCTTCTCATGGCTGATTAGCTGCCAACGCCAGTGGCACTGATTGCACTCTGGCTACAACAGAGCAAGCAAATGATGGAGAGAGAAGACTTGCTAAATGCATGGAAATCAGAAAAAAACTCCCAGGGATAAGGAAATAGCAGCGTGGAAGGTACAGAAAGAGATTAGGAAATGGATCAATAAATGCCCAAGACATGCACAGGAAGGGTGAGAACGGGGTCCAGGCACATCTCTTTGCTGCAGCAGTGGATTGTCACACTGTGGGTGTGATTATATTTAAATCATAAATATTAACCTCACCCCCCCAAGCCACTCTGGCCTAAAGAAACTCCTTGGAAGCTCGTGATTCCTTTTTCACGCTAATTTTAAGCATTTTCTACACAACAACATACAGCAGCAGGGAGAAGAAACAAACCCTACAGTCTCAAGAAGCTTTTTGCCTCAGTGGGGTTTCTGAGGTCTCGCTGATCCGGATAAAGGTCAGCATTTCATAGAGGAAGTGATTACAACTGTGCTTAGAGGAGCAGGGATTAAGCAAAAGATCCAGAGTCTGTATCTCCCTCAATCATCGGGACAAGGAGAGCACATGAATAAGACTATTAAAGGAGCATTGTGAACAGTAGCAAGCAGTAATGACAGGGATTAGAATGATAAATCACCCTTTATATTGAGAAGCGGGCATAGAGTAGGAACTGGAATTCAGCCCTACCACTTTTTATTTGGAACAAAAATGCAGTTAATTAGATTCTTAACTTCATTAGAACCTCCAAGAGGGAGAAGTTTTAATGTGGGTAATTGAGGTACACCAAGTGTGGTTAGAGATACAGGAGGAAATAGAGCTTTTCATTGCTCAGGCTTTGTGGAGAAAAGCTGGGTTGCCCCTTCAGGCAACTGGAGGGGACACAGGTGAATCCATTATGGGTTTGGCATTGACAGCCAAGCCGTGCCATCTAAATATTCCCAAATGTTGATCTAGGCTTTGATACTGGAGCGACGAGGAAAACAAACTTCCTGATCTTCTAGACAAAAATATAAGGTATAACTACGTGACTTTGTTTATTATAGTGGGGAGTCATTTGTTCCCGCCAAACATTCAAACTGAAAGAAGAGACAGAAAAAAATGGCATGCTTTGAAAGCTAAAAACATACAATTACCAGCTAGTGGAGGATGTTTGGAAAACCTAGATGTGTCCCACAGTCTTGAGCTTCTGTTAGGTGACACTCTCGTGACACCTGACTGACCTTCTCCCAAAATTAATTACCAGCTTCAGTTTCACTTAATCAGAAAGGGAATTGCTGCCTGAATTTCTTATGAGGCGTGAGTGGCCACTGGAAAACCAGAAAATTATAAGGACAGCACTTAGAACTTTATTCTCGCTGAGCCAAGTCACTTACTGAAAAAGACAATGCAGACAACACATATCCCTGTGCCTGTCCAACTTTCCTCCTCTTCGGTTTAGCTTTATTTTACTTACTTGCCTGAACATATTTAGCAATGTGTGAGTAGAATTGTGTGGCAGAAATGCAGATTACTATTATAAAAGCTGGAAGAATGATAACTATTTTTGTTTCTTCACCATAGTGAAGACAATGTTTTGGCCACAATTAATTCAGGGAAATTAGAGAAATGCCTTTCATTAATATTTTGCTGTCTAAATTAAACCTGATAAGCAAGACAACTTCTTTATGAGCAATTGTGAGGTGGTGGTCCCTCAATACCTTTGCATGTGGAACATATTTTTTATGTGAGCTTTTTGTATCATCATCCATCTACTTCAGCCACCATTGCCAGGCAGTTGCAGAGTAAGAGAGCACCAATTTATTTCTCTGTATATAAATCTAGTATATATTCCATTTTCAGAGGAATCTATGGCAAGAAACCATATGATAGGCAATCTGTAAAACTTAAATGAGTTGGCTGATATTAAAGTCATCATGGGGCTCTCCACACAGCAGTGAAAGAGCATCAAGCTCATTATCCCTCTAAGGAGCAGAGCAGAGTCCCTCCCTAGGCCTGCAACCCAGCCCTTTCTGCAGCAAATGAAACCCAGAGACCATTAAAAAAAAAAAAAATCCAATGTGCTTTCTGGTGCATTGCAAGGCTTCAAACTGCATTCTGCTGGAGCAATGAACTGATGGAGCAACAAATCCATTTCTTCGGGAAAGCAGGGCAAAAAGCCATCAGGCTGCTGCTGTTCAGATAGCAAAGATCCTTAATGCATGTCTAATGATGTAGAAAAGATGGGAAAAGTGGGTAGCTAATTACTGAAAGGAAAAAAAAGAAAAGGATTGGCCCACCCAATTATTGGCTGAATTTAGTGTTTCAATCTGTTCACAATAGCCTTAAAATTGTAAACCCAGAATGACAACAACAATCAATTCCACAGCCAGTTCATGCAAAGAACAATTCCTTTCTGGGTGGCTTTTGAGAATTTCTAAAGAACTGCAATAATACAAATAGCTGCTCCTTTAAGGAAACAAAACAGAATTGATTTTGTGGTGCTTCACATGAAGCAAGGAACCAAGATAAATACAGTGCTCAGGTTCTGAGACCCTCGCTGATATTACAAGGCACTCTTAGGGACTCTCCAGCTAACAAATGCAAACTCACATGAGACTTGAAATGCTATTCAATCCGAGAAAGGATGGCCAGAGTCCAGCACCTAGTTAATTCATCCATTTGCCTTCTGTGTTATAATAGAGCTGTGCTTGAAATTGTAACTGCAAAATGCGCTTTGCAGAACTGCTCTGGATTTCTGTGGGCATGCAGACACTTCAACAAATACTTACATCAGCCTGCCAGAAACATTTTTCTAGCGAAAATTTTGTCCCCTTCATGCAGTGTAGCTTCTCACATTTAACTACTTACACACCCTCACAGAGAACAATCTTGAAATACTGATTGCATTTTGAGGAGCAAGTGGCCAATTGTGCCACATTTACGACTAACTTAAATTAGACTTCGGAATGTCCACAAATTACCGATATGTTGTGGATTTGAGAATATTCACTGCTCATCTACGTTCTTTTATCTGGGTCAATAGACATTTTGAATAATGCAGGGTCTTGCAAAAATGTTATAGCTGCAGGTTTTGTTAGAGCCTCAATCACTAGGCACATACTGGATAAAATCACTTGTTATTAAAACTAAAACTTAACTGCATTACACTACTTATCTTGCTAATTACCTCCTTTCATCATTGGTGTACTCAATTTGCCCTTCAACTTCACTGATGTGCAACGAGAATACCACCACACTACAGTAAGCAAAACATATTTGGGCCCACTGGAGTGCTGGTTTCAATACAGAGACCAAAAACTCTTTAGCTGTGACCTGCAGAAATAGTATGACATCTTGACTCATGAATTGAATACATATATTAAAAATGTATCACATTTCATGAAAATAAAGCCTTCAGTTCCTGACACAAGACAAATCAATTCCTTAACGTGAATTATCATGCATAACTTCAGGCAGTTACAAAAAAAACTGATTTCAAACATTCAGTTAAAAAACATGACAGCACTTCTGATGTCATCAATAGTGACTCTCTGTGTGCTTTGAAAGGAAATCAAATTATGACTATCATTATTATTTCTATTCCTTTTCCCTCTTTGTTTCCCCTCACAAAATGACAATGGCCTCGAAGTCAAATTAAACATCTGTTTGCAAAATAAACCAGAATGCTACTGACAGCTGCTGCTGAATGGCAAATGTCCTACAGCTGTCGGGCTCCTAAATTAACAGTGATTCTCATTACAAACAGCAAACAACAAGCAAATTACAGAGCTGATTTTTTTTTTTTCCTCCATCCCACTATTTGAAATTTATGAAAATGCAGACTCTCCTAGAGACTCAGCCAGAAAGAAATCACAGTTTACTGTTTTATTTCCCCACTTGCAGGGAGCAAAATGTCAGACAAAATCAGATTTCAGTGTAAGATACTTCACAGAACTTCCCTCCTGACACGTCTTAAATCCTTTTTTTTTTTTTGCATTTTCCTCTAGGATATGTAAATAGAATTAATAATTCATCGAGGAGTTATCTTTCTCTGATGCGAATTTTGCCAATAAGGAAAACTATTGAAAATAAATTTTGTTGATTTTCCATGCATCTATTTAGATTTGTAAATACACAGGTGCAGGGGAAGCTTGACCATAGTATAACCTACTATCATACAGTAAATTCGGACAGAAAGGGCTTGGCTAGGTCACTAAAGTCCCTTCTGACATCACTTTTTATGGCTTCTTAATTTATCTCCAAGTTTGGGATCAGAAAGCAGGGACATTAGAAAGCACCGCTCCTCATTTTCTACTTCTCATGACTTTTTGAAATGCACAATTTAAACACACAGTTATCCTTAGAACAGTGTTGAGAATCTGGAAGGACCGAGGAACTCGGCGTGGATAACGGTTAAGAAATAAAAATTAAAGTGTTAAATGTCCCGTGTGGTTTTGTAAAATGCCAAATTAAGAAACAGTCGAATTCTGACTGGTTCTGTGTTTATGTCCACTGTTAACCTTACTAATTAATTTTTTTATTGAAGTACTTCCCCACAAAGTCTGGAGAAAACGCAATGGTGATCAAAAATGTAACTGGCATCAGTGCCTTGTCGTAAGGCAAACAAAACAGGTTGTTTTACAAAAAGAAATTTGTGGGGAAAAAAAATTATAAGGACCAATGAAAGTAACAGCACATGCCTTCAGTTTACCATAAAATGTGCCATAACACTGATTTTTTTTTTAAATAGGAAATTTTTGTAGGCATTTTCAAGGTAGAGTTTAAAAAAGTTTTTAGAATATTATCTTTCATAATTAAGCCATAATCACATTCCCCCTATTGCTAGAGAAAGACCACCACCCTTCTCCTTACTCTGTTTTTCTCATTGTTTTTCCATTGTTTTGCTCTCCTCAAGGAATAAACCCATCCTTGAGCAGCAAAACCTTTAAGCTGTTTTGCAGCCTTACATCTTTACAAACAAAACACCATATGAATGAACCCAACTAGATTTTATAGGATCGCTTTAATTATTGCACCATCAAACAGATTATCTGGAAGAACACAAAATTATAACCATTTATTTACACTCTCCAAATTCACACTCTCCCACCGCGAAGTTAAAGGAACAATATTAAACCTGTGAGAAAATGAGAGTCAAATGGCTTTTGGTTTTAAATGTAGATGTGTCAATAGATCCAGGGGGCTGCTACCATATATATTGAGATAAAATATGCATTCTTACACCTAACAGTACAGCTGATACAAATATAGAAGCTTTATAAAAATGCAGATTTCTCTTTCTTCCCAACACAAGTTCACTATGAGATAAAATACCGAGTTCTAAGTTAGTTTCATTGAAAAGTTTGAGCTTTTGTCCTATTTGTTAAAAAAAAATGCTGGATGAAGAAAATTTTAATTTATTTTTAAAGAACCAGGACAGCAATACAAGGTTTTCCATCCTGCAGTGGTTTATAAAGAGTCATTGGCCTCTAGTTGCTCTTGAGAAAACAGAAAAACAATGAAAAATTATTTGAGCTGTACAGAACAACCCAGTGTTGAAGGAGAGCAATGAACCCAAATCTCTTCATTCCCAATCCATGCCCCTGGCCATTTAAACCTGGGCACATTTCTGTTACATCTCCTAAAAGTGAAGAATGGGTCAAAACGAAGGCACATCAAAAGGACCTCATATGGAAAAGTGATACATTTTCTATCTATTAAAGGTTGCATTTGTCCTCTGGACTGCAAGGATGCACAGAGATCTTAGTCTGTTATCTTAATTGTGTAGAGGTACCCAAAGTGAATATACAAAATATTCTATTTAAGCTATGAAATATTAAGCTGTACTGCTATTTTCTCCATCAAAAACAAAGTTCAGAAGATGCTGTTTTTAAAAAAATTGTAGTACAGATATAACAATTTCTCTGCATACAGAAGACTCAGCGATCACACAAGGAAAAAAAAATAAAGTTATTTATAACATGAACACTGTTGTCTTCTGTTGTTTCATAAACAGAGCTCTTGCTAGGCAAGGAGGGCAGGTTGGTCTCTCTTTTTCCTTGGCTGTTATATTTACTCATAATGGAAAGCTGCCAGTAAATGCTTTATAACTGCTCAGATACTCCACTATTAGTATTCTAATAAACAGGTAAAACTGTTGAAATGAAGTGTCTGGGCAATCTGAGAGGATGAATGGAAAAGACAGAATAACAAATTTAATATCTGATTCAAACAAACAGGGTTTCTGTGCTGCTAGTTTTCATACTTGGAAAATTTAGAGACATAATTTTATAGTGCATTTCTCATAGCTCATCAACCACATGCCATTTGTACTTATCTACTTCAAAATAAACAGAGTGATTTTTCAAAAAGTGTAAATCCATCCATCTCCTTCAAGAATTACAACCCAAAAGTATTCAGGAATCCTAAAAGTGCATGTAAGATCATCATTTCACTTTTTTTTTGTAGCAAATAGGGTGTTTGATTTAAAGAATACATTCCACACAAAGCATTCACCTAAACACCCAATTAAGCATATGGAGAAAGACTTGAGCTATATTTTAATCAGGTGAGTATCCCTGATCAAGAAAAATTGTATGTATTGGGGTAAGTAGAGCCAAGCACAGGAAATGTTTTAGTGCTGAAAACATGAGAGAGGGGCAAAGAATCTACTTAGAGAACTTCATCACCTTAGTCAAGTAACCTGAATAAATTCAAACCATGTCCAGCTTCCCTCCTCTGTGCCACCTCATTGGTACTGATGAGGGATTTAGGACAAGCATGAAAAGTAACAAACAAAATTTTCAGCTGAAACTGTACATAATTCTTTGTTCTTTGTCGTTTTTTTAAGTTCAACTCTGTGATCATCTATCAGGTGTTGTTTTTATGTGACTGGCACCAGTTTCGGAAGCACTGCAGCTTCCACCCATGTGAAGCAATCTGGCAACTGGAATTCTTCCGATTAGAGGCAAATTTATGCAATATTGTTTTTGTGGGAATCACAATACCAACACCTTTAGTAAGAGAGGCTAATTCCAAAGTCCACTTTCATTCTGAGCCCCTCAGTTTGGCATTCCTCATAAACATTCCTCTTAGCGCAGTGTTAATGACTTGGTCATCTACACACCACAAATCTATTCTCGTGAATTTTGGACTTTGTTATCCAGGTGCCTCGTGCTCTCTTTCTGAACCAGGGATGAGTTTTGAGGGTAGAGAGGAGATTTGGCTGCACACCAAGGCACTTTTAGAATGTAGATGTAGTTACAAACTTCTGAGGTTTGATGACATTTGGTTCTTCTTTGAGTCTCTCCTACAACACAGTGTTTACTTGGAGCGAGAGGCCAAGTGGCCAGAAATGATAGAATGCTTGGAGTTACAAGAAATCAAAAGGTAAATGTCCAAAACCTGGTGTCCATTCACCCTCAGAGTTTTGAAGCTTGAGAGGAAGAGGACTGTCAGAATCCACGAGGAGGTTGGAAACTGAGTGTTATATGCAAGGCCCACACCCATGGACTGGAACTGAAATTGGCCTCATAGATAGGACAGCTTTGCTCCAGTAGCACAACTATGGAAAAGATTTTTCTTGATATACATTAAATAGGCCATAGTTTTTATTTGGAAGGCTGCCATTCTTTAAAATTTCTCTACTCTCTGATTATAGGCAAACAAGAGCCGGTGTAATTAAAATCATGACGATAATTACATGTTCAGGAAAACAAGAAGCTCCACACTTTTCCTCAAGAACTATAAAACATTTCCCAAGAGATGGCTCAGAACACATTTCCAGAAACAAACAGCAGAGACACTATGATGAACACTGTGCATTTCTGCAAGTACTAATGGTAATGAACAGTATTTACAGATAGCAGATTTTAATTTGTTGGCTGTTTAAGCACGATATGTATAGCAGGAATAAATAACTCGTCTGCAGGAACTTTTGCTACATTTACCATACAAGTCACGTGAGTTGTCTGAGAACTCAATTAGTTGAAGAGCCAACTGCAGTTTCTTCTCTAAATAGTAAATTGAATATAACTTATCTGCATGTGGCCATCATTTACCGAATTTAATAATTGATCTCAGCCTCTGTGAAAAGTAACAAATGCTAAAGGAGGAGAAGATAATTACCATCTCACAGTACTTGACTCTTCATGAGATCTACACCATCTGACAGAGTTACTCAAATTGGATATTAACAAGATTCTCCCTACCATGAAATTTTAATTTGTGACCAGCTAAGAACTTGACAACATTTTCTTCAGTCTTGTATTCTATCACAGAATTCTGTTTGTTCTGTATTTCCCACCAATTACCTGGGTCAGATCTTTACCCTGCTCAGTACCACACTCAGCTGAGACACTATCTTAAAAACAGGACAAACCAGCTGAATTTGGAAACCTGGGGCTCCAAGCAAACTGAAAGAGGTGATTTTCCATCACTGCTAAGAAGCTTTCAATAAACATTTATTGTCCTTTTTTTGGTCAATGGGGCAAATCACTATTTGAAACCCACACTTTAGACTTTCCTTGTTTAACAAGATAAGTTTCCATTACTTGGAGGTTTTTTAATAGAATTAAGCACAGCAGAGAATATTAGCTGTCAGATTAAAAAAAAAAAAAGCATGTGTACTGTTCTATTTTTTATGAAAAGTAGAATCTGCTAAATCAAGCATGAAAGTTTATATGTAGAGAAAAAAAAGAAGCTGTTTCTTAAAACATTTCTTAAAACAGTTTTCACTCACTTCAACAAAATACTAGTGCTGGCAGTTTCAGTAGAGTCCAGAAGGATTCAAACCTTTAGAGTATTTCACTATCATCTCTTGTTGGGAATGAAGAATATGCATGAATTATTCTCAACTGAACAATCACAATACAACATCATACGTTAATCCATTTTCTTCTTTTTCCTCCTCACAATTTTAACTCTTCATACAGAAGGAGCTGTTTTAGAAAGCAAGGTAGTGACAATAAGTCAAATTCAAACATCTTTTTTTTCCCTTAAACTTTGTATTTTGCAGTCACAAGGAAATCTAGTGCTACAGACAGGCGTGCACATGTCAAATGATTTGGGATTCCTTGCTGAACCCCACAGCTACAGACTCCCATTTGTCTGTGTCACTTTGTGCTTGTCACAGCCACACTGATCACACGCCCTGTGCCTGGAAAGCTCTGGGAAGGCTACTACCCAAATCTGAGCAAATCTTTCTACCAAAGCTACCAGGCTTCACAAATTGCAGGAAAATTGTTGCTCCCAAACCTCACTACTAGTTCAGGAAAAACTTCCTGGAAGACTCTCTACCACTAGAAAAATAAATCACATTATTTGGCACTTAAACTGTAATAAGTTTTTATGGATCGGTTACGTTTAACTTGTGATTACATTTAACTTTTCAATATATTGAAATCAGTAGATTGGGGCATAAGGAAAAGGTAAATCCTCATGATCCATAACATGGATCCAGGCTCCAAAATGATGGTATTCTGTGCTGGAAATTCTAGAACAAATTTATCATAGTCTGCAAGGATTTAATCAGATATTTATGGCAATTAAAAAATATTTGCACTCCCACCACATATAGAAGAAAGAAAAATACAGAGACTTTGTTTCCCTTAAAGTTCAAGGTTTCAGAATTTTTCCATGATGAGTTTGGACTTAACTCTTAAAAACAACACCTGCTTTTAGACTTTTGCTTTTATCACCTAGAATAATTATGAAATTATTTTTTCCAAGGCTGATGCTCCAATAATCATTTCCAAACTATTTCCAGAATTTCCATCCTATTCTATGGGAGTAGACCATAAAGAAGATTTGTGAAGAAGGCTGACTACAAACTCTAGCTCACATGCCATCAAACCTTTACATGCAAAAGAGAAAATGTGAATGTTGTTAATGCCAGGAGTGATTGCTGTGCATGGGACCATGGAGGGCTGCACTGCAGCACAAACAAATGCCACATTATGAGGTTAATTCCTTAATAATGGTCATTCTTCCTTTAAACACTCCTGGGCATGGAGCTGCTCTTTACCTTCTGAGGTCAGCAAAGGCTTCATTGGGAGGAAGCTTCTATTTCTCATATAATTTTTCCTGAAAGGTATTTAACAACTGCCTTTGGCTTTTCAGCAGGACACACACCCCAAAGACACCCACAGAGCACACTGTAAATAGGTGCTCTTAACACCAACATTTTTCCTTTTCCTGGAGCCTGTGCTTCCAAGCTCCTTTTTTGTTTTCCCAAATGGGTTATGAAAGCTGGTGCCAGTCAGCTAATCCAGCTCTTTGTTGGCACTTCAGTGTTTTGCTGGCACATCCAGCAGCCTGGAAAGGTTTTAAGCCACTGGTTCACTCTGCACACCCTTTGAGACAGTGGCAACTTCAAACCTTCATGTGCTGAACGTCAGAACTGCAGTTCTGGCTGTTACATTTTGTAGCCTCTCTTGACTTTTCTGCAAGAATCCGAGTACTTCACAGAAAAAATCAGTGTTGAACACCCAGCATGACTTGACTTGCAGTGAGGAGAGAGAAGAAACTCTTATCAAGATCCTGCAGATGCTGATACTTTACTGCACTCCTCTGAAAAGACCCAGACAGGTCCCTGAAACAACTTCAACCACAGATTTTTAAGTTTCAGTGAGAAAAGTATAGACCTCAGTTAATTTTTTTTTTTCTTTTTTGGGATAATGGCAATTTTGGTTAGGACAGTAATTAAAAAAACATAAATCTGCCAACTTGCGTTGTTGAATATCGTTACTGGATTAAAGTTTAAATCTCGTCTCTTTAAAAAACCATATAAAATATCATCACCTTATTATTAATTAAGTTAAATAGCAAGTGCCTCAAGCAATATTGGCTATGCAGCTAAGAGGGGGTAACTCCTGGGGGGAAGACTGAGGAGCTTTACTGATAAAAAAGCTCAGCAGCACTCAAGGAATCTCCTGGATTGCCAAAGAATCTCTTGAAATATTCCATCTCTAAACATAACACAACTCATAACAGGTTTTATTGCAGCCTGATGTACACTTGTCTGAGTGCACTGTAAACACTGTAAATGTATTCTTGAGCTGCTTTAGTACACATTAAACCAGGTGATTCTTAAAATTACTACAATGAAACTAAGAAGCAGCAAGTAGAAGCACGCTGGCAAATATTTGAGACAGTTCCAGAGCCAGAGCTGAGTCTAAATAACCCTCAGAGATGTGGAAGAGGAGAGACAGACTGTCGCATGCCCATCAGCAAGAGGAGAAGCCAAGCACAGGGTGAAAGGAAAGCAGCCACGGACCATTTTTGCTGGTGGCAATTTCACAGCCTGTCCAGAAATGAACTGCAATTCTAATAACACATTTTCCTGAATAGACCTGAACTATCTTTAACACAACCTTTGTGATAGCCTTTCCTTAAAAGCCTAAAACTCACTCTCCCCAGCACTGAAAAGCCTCCCTGAAATACTTTGGTCTGCTGCAGGGCACATCTTAGCAGTCCTTAAGGCTTCTCCCAGACACAGATTCAAAGCAAGCAAAGAAATCCCAACTGTCCACGAATATTTGACCAATCTGTCCAATGAAATACAGCAAACAAAATCTTAAAGAGACAGGACAACACTTCTCTGGCACTCTTTAGTTCTACAGGTCAGTGAGCGACCCTAAAAGAAAGTGAACAGACATAAGAGCTATCTTTATTTACTGCTTGAAAAGCATGATTCCAAATGAGAGTGTGTAATAATAGTAAATATCACCAAATGATCTCCAGGTCTAAAAAAAAAGGATTCACCTCTAAACAAACAGATCTGGTTTTTCTGATAAAGGTCCATTTAGACAATCATGACTTTGCAGAACACTCCTATTATTCATCTCAACTAAAAACACGATTTTTACCTACCAGAGGGATGCAATTTTGATCTTAAAAATTAAGGATTTTTAGATTTTTTTTAACATGAAACTAAAGGTTAACAAGTTCAATTAAGGTTGCTGACCCAATGGTTATCGAAGGCTTGGAGTTCCTTTTGACTGTTTAGGCTTTACATTGCTAATATTTCACTGTGCAAGTAGAACTAAACTTGGTCAAATGTGTCCAAGGAGAAAAAAGAATTAAGAACTGTTGATTGCTGAGGCTGGGAATGTCCCAACTTTAGGGACAGAAAGATGAGGCCATCAGCCTTATCTTTCTGATGAGGCCATCAGTTTGTTCAAGGGAACAAACTTTTTATTTCAAAAATTTGACTCTATTTATATACATTTGTACAAAGGTCAAGAGATTGGCTACACAGGTCGCCACCTCTTTAACTTGGATGGTGGACATCACCATCAATCATTTCTTCTCTCAGAGGAAAACTATGTAAATATCTATTTTTACACATTTGTTTACATTTTACTCTGTGGGAACTTACAGCAGAAAGACAGAAGGCAGAAAATTCAGGGCGACAAAGAACTCCATTGGTTCCAACAAATATTTGACATCTTAACTGAATTTTACTGTAATATGCTTTAAAATACTTACTTCAGGATCACACACCCTGTCCCGGCAGGAGGAGCTGTCCAAAACACCTGGATCCGTGTCCTCCTTCTGGGTGTGCTCTCAGTCACAGCAACAGGACAATTGCTCATGAACTGGGTTTCCTCTTCATCTATGATCTAGGGAAGGGTAAAGAGAAGAATGGGAAAAGATAAGGACGTGCATGGCCAACACCTTTCACGTGTGTTTTGTCAGTTCGTGTCTTCTTTGAGTGGAATGCTTTTAATTCTCTCTGCTTCGCTCAGCGCTGCTTCATTGAGTTGATTTAGAACATGCAGACTGCCACTGAATTGAAGACCAAAAGCTCACAAAATAGAGACAGAAGAATAAAGTCAGTTTTATGGGTAAAGAGAATTCAGACCTTTTGGAGCGTCACTTCAAATAACCTTTTTTTTTTTTTTGTGGATCCTTACTACTGGAGCTTCCTGTAAATATTAATGAACCGAAAATAATAAAATATTCATAATTTCTGATGATTGAGAATCCATTATTTAGTCCAAACTGCAGATATTTTTGCTTTTTTTATTGATTGATTGACTTTGATTGATTGTTAACAGAAAAGTTTAAATGGTACAAGTCAAAAGCCAGAGAGGCAGATTTGGAACTGATGTTCCAAGGATTTTACTCAAAGGTGTCATGTCAAAACAGCTTTCTCACTGCATATGTGTTTCGTGGATTGTACTTTAAGCCTTCTGTTCATCAGATCTCAAAGAAATTTCCTCAGAAACTGTTAAGTTTTATCTGGAAACAGATAAAATATTGCTAAATTTTTCTTCAAAATGCTCGGCAGTCCTGTTTCATTTGATGAAGCCCACAATTCACACAACATTGGGTCAACATTCAGGCAATGAATTACAAACCTTACCATTTTGAGAAAAAAGCTCTATTTATCAATTTATAGCAAGATTCAGCTCTCAAGGGGCTTTTTCAGAATCCTAGTCGTAACAACACACACAAACAAACAAACAAACACACACTTTTACCAATTAAATTATATAAAAAAAAAATCTTCTGGCAGTACACATAAGATTTAACAAGTATTTCGACAAAAAAGTACTCCTTTGCATTCTAAAAAAAGAGAGGCAATATCTTTAATTGGGCCAGATCTGCTTTGGTGAGCAGGCATCCTCACCATCTCACCCAAGGATGCCTCCAGAATTCCCAAACATTTTTAGCTAAGCCAACAAACATTTCTATATTTCCACGGCAGAATGAAGTGGCCCTGATCCAGAGGAGTGCTGAGAAACTCTCTCCAGCTGGTCAACAGGGCAGTGGCTAATGAGTTTTAAATTTAAAGCCATTAATATGCTTCAAGTTCTTCAACGCTTTGTAGAATCTGTGTATCCAAACACAATGTGCACATTTGCTGGGTTTTAATTAGGGGGAAGCAGTGGGAAGTGTGGGATCCAGCGGAGGCTTAAGCTGACTGCAGAGTTTCTACTTCTGCTGGATACAATTTAATGTGTGTAAGCTGAGCACCAAGAAATCCCTGATCAACAATTCCGTTTCGGCCACCAACTGCACTTATTCTGTCTGCCTCATCCCTGCATCAGCAAAATAAAGAAATAAAACTGCCTACTTATCTCTCAGAAAGGTTGTCTCAATTATTTCAGGACCATATCAATTGACCTTTTATCCCTATCTCGCAGTAATTCATTCTCAATCAAAACCCAATTCTGGTGGCAGCTCTCAGGAAAGAATGAGTGATTTTATACCTTCTCATGCACAATAAAATACTACTGCACGTTATACAAAAGCATGATAATTCCCATTGAAAAAGCTCTTAGGAGGTCATCAGAAAATTCTTGAAAAGGACAGCTTTTCTAAAAAAAATGGAAATATTACAAATTACTGTACAAATTACACCGACTCCCTTGTCAAAATGACAGGGAGCAAAAAGATGCAAAGTGTTGCTGCAGTATAGCTCACATTCTTGGATAAAAACTTTTAAGAATATGCTCAATCCAGGCCAAGATGATGTAATTACATGTAGATACGAATAGGATTGATCAGATACAAGCTATTCCACAATGACCAATGAATCTTTTTCCCAGTCTAGTTGAGCTCTTGCCTGGCACACGCTCCACCAATGAATGCTCCTTGAGAAGCACAGCTGAAATGAATTGGTGCTCTGCAAGTATAAAACCACTATTTTTAGTTAACAAGAACTTAGCTGCTTTCATATCCCTAAAGACCATCCCTTCAGCAGTCATCATTGTAGACTTATCCATGTGCATTTGCAATCCTTATTGCAGTTGAATCCATCCTGCTTTTTCCCCCAGCAATGAATGGAAACACAAGGAATCCCAAAACCAAATCCAGCAACCAAAGGAAGGAGTATTGAGCAGCTGTGAATAGTTATTGCAAGCCAAATTTATAACTTGCCTGCAAAAGCAGAAGCTGAAATATGTGTTTGGATTCTAGACAGCCATTACTTGGAAGCACATCCTCGTTCCAGTTGCAGGAAATAAACATGGAAATGTTTTTTGCACTTCTGCTGCATACCTAATTCCTGCAAATTAGCAAGTAAAGAGTGGTCTCAAGTATTTCTGTAATAAACTAACTTGAAAGTTCCGGCTGCATTTTAAAACATGACCCTGGAAGAACAGGAAGTGGCTGAGCCTCAAGGCTACATCACGATTTCCTGCATCACCGACCATCAAAGCAGAAGACTTATGCAACGAGTGTCTACTGGAAAACACTGAGCATATAATCATAAGGTTTTCCAAAAAGCATTCCTTTGAAGAAAAATTGGACAGAAGCTTTCTCAGTAAAGACTCTGAATGTTGACAGAACACAGTGCAGAACTCCTAAATTAGTTGGAAAGGCTCAAATGCCAGCTGATTTGAGATGATTAAAGAAAGTAATTTTATGATATACAATAAACCCAAGAATTTTCCAAATTCTAGGATTTCAGATAAACCATCTCAAATCTATTTGTTAAAAAGATGCGGTGGGTTCTTTCTGTATCCATGGAAGTTCAGTTCTTTATAAAAAGTTTCTTAGGAGTGATAAGAAGGGAATCTTGATTTATACTCCAGGATTACAAATGACATGATATTTTAGGGCGGTGGATGATATTATCACACTCCCATGTAGGAGAAAAGCAATAGTATCCTGGCCAACTTTGGGGGAATAAAGAGACATGTAATACAATCCTGATTTTTTTTTTTTTTCTGGAATCAAGTCAGACCACATAGGCGTGAAGGAAAGATTTGGCAGGGAAAAGGCACGCAGATTAAAATGTTATATTTGCAAAATTATAGCTCATAAACCCCAGGTTATCTGTAATGGGAAGCCTTACATTTTCAAGAATGGGCCAGCAAATTACCCACAAGTTGGACAAAAATCCTAAAACCAGAAAATAAACACTTGGGCAAGGAATCTGAACCCTCAGGTCGAGAGATCTCTATGTGACTTATCCTTTTGAATCCACAAAAGCAGTGACATTAGATTTTAACATTCTGGTTAGGTTTAGGTGTTTGGTGGGTTTCTGGTTAGGTTTAGGTGTTTGGTGGGTTCTTTTGGTTTTGGGGTTTTTTTTGTTTTGTTTTGGTGGGGGGTTTCTGGGAGGGTTCTTTGGGATTTGTTTGTTTGTTTTCCTTTGGTTTGGGTTTTTGGTTTGGTTTTGGGTTGTGGGGTTTTTTTGGTTTTGTGGTTTTTTTTGCTTTTTCCCCATTATGATTGTGGTATTATTGAACCAATTTATTCCTTCAGGGAAACTAGCATAAATCCTGAACAAGATTATTGGAGTTAACTGGGATTCAAATGAGTGTCACAACAAGTAGAATCTGGCTGAGCTTGGATAAATCTACAATAAATCTACAAACATCAAAGTAAGGATACCACAAGGGAAAATTTACCAGCTCCAGGTTCAGTCTCACATTCTTGGCATATTCCAAACATTGATGAGGTTGAGGACAAATTTTGGGTGCTTCTGAAAAGCAGGACTGGATAACTGTTCAGTTGTTAAAAAAAACAGGCACAATTGGTTTTCCCAGAATCGGAACATTTCATGCTGAGTGACAAAGCTTGCTGTTTCTGGTTTCTATAAACTATTAGTCAAAGAAAGCAGGCAGTTACACTCTGTAACTGCCAGTACTGAAAAAATTGGGATTTCAGTACTGGTATTTATTATAAAAAAAGTTTAAAAGTTTCAAAAGACTGTACATCAAAAAGAAAGGGATTAGCACTGAGTACAAAAGGAGATGAAGTTAAATAAACCCTCTACTGGCTTGTGTCCACTGCCTTAGTTGAAACCACTGGCTAGGACCTTCAGCACCATTTCTTGTTCTGTGGACACATCATCACTTTCCACTCACTGAAACAGCTGCATTCTGCTGGAACAACAGAGTTAAAGGGGGAAAAGAAAAAAAAAACCCCACAGCTAAAAGTTCACAAGATAAGCGTCTTTGTGGGCAGATGTCTTCTTTGGAAGAGCTAACATGAGTGTTGCAAAACTGTCTTCTCCTTGAGGAAACTTTCCAATTATAAAAAGAACATTGGGTCTACGTAACAGCAATAATATTTGGCCTTTAGGGATTAATCTAGAACGGAGCTTATTACACCGAACATAAAATTAATGATGTACAAAGTCAGTTTAAAAACCCTACCTCAGAGATATGCTTCACATAACCACACTGGCTGACTAAAGGACACAGCCTTCCTCTCAGAGTCTGTGCTCAGAATCAGAAGGAGCAGAACTGGGACTTTTTGTGCAGTGTCAGTAAATCAATCTTGCAGGCTATGATTCAAGGTTGTACAGAACCACCGAGCGCTGCTGGGCTCTCTGGAAGATTGGCCATCCTTAGCGATGCACCACAAGGCTGGAGCTGTCTGATAAGGGTTAGGGCCAGCATTTGATTTAGGGTTTCTCTGAAGCACTGAGAAAAGTGCAGATTTATTGAAGAAAGGCATTGCTAAAACACACTTGTATTTTATCACTACATTCTGGTAACTTCTAGCACAAACTTTACGTAGACATCACACAAAGTTGCAATTAGAAATCAAATTTACTTCTGTAATCATTACCTGAGGAAAAAAAAATGGTATTACAAATCTGCTCTGTTTTGCTCTTCAGCCCAAACAAACCTGAGCTATTTTATTCCTGCAGGGCAGGCAGGGCCTGCAGGGCTGCTGCAGGCTCTATTTCGAGGTGCAACTCAAACAAAATGAGAAAGAAAGCAGTTCAGAGTGACAAGAGCCTGAAGTGCAGCAAAGATACAGCACTACACACCACCAGCTTTCCTAAACAGCTTCTCCTGTCCAAGCCTGGCCATGGGAAGCTTAACAAAATAGCTATTTCTTCTTTCCTTAATGTGCATGAAAAGAGTAAAGAGATTATGTGTATTGCCAGAAATAGGTGACAGCAGCTTGACAGTATTTAGTAAATGTAAAATGCTGTACTGTATATGTTTTTTTGCTTCAGAACCACTCTTAGTTAAAGTTAAAACACGCTGAATTATAAAGCTTGCACCGAAGACTTATGTTTGTAAAATTAAAATTGCCAATTAAGTTGATGCTGTCAGTAAAACTCAAGAGATGAATGAGCACGGACTGTTGTGAATTGAGGCAGTTTTCATCTAAGTAGTCACCGAGAGGCGACTTAAGGTCCAAAGTTTCATCTTTGTTCCCCCTGAAGTTTCCTCCTTGACTGAAACATTAACACCTCTGTGAAAACAGTTTGGTAAACTGAATCAAGCTGCTTTATCAGACTGTACTACTGGGGAGGAGGGGCTAGCAGATAATCCAGCTGTTCCCAGATAACATTATTTTTATCATCTCTAAAAGAGAGACTATACCAGGAACAGAAAGCTGTCATTACTCTCATAGCTATAAACCACGTTGGGTTCCATTGATAATTTTCTTTAAGAAGTACTTATTTCAACTGAGGAAAATTCTTTCATTTCATATTTAAAAAACAACTTGCAAACACTAATTTCCAGCAGGGAAAGGACAAAATCTTTACAAATTCCATCATCTTTTGAAATCACTTCAAATATCCCGGCTCCTTAGCGCATCCAATGGTCTCCAACCACGCTCACCAGAAACTGGGAATTATTTTGAGCGCTGAACTCCCTCTTCACACCTTGGCACACAAAGACCCAAAATGCCCCAGCTGGCTCTTGCCTAAAAGAGTACCCTGGCACGAGCATCAGAGCATACAAATTGCTCACAGCACATGGGGCACCAGCAGGAGGAAACTGTGCAAAGGAACTCCGTGGGACGTTTGGTACAAAAGCAGCGAGTCACTCTGTGCCTTGCCTGACAAATGGCTTCACTTCATTCCCACTGTCTGGGGTCCAGTCTACACAGCAACTTTTACAGCATTTGCATGGATTCTGGGAAAGACTGAAAATTTTAGTTCAAAGAAACAGGACTTCTGGCCCACTTTGATGTACAGTTTAATCAAGTTAGACCTAAATCTAGAGTAAATTTACTGAGGTCAGACTCTGTGCTGACCAATTCAAACACATTAATTTGTGGGTTATGGGGATTTTTTCATTATATTCAGGCAGTAGCTAAAGAAATGGATTTGCTTTTCTATTAAGTAAGAGGGACTTTTATGGTCTAAGTATAGTTTTAATAAGGAAGCAAGAAACAGCAGATGAAAAAGGAGTAAATTTTTATGGTTGTAAAATGAAAATTAAGACATTTTACTTCCAAAACCCTGTTCCAAGGATGATGAAGCAGAGCTGTCCCATTGCAGCCTTAAAACAGAATAATACCCAGTGAGGATGATGAGGACACCAGTGAAGGCTGTGCTGTGGTGACCCTTAGAGTCCCCTGGGAACAGAGGCAGCATTAGTCAGAGCAGTCCTCTGGCCACGTCCCTACAGCACAGCCAAGGCCAACACAAAATAGCAGCTATAAAAAATTAAATCCAATATTGAAAAAAAAAAAAAAGGATCACAACCACTTAGGGCTCTCACTGGATTTCTTATTTCTGTCTTCCATGTGATGGAGAGATCAGAGTGCCAACAGTTCTTCCAAGATGACAAAACTAACACACCCGTTTCAGATGAGAATATAACCACAATAAACCTCAACAAAGATCCATGCAGTGTTCTCTGCGCAAGTATTCCAATACATAAATATATTTATAATCTAAATATCATTTATGCTCAGTGTTCTGTTGTCAAACTATTTCAGTGTGAACATTATTTATTTGGCAAGAAATAGCCACTACTCCAATCTGGTAAAAAAAAGATTTTGATGCCTCAAGTGTTTTAGCCTGGGAGAAACATTGCTTGCTGAAGGGGATAGAAATCAACAATTTTTAGACAAAAAATCATTTGAAAGAAGTAAAAGATTAAGGATTTTGTATATTTCTTGTTCAGTCTGTACAGTCTGGACCTGTCATTCAAGTCTATAATACACACATTTTCCTGGAAAGAGAGAAAACTGCTATTAATTCCTGTATACATTCCCCACCACTATATCCAGATATATATAAAGCAATTAGCTACCTTACATTAAAGAGTGCCTTTTAATCTGATTTTCCAGTCAGATAAAAAGCTTTGGGAAGTTGTTTAAAGAACAAAATGCTTTTGCAGCCCCATAAAAAGACAGTGATACAAAGCAAAGCAATGTGCACACAACCCTCGACTGGAAGTGAGATGTGACTTGGATTCCCGAGCAACCTTTCCCAAACCACTTCAGCACAGTCTGTGAAGCAGGGATAGAGACACTGAGCTCCTTTTTCAAATATTAAATACTCTATGATAACTTATTTATTATCCTTACTAGCTTTGTCACACCTCCAATTGTTCCTAGGCTTCATAAACAGGAGTTCTTTGGGAAGAGATTAAATCTGAGATTCCAGATCTCCAGCCTCTACCGTGATGCACCAATTGCTCAAATTAAATGGAAAAGCAGCTTAGAGAGTCAACTAGAATTTAAGCCAGGGGAATCCATGGAAGACATGAAGTTGGAGAGGCTCCCTGTGTACTAACCCTTTGTCTCACTTTCGTAGAAAGAACAGCCAAATTCTATCAAAGATCCCCCAGCTCGGTGCATTGATGCTCACAGAACCCAGGAAGCAGAACAAAAACAAATCTGGCAGAGCTGCAGTTTGATGACTACATCTTCTACACCAGAGTACTTTTTCCAGTGTTTCCAGGGATTGTGGCACAATTAATGCAAAAGGAAATTTAAATAGTGTTAAGAAAATAAGAACCTTAGTTTGCAAAAAAGCGGTTTATGTTTTCATTGGGATGTACAGTGTGATCAGAAGACAAAACTTATTTAGTTAATGTCTCTTATTTATCCTGCAAAAATTTGAACCATTCAATTAGGGTGTGCTCTAGGACCAGCATTGAAGACTTTGCTTGTGAGATGGAGGATGCAGGTTCACAAATCTGTTCTGAATTAGGCTGTTCACTGTCAGTGAAAGGTTTTACAAAATGAGTAGCCTTCAGCCAGTCTCTTTTCTGAACTTTTCTACCCCACATATGTCCTGAACCAAGGGGAAGCATTGGCTTGGCAGGCAGGTAATGAAAAGCGCTTTGAAATGTGTCTTAATCTCTTTGCTCTGTTTATTTTGATGACTTTCCCCCAAAGTTACTGAGCCAGCCTCATCCCTGCTGGTCTAGTGAAGTGTTTTACTGGTTTTACAGAGCAGAGGGAAGCAAGAAAAGAGGCTGAAATCTGTCCTGAAGGAGACTGGTGCTGTGTGGAGAAGCATGTTTTAGGGCTGCAGACCTCTCTGGTGCAATCCTTGTTCTAATGGCTTGGACAACTGAACCTTCTCCTCCCCATCCAAGTATAAATCCTTTTCTGACTCGTGCTGGATCTCTGCTTCAGCTTGGAAATTATATTGGGATGAAAAGTTTTCTCACCCCCCAAAAATTGTGAAAATCAATATATTCTATTAAAAGGGTCAATATATTGGTGTTTCTTGCTGGGAAGACAAGAGACCAAAATGTTTCCCCAAAATATTAAGAATTCCTTCTAGCATTTGATTGCTGGTCCAGGACTGCAATTGCATCCGTTCTAGGAGTGCTACCACTGAACTTTTTCAAATGTTCAATCAAAAAACAAATCACAAAACTCCTTTTGCATTTATTTCTGGCCACTAAAATGCCCTTGGTTGAAAAGGGACAAAACAGAGCTCTGAGCTTCCTCCCCAGACCTTCTGTGTCACCTTGAACCAGGGCAAATGCATTTAAACCAAACTCTAGCAATGCATAAAGCATATTTCAAACACATTTTCCAAATCCACGTGGTGAAGAATTCATTCAGATTCTTTCTGTCTCAGCACAAACCAAAGATTTATAAATATGAACCTAAACCAACTTCCAGGGCATATCCTAAGCATTCAATTTAAGACCATTAAAAAGCCCAATGCAGAGTGCTCAGTACCTGGCGTGACTGAATCCAGGATAAAGAGGAATTACGTTTATGGACATGTGTGGAGAGCTGAAGGACTAGCTAATTGCTGTGACCAAAACTCAGCATTTTAATTTTTTCTAAATGCAAATTAAAATCTTGTCAGCACATTCTTAGTTCATCAAAACAATGTGAAGCTTTTCATACCAGTACCAGGATTTTACTCAATTTCTGCAGTGACTGTCGTTATCTGCCTGAGCCCATGTGTCTTTGCTTCTGGCAATGCACAGAAATTTTTGCACAAAAATGCCATTTATAAATGCTTGAAAGAATGTGCCTCCACTGTGACTAGTAGATATTTCATTACTAAGGACCTCCAGTCACCATTCAAGTCCAGTCAATAACATATTTTAAATTCAGTGGTCCAGAACTTCTGTTCACCCTGAAAATAAGCTTCAAGCCTTCACACAGTTAAGAAATTTAAATAAGAAAAAAACCCAAAAACCTCTTATGTTCACAATGCAACAATACTTGAGATAAAGCATGATCTAATCCTAAATCCACTGTTCTTATTATCAGTTCTAGTAAGTTTGACTAAGGGCAGTCAAGAAAACATGACCTCGCTATCAGAACAAACCACATGGGCTGGGTGAGAGTCGTTATTGACTAATTACTGCAGTGTAATAGTTTCATAAAGTTGGTGTTAAATGACACTGATGAGGCGTCTCTGCCATTTGAAATTAATTACACTGTAATATTTGGTCAGATTATCTTTCTATTATTGTTATATATATTACCAACATCTCTAGCCCCATAACAAGTGATGCAGAAGTAATGTGGGTGCCTGAGAAATATTTGCTGTGGACTCACACAGAAGAAGACATGGACCTTATCTTCTGCTCACACTGGCATTCCTCATTTGCATTTCCGTGGCAAGGAACTCCAGATTTGTTGTCAATTCAATTTAGAACTCAGGAGCTGCCATTTTTATTTCAGGAACAAAATCCCAGATACGAACGCAGTTGCAACACCAGTCGATCGAAGAAAAAAGGATGTTGAATTTGAGGAGGCACGTAAAACATCTGATAAGGAAGGAATTTTATAGTGGCTGGGCAAACATTCATAGCTCGAGCACTGGAGGCACCTTTCTGTGTCAGGTGCTTCCTGCAGAGGGATGATAAGGGACTGCCTTCCTCCTTCCTCCCCAGCCATTCCCTCTTTTCCATTTGCCAGAGCGTTAATTGCCAGCCAAAGGAGCCTTTTCTAATTACGACTTTGTGGAGTATAAAGTCCAACATGGGCTTAAGGGTAGAGGGGGCTTCTTCACTAATATCAATAATAATAATAATATTATAAAGATGACACTTCTCTGCAATACAATGTAACAAAGGGCAGCAAAGTACAAGGGAATTTCCTCTTCTGCTCTTGGGGACACCAGAATTGATGAAGGTCATTTGAAATACATAGTAAAATGTGAGTCTGCACATTTTACTGGATCAGCACTTCTCAGCCGCTTAGTTTGTTCAGGCTTTTCATTTAACCTTCATTTTAGGAAATATTACACTACTCAGCATTATGACTAAAGTGCCAAGAATAGCTCCCTCACTTGGAGCTCCTCGCTTAAGAAGGGATTTAAGGATTACAGAAAATACATATTTTTAATAGCATTATTGTCCTGCTCAGTGTTGGAGCTTTAAAGCTTCAGCAGCTCTGGCACATGTGCTATTCATGTTCCTCGTGAGTGTCTCAATGCCAAAATTTACATCCCAACCCGGCTCAAGCCGATTCCACACAAATTCTCGTAGCCTTTGGATGACTGTGTACAGAACATAATCTATTCCTGAGAGACTTAATCCACTGCTAAAACCACATTTACAGCAGAAACGCCGGTGATCTGGAACTACAGGCTTTGTGCAGATAAACCTAAGAAGGCGTTTACCTCTTTAAAAAAAGCTCTCAAATCTTCTGCTGAGCAATTTGCATCCGCTGGCTGCCGGGTCAGGAAGGCTGCTGGTGCAGAAGAGCTGCAGGAAGTCAGGAGGGGTTTTTTGGCAGGAGTTGTGAGCAATTATAAAGCCACCATGCTTTTTGTGTGCAGGTGAATGTGTGCCTGAACATTAGGGTCAAAAGATAACAATCCAGGCTCTGGCTCCTCATACTTTTGATATGCTGATGAACTTAATGCACAGTTCCTTCCTCAGAGGGCATCACAGATTATTCACCATCAATTCCCCTGCCTGCTGCCTTACAAAGCCAAATTTTCATGTTATCTTGAGCACCCTTCCAGCAAATCAAACCTGCAACCTGAGAGCTTCCAAGAGATCAGAAAGTTCTGCTTTCTCCCTTCCAGTATGAGAGGATTCTGACTGAGAAAGACACACTGCACTCAGACAACAGTAAAGCCACAGTTTGGCAAAAAGGAGACTCCTGTGAGAAGAATAGAGTTTTTTGTTTTTTCAAGGGTTTGGTAAGCTCTCCTCAAACAATGACTGAAGTTCAAGTCAGTTAAGTGCTGAGACTAAAAGAGAAGCTCACATTAAAACATGGTTTAGACACTTTTTGGAACGGTGCCTTGCACTAAATGTTCATTATGGGAACCTGACAGTGACATGAGTAACAGAAAAGTAATTAAAAGCTTCAGGGCTTGTACGAGTTCTTGTGTGAGGTTGTGTGTCAGTGGTTTTGTTTGATTTTGGGACTTTTTGTGTCCCAAAGAGGTTTTCTATTGTCTTGAACACAAGCAGTGCATTTCACCATGGTCTAAGATGTCTTCTGGAGGAAATAATCATGCAAAAAGGGATTCTGAAAAAAGTAGAATAACAAAGAAATCTGGTAAAGGTTTCTAATAAAATTCTTAACCCCTCTGCAAATTGAACTACTCTAAAAGTAGAGCTGTAAAATGAAATGGCAGTGTCTTAAATTCTACTTCTACACAGATCAACACTGCAATAACTGAGCTAATCTCAGGAACACTTAATGAAATGTTGACTTACTGCTATTTCCACATTACACACGGGCCACAAATTTTGTCAAGACCTTGACAAAACCCAATTTTTTTTAAACCAAATAATAAAAGGCAGTGATTTTGTTACATCTGCTTCTGACATTTTTACACGTTTTAAACGAAATTTCAAGACAGGTTGCATAAGGGACAGCTGATTTCTGAAGCTTCAGAGGAACCTTATATAAAAACATTAGCCTAAGTTTTCAGCTCCTGCTGCTTTGGCACGTTTTGATTTGAAAAAAGAGTTTTCTTTACATGTGTCAATTTTGTGGCTGTGGACAGACTTCCCAATCAAAGATCTGTACTCTCATCTTTCCATCCATACATATGGCAAACAAACAAACAAAAATTTAGAAAAAACCCACAAATTTATCTGAGTCTCAAAGGCATTGAATTCCGATCATTATGTTTTTCCATTTTATAAAGTATTATAAAGAATTATAAGAATTAAAAAGATTATAAAGAATTTAATTTTATTTGAAATTTCATTTGGATGACAAAAAATTCAACATATGTCATTATAGACTGAGAGGGTGGTAAATAAATTTTCTTTTGGGGATCCCTTGCAACTCAGCATATTTTGTGATTCTATTAAAAAAAAAAATTCACAGTGAGAATTATCAATCAGTTAAACAACCTCCACAGGAATGTGTTAGAGTCTCCATCTCTGGAGATTTTCAATAAGTGGCAGGACAAGGGTCAAAATAACTTAATCCAGGCTCCCTTTCACATGAATGGTTGAATCAGATGATCTTTCAAGGCCCCTTCCAATCGACAATGTCCCATGATTTTATGAAGTAGGCATTCAATCCATCTCTGCTCTCATTTTTTACATTACAAATCATTACAAATAGTATCTTTGCAGTTCCTCACATTTTTTCCCTACGCTTGACCTGCTACAGGTAGTTTTTCCAACCTGGAACAAAGCTTCTTTCAGCCAGATGACTTCATTTTCTCACTATCCTTCTCTCCAAACCACTTACACAGTGCAGCACCAAACACCATTTCAGACAAAACCACCTTCTCAAAGAGACGAAGTGTTGGTGTGTAGGAATATAAACAGCTGTCCCTTTCTTCTTGGCTCCCATGCGAGGATCTGAAGGGTATAACTGTGAAAGTTTTTATCTGAGAATCTCACCATAAGGGGCAGAAATAATCTAACCCGTCTATCTAAGCATTTGTAGAACGTGAGTATGGAAGGATGAGAAAAAACTCGTATTTCCATTGCAGAAACTGAATATTGGCCTGCAGGTCAGCTCTAACTCATGACGAGTGTCAAGCCATCTCTCACTCCTCAAGCTGAATTTTGGTGATACAGGAAATCTGTCTCAGGTGTTAGGGACAATCAATCACACCAGGGTTTGTTCAGAGGTATTTGATAGTTTTAATATAATTCTGAATTATTCGCAGTAAATTTCAATGAAAAGCTGCATAAAGCTCGAAGTCAGCACCCTGGATCTGTTATTTTTCTGTGCTTTTCCATTTTTTGGAGACCAATCATACAAATTTTGCACATGTACTTGAGAAAATAATTCTGTAAGGAATGCAAATGGAAAACAACTTGAGGAAAAGGATAAAAATAAAACCTGGTTCCAAAAGGGAGAAACAACACCTGATGGTCAGAAATTCAACCACATCTAGAAGAAAAAATAATTTGCAGGAGATACAGACAGTTTAAAACGACAGCTAATCTCCAGGATATGAACTACGTAATTAGAGAAGTATTAAAATGAAAGGCAAGGAATCATATTTAATAGATGAGATTCTTACTACTTCTTATTTTTGCTAAAAAAAAACCCCCAAACCACAACACCTCCATGTTACACAGAGCATTACACCATCCAGTTTAGTAACCCAAAGTACATGTAAATGTTGCTGCTTCTGATTCTGTGCCAAACAACAGGAAGCACTAAAACATCGTATAAATCCAAACACATTTATTTAAGTGACTAAGCCTAGAGTGCTAGGAGAGTATTTGGAGGAGTTTCATCAGTTTAATCCTGTAGTAGGGAAGATTTGCTTATCTTTTTGATACATACCAGGACAACAGCTATTATCACTAGAATTCCTTTTACAGTTCTCACCAAATATATAAAATTAGGCTGTGCTCCCCTATTTTCAAATCTCTATATTATATTTCAGACTCGTGATTGGAAGGTCACACATTTAACAAACATTTGTTACTTTACACATGGACAATATTTACATGCAAGGAGAAGGAAGAATATTGAAAGATTCCTGACTTGGGAGGTGAACACTGCATGTGAAGAGCAGAACCCCTGAAGTTTAGTCATGGCTCAAGAGTGACATGTAATCCTGAGCAAGTTCCTTCAATTCTTAATCTTCTGTAAAATGGATATCATAAATTCACGTTCCAGGAAAAACATTTACAAAATTTAGTTCACGTAAAAACTTTGAAGTCTTAATCAGAAAAACAATATAAAAGAATGTTTGAGAGCTGTGTATCCACAAATGTGCAAATGTGGAGCACTGACAAGGGAAAATCATTAGGACAAGACTAAGTAAATTTAACTGGAAAACCTTTTAGTTACGATTTCTCAAAATTCAAGAGAATGTATCGAGTATCTTAACAATGAGTTTAGCATGCCTTTATCATATTTCCATCACGTTTTTAATTCTGCAATATTCCCTTCCATATTTATACAAGTTGAGATTATTAGGCTCAGGCATATCCCAAGTTTTTAGAGGACGTGATGTGATTAGATGCAAAAACACGACCAGAAATGGTAACAACTCCAGGGCCAGCTACCTCACAGGTTGTATCAGGTTTGCTCCTCCCAAGAGGGAAGCCCAAATCTCTCTCATAGTCAGCAGAGAGAGGGCAAATGGGTTCAGGAGCCTAAAAACACACTGCCATGTACACGGCGTTCTTTCTGTGAAAGCTGCCAGTTGCAAAACATCTGCACCACACACAAAGCCGCCTGTTTGGAAAGTGGGTTTAATCCATTTTGCCAGTAATGTAATCAGCGGGACATCAGATGAACTACAAGGAAAAACAAAACAGACAGACAGAGAGCTTTGAGAAAGTACCATATGGGTCTTTTTCATCTTACACAGTATCTAAGAAATTATTGTTTGGAACACACAGGGTATTGAAGCTAAGGCCATTATATAAGCCCGGTGTCTAAATATATCATAACCCAAATCTAATTCATACAAGCACTTCGTAGAACCTTTCTGGACAATAAAACTGGGTTACTGAAAGATTCTAAAGGAAGCCAAGAAACTTTGCACAGTCAAAAACCCCACTGCTGCTAATACAGAAAACTTTTATGATTATCTTAATCTGGGATTTATTCACAATGTGTGGGCAGATTTGCTTAACAGGAAGGATTAGTGAGGGGGGGTGATTTACTGACTGGAGGGTTTTCCTTTACTCCTACATGTGGGATTCCCACAGTATCACGTAAAGAGAGGCCAGAGCAAAAGGACAGCAACAAGAGACAAACTGCTGCCTTAGCAACCATTTAAAATACCTCCCTGAAGCTTCCAGAAGGTATTCCTCATGTAATGGTATAAAATAGGGAGGTCATTTTCCTAGGAAAGTGAGCTATTGCTCAAGAGAGATTGTAGTGAAAAGTATTTACCCCCTTTTGTTATTTGTTTGCTACTTTATGTCTTCTCTACTCTGTATTCTTCTGAGTCTGTTAGCTAAAATAAGTTTGTGATCAACAGGCTAAAGAGAGCAATAAAGGGTATAATTAAGTCTCCCATACAAGCAGTCAACTTTACTCATCCAGCTGAAAGTAGGAGGAAAAAAGAAAGAAAAAGGAAAAAAGAAAAAAGATGGAATGAGTTCCAGGAGAACAAAACCTTGATGTGTACCTGACAAATAATGAATAAACTCTGGCAATGTCCTAAGGAACCTCTACTACATTACTGAGTGTATGGAGGTATACAACCATTAAAGTTATAGAACATCAAGTACCAAAGCTGCCTCATACATACTCATCCTTTTAAATGTTTCTTTTGAAAAGAAAAGCAGGTTCAAACGAACTGTGCCCACCCACAAGGAGAAAAAAAAGAGGCAAGAGCAGCAACAGTGCCTCAATTCACATAGATGTGAATAATTGGAGCCCAGTTCAATCTGTGAAGTAAACAGAAGCAGGATGAAGGCTTTTCAATTTACACCTACAGCCTACAAATTAGTAAGCAGTCTGGTAGGATGAGCTTGCCAGGGATTGCATAATAACCCTACCCCCAGCAACAATGCAGGGAACAAAATGGTAGCTCTATACCAGCAGGGAATTTCCCTTTCTAATTACTGACTACTATTAAAAGCATTCTCAAGAGCCAAATGTCAGCTTTTGTGCAACTGGATCGGGAATTTCTTCATTATTCTTGATTTATTCTCGTCTCAAAATTAATTCCAGTGGTGTTTTAAGAATCAAAAGTAACTATACGAAGCATCTTCTGGCAAATATTGCTTGAGAATTTATTTGGTGAAATAATTATTTTTGCACCAAAAGTTCAACAGATTACCAGTAATTATGGCTAGTTGAAAAATCCTGCCTATATCAGTATTCATTTTGTAGTCACTTGTCTATATCCATTGAAACCAAAAGTACCTAATCCAGAAAATTCTGGTTTTGCAGAACACATTGTGTACGTTCACATCCTGCCTCTCATGCGACCATGAGAAAAGTGAAGCTGAATATATGATTTTCAGTTTTTCTCACAGCAAGTGAAAAAGGAGACAAAGCAGAGCAGAAGGGGGATGGTTTGAGATAAATAGGTTAAAAAAAAAATAAAAATACAACCCTCCTCTGAGGAGCACAATTACTCACAAGAAAACTTTCTGCCCCCTTTCAATGACTGTTCATACCTAGATTTCCACTTTGGGAAACTCCCAAAAAGAGGTCCTTCCAGAGGCACAACCACTTGGAATAGGAGTCAAGAATCATTTCAGAAAACAGAACTGTGTAAATATAGTGGCAAGAGGTGCATTATTTCTAAAATTTTTAGAGCCTGATTAGTAAGTCAAGCTCCTGTAAGTCAGTCCTGATGGTGTCCGGAATGGGAACATCCATAGCACGGCTTGAGGAACAACCTGGCTCAGAAAGGTCTGTGGTGAGCCCACATCTACTCATGGCTGTTCTCTGCTGTTTCCCTGCCAGAGACACACAAACACGAGGGGCTGAGGAAAGCCCCAGGCTCAGCCAGTTTAGAAGGCAAGACCACTCCTTGCATTGAAACCACCTTATGTCCTGCTTGAAACGAAAGCCAGATCTCCTGGCTTCATCTGCTAATTAAGATGTCAGTCCTGCACAGGTATCAGGACTGTCAGAACAAAATTCTCATCTTACTAGGTGAGAAAACATCCATGAAAGCATGACTCTTAGAGCAGCAATGACCATAGCCAGGAAATCCTCACAGAGCAGGATTCAGGGGACAGGCTGGGATCAGTTCTGATGATTAGAGGAAAGGTCACAGTGCCACAGAATGTGCTGGCATGGAAGGGATCCACAAGGATCATGGAGTCCAACTCCTGGCCCTGCACAGGAGCATCCCCAAGAGTCCCACCATGAGCATCGTCCAAATGCTTCCTGAACTCTTTAAGGGGAAGGGCACCTTTTTCAGCTGATAATTAAGCAGAGGTTGGTTGAGGTGGACAGCAAGGACTGAAAGAAATCCGGATGTGGGATAACAGACCAGGAGAAATTCTGAAGACTGAATTCGGTGTGTATGTCTGAAGAGAACCTTTTGTGTAAGTTTTTTCAGCCAGAAATATCCTTACAGTCCCAGACTTCACGGAGATGCACAAGGTCACTTCACCTTGAAGTGGTCCAGCATCGTGCTAGATGACACAAGTTCTGTGAAAGTATGAAAGAAAGAGCAACATTATGTGGCTTTTTCATGCTGGGACTCCAAACAGCCCCAACCTGGTCAGGGAAAGAAAATTTCTTAAAGCTACATCCCAACTCTGCTGCACGGTTTTCTGAGAAAACAGACCAAAGGAAAACAAAGCATCCTGATGAGAAACACGTCTGCAAAGTCTCTTGAGTAAAGACTAGCACTGAAGCAAAACATCTGATGAGATTAGGATGAGAGGGTGTATTTTTCAGCTGTGTGAGCCCCTGCACATCATTCTGAGGACACCGTTACGGATTTCCATTCATCACCGCAAGAAGTGAAACGACCAAAGCCATCTCTGAAGGGATGTGAAGACAAAGCACCAAAAGGCAAACACGTTGAATGCACCAGAACCCAAAGATGGGCTCCTTTCCTGGCCAGGCCTTGTATTCTTCTGAGGCAGGATAAATACACAGTGATGGGATGACTAACGAGCCTGGGTTGTGAGGTCATGAGGCAGAGCTATCACAGCAAAGACAATAATCAATTACAACTGTTCAGGGCAGCACTGGAAGCTGAAACAATATCCTTGACAAACACTGAGGGGTCACCACCCTCATTAAAAAGGGAAGAGTTGAGAAGGAAGACTGTCAAGGCAGTCCACAGCTAGCTCTGAGAGGGCTACATACGCAGTCTAGAATAATGGAAGCTAAAAATATTTTCACTTTAATAATGCAAAAGTGCCTTCTGAATTCAGGAAGCAGTTCTCAAGACAACAGGTATAGCGAGCGGTACTTTTAGTGTAGCAGCAATTAATTCAGCCGTGAGTTGCAGTGAGAACTGACCGTGATGCCTGGAGGATGGATTTTGCCCACAGCAGACATTCCTGAATAAGACAGGTAGGTAAACTCCTGAATTTAAAAGAGCCACTCTGCTTCCAAGTCACCAAAACCTCCCAACACAGTGGAAGGGAAAAAAAAACCCACATACACAAAAAGAGAATAAAGGAAAGACCACAATTTCTATTTAATTGGGGACTTTCTACTGGCATCTGTGTACCTTCAGAAGTGCAGAATACTGAGAACAGGATTTTCTTATAGTCCATATTACCTGGAGAAGCTGTCAAGCTGAGCCTCAGCCTTTATCATCATCTCCACTCACCCTTGTCCCCTCTATCCCCACTGTCCCAATTCACCTGATGGGAAAAGAAAACACCATGAGAAAAGTCTCCCAGGCACAGACATCATTCCATGTGTCCCTAGCCTGTCATTGTAGGCTGGGAGCTGACAGGGCTTATTTGGAGAGAAGTGGAGGAATAAACACATTTTCCCAGAATAACCCTTCCTTTTTTAAAGCCCTGTGTCATTGCAGGGGTAGCACACAGGTCCAGATCCATATTATCAGTGAGGATTACAGGGAGTGATGGCTCAAACAATCCAGATCAGGAGGGAATACCTGATAAATGCTCTCTAACCTGATGCAAAGTGGAAGTGCAAAGAACAAACTCTTGCTCTAAGGTCCCATTGATTGGAACTGACAGGAAGAAGGTTTCCTGATGCTGCAGAATGGCAAACTACATCAGAGGTAATTCTTGGAGCATTTCAGAGGGGCACAGGAGCTGAGAGACAAGTGTGTTGATCTCTCTCAGCAGAGAAACAAACCAGAGTAATTGATGATTGCCTTGGATGAAGCTGCTGAATTATGGGTGACAAAAAGGGAAATCTAGGAAGGAAAACCTAATGGCAGCATTATAAATGAAGAAAGAGCTGCTGAATAGATGTCTCAATGAACCTGGAGCCTACATACATCCAGAGTTATAGCCCATGACAGCTGCCATATGGCACCTGTAAAGCATCTGACTGTTGCCAGAGGGGTTAAATGTCTTTACTAAAATTTCACGTGGCCCAGGGTGCCACCATCTGAAGAAAGATTATCTGAGAAGGGAATAACAATGAGTTAGACAGTTTACCTGGGCTGGAAATAAATGGATATTTGAAGTAAATCCCCGTAGAGTCACTGAGACAGATATGTCCATTTAAACACTGCCTGGGGAAGAACATACAGTTTTTACTGATTGACAAAACAAAGTTAGAGGGATCCAGACTTTGTCCCAGGGTGAGACAATTGCAAATACAAAACTGACCTCTAGACTGGAAGCAAGACTTGAACAGAGAATCCAATAATCTCAAACCCTGAGAGGCCCAGAACAGGAGTTCTGAACACGGATGTGTCTGATTGGAATCTCCAAGGCAGAAGGGAACAGTGCTTCCAGTGTAATTTCCTCTCTTGAGGATTGATTTGTTAAGTGTCAATGCCAGGTTCTAGGAAACAATTCTTTAATGAGTCTCTTTGGAAGCCTCTTAGAACCAGGATGTCTTGCAGTTTAATGCTAATCCAAAGAACAGAATAAACTAATAGATATTTTTCTTGAGCAGGGGAGTTAATTAGGCAATTCTGATGTTTTACCATGACGTAGTCTGCCTCTGCTGCATTGGCAGTGTGCAAGGCAGGGCAGAAGTTACACTTGAGATAACCCAGCTCTGATAAGCCTTGGATCTGAAAAGGAGCCTGGAGTTTCAGCTAACCAATCTCAACAAGCATTCTTCCTGGGTTTGGCTTTAGTGTTTTTAGAGGGTTTCTTTGGTTTGTGTTTTGGCTGGTATTTTTCCAAAACAGAACTTGAATCATCGCAAATTAAACATTTGTTTAGGCATAACCCTTTCCAAAAATCATAAGCTCTTCCTGAGACACAATCATCATTTGGAGCCATTCTCAAGAAAAAGAATTTCCCCAGCAGACAAAAAAATAAAAGAGGAAAAACTAGATTAGATTAAAGAAAGAAGACTAAATATTATGTGGCCAGAAGTTAGATGGTTTTTTTCCATGGCCAAGCAGGAAGATATGGAAAGGGTGAAGAAAAAGAAATGTCAGAAGATAAACTAAAGCCAAATTAACTAAAAAAAAAAAGTTGGTTTTGGAAGTGATGGCATTGATGTAGCAAGAAAATCCTTAGTAAAGGCACTGCAGCAAAGCTGAGATAAGTGAGTTGACAACAGAACAATGAGCCCAGCCTAAGAGACTGAATCCTGTTTTTGTTCAGCAGTGAACTAAGTTACATTGCAAGTACAATTTAATATTTATTCCCTCATAGTACCTGTGTTAGCAGTCCAAAGATCCACTGTAATAAAATACATAGCAAAACAGTGTTCAGAAATTTCTTCTGTTTTCCAATTTTGGCTGAGAAATTTTATAGTTTGAATCATTTATTCCGAAAGACACAGCAGCTCTGTACACAATCAGCTGGGGGAGTGCCCAAGGTGCAACAAACCAGAGCTGGGCCATGCAAAAGCTGAAAAATATTACAATGTAAAGATTTTTTTTTGTCTCATTCATAGCACGAGCTGAAAACAGAACAAAAATGTAAAGGAAGGAATCAAAAAACTGCACAGCTGGAATCCAGTTTGGTTTTTCTTCATCCTCGTCAGTAGCAAATAATGAATATCAAAGCTGCTCCTGTTCCTGATGCAGGTTCCATCGCTCTTTTACATTACCTTTTACTCTTCTAAAGCAATGCATAACTACCTCCTGAGACAATTTCTTAACCAAAATCATGCCTATAAGTGGTTTGGGTTAAGGTTTTTCCAGTGCACCAGAGATATTTCTATTTAATCTCACTCAAAGTGTTCATATTTTCCAGTCTAAAACTGGCAGTGGCAGATACTTTTTTGAGGGGGTTTTATTTTTAAGCTCATTTTTAATCCCTGAATATCATGATATGGAACTTGGAGTTCTAGAAAAAATGTATGAAAACGTTCATCAAGGTTAAACAATTCCACCCCACTGGAAAGGGGAACTAGAGTTTGGTTTTTCCATTATAAAGTATTGGGGGTTTATGCCTACAATAATATTTGCAGTGTTTCTTATAGAGAAATACTTGAGAATACTCTTGCAAATGCAGAAGAACAAGAGATTTAAATTTTACAGACTCAGAATTCATGTCTACCTGCTTAGTCTACAAATCCTATACCTGACACATTCTGATTCTTTCCTATTTAAAATACTGTTGTAATTAAAGCTATGGATTATTACCTCCACGTGCTTTTAAGCAGTAAGATGACAGACTGTTTCAGTGATGAGATGCTGGGACAGGGAATGCAGAGAATGCAAACATGAGCGAAATACTTGGAAGTTCTGGGCACTTGGTAAAGAAAACTGCATCAATTCAAACACCTCAGAATAAACAATTTACAAAGTAGCCTGATGAGTTTATACCGGATACAAGTTTAAAAAAACCCGAACATACAAGCTTAAAAGAACATCAAGATGACCCAAGTATACCTGAATTTCTAATATTAAAAGCTTAGAAAATAATTGCGCTCGTTAATTCTTTTAAAAAACAATAAGACAACCTTTGCTTGTAAATACAAGAATAAATCATTTGAAATGATTTATTAAAAAGCCTTTTAAGGCTGCTTCTTTCAAAAATGCACTGTATCAAGAAGATGTAAGATTCCTATAAAACGCTGCAACGCAGTGTGATATATGACATATATATTAATTTGTGCTTGGAAATTAAAGAATCCAATACTGTAAAAACCCCAAGCAGGAGGCAGATTTGCAATTGTGAAACAGGGACGGCACCAAGGAGAACTCGGATTTACAGCAGAGAAGAAGTGGCTCAGTCAGAGATGGGTCGTTACCAGGGCTGGGCTGGAATAAACCCAGTGATTGATACCCAATATGCATCTGTGATAAGTCAGGGATGTGCATCCCAATGCCGGATTAAATCGAATCAAGATCTCATCCCTGCCCGGAATGATGCTTCGGAAAACCAAATGCGAGAGAGAAGTTACATGAATATGCAAACTGAGCAAGGGTGGACAGAAGACCCTGCCTTAGGAGAAAAAACTGTATAAAGCAGACCCCTCCGAAGCCGAAATTGTGAACGGGGAAGGTTCACCCAACCTGGGATCAGTGTTGTCCCTTTTGATTGTGGGATCAGCGTTGTCCCTTTTGGTTGTGGCTGTCTGAGATCGCTTTTTGTTAGCGAAATAAAATTTGCTTTTGATTATTAAATTGGCTTTGGTGTTTATAACACGCAGCATTAGGGGAGCTGCTTTTCTGAGAGGTTGTAAAAATACCTTTTAATCTAAATGCCTTGCTGAGCACATCAGTCAACTAAGCAGCATCAAAAGAACGGGGTGACCAAAACCAAAGTACACGTTTGGGCAATTGTTTCAGGGACTAAAGATAAAGGACCACTTACTTACCTTATTTAGCTGACTACTCCAATTTTCCTTAAACGTTTTTCTTCTTCAGCACAGCCTCAAGCTTTTATAAATGCCACACCTTTAATGAAACCTTCATCTTTGCTGCTGCTGTGCTTGCTCACTTTCTCACATCGCTTTTGCACAGGTGGGTCGTTAAATTCAGCAGCCTAAACCAACAATTTTTCTGCTTCACTCTAGAGCAAAAAATAGGCAAAAGGACACCTCCAGGAGAACTACTACGATGAAGGAATTCAACACTAAACTATCACAAAAAGGCAGGTGTAAGATACAAATCTAACAAGTGATTATGCCAAAGCAGTATGAGGAAGTGCTTAATTTTGAGTCTGTGATTCAGTTTATCACTGTGCATGAGAGAAACAGATCATGTTTGCACACCATTTTTTTATATTGAGTGTTTAACTATCAGGTATGTTCACAAGAAGTACCATCTTTTGGAGGAGTGAATGGCATCTTCATGGACAGGATTGCAGATCATAACTTCCTCGATAAATCGGATGAAGCTCTACATCAAAAAAAGAATTAAAAGACACAGACTGAGGAGATTCCTCCTGAACACCAAGGTACTCCAGAGCTGTGTCACCCTAGGGTTACTGTGTCCAAATTCTATGATTTTGTGCTGAGAGTCCAGATCGACTCCTGTCTACAATTCTGAGGAACATAAGACCGGAATCTCAATTTGACTGCAGCAAAAGCAAAGCTGGAAGAAGATGGCCTACAATGGAAATATGAAAATTTGAATAGGGACCAGTTAGAGTGTGTGTGGAATTGGAGGGAGAATAAAGGAAACTTCAGACTACCTTCCTCATAGGGTATCAAGAAAATTCTCAATTTAGGTAGACAATTTTATAAGAGAGCAATTTAACTACTATTAGTGAAGACTCGATTTGGATGTTAGTAAAAGATCTACAAAGTTCTCCTTAAATTTTCTAACCAATATAATATTGAAGTGTTTAAACTTGGAGAGATGAATTTGTTCTTCTTCTTGAACACTTCAGAACAGATTGACAAAACATCCACCAAAAAAATTCTCAGAATATGTATCCTTCCTCAGAGAACAGGGAAGACAGATGAGATGAGGTTCAGCGCTACATTTCTAATATTCTACATTATTTATCAGACTGAATCTATTACATTGCATACATATGTTGATTTCAATGGCCTATACAGACACTCTTCTGCAGTCAGTCAGTGGTGATTGCTGCCCTCGGGTTTAATTTGCCTTCCAAACCATTTGCAGACTGTTGCTAAACCTCACAAAAGAGAAGGATCAGCAGTCTGCATGACAAGAGCTGGGAATGGTTTGTGTAAAGAGACCAATGGGAGAGATACCCAAAGCTTTCAGAGCGCCTCACCGAGCTGTAAAATTACCACTGGCATAAGGAAGAGTCCTATCGCTGCATCCTCAAATTTCTATGACTGTATTTGGCACCTTGCATTCCCTAGCCATATTTAATTTAGCTATTTAACGTGTGGTTTTGGGAGACAAAGTGATTTATTTTAAGGCTGGATTGTGTCCTGTGTGTACTACAAGGACAACAAAACAAGGAAGCTTGGCTGCATTAAGTAAACAAACAGTGAAATCAGATTTTAAAGTCTCAGCTGTTTCAGACGAGAACAGATTCAGAATGATGGAGTCCACACCACACTCCTCTAAAATTCTCAAGCATAGGGGTAACCAGAAAGTGTACAGGAAAAAAAATACCTGTCCAGCCAAGAATTTTAACAGCTGAGCTATTTATAGGATCACAGCCCTGCAGCTCAGTGATTAATGGAGATTGACTGTACCCGGTGAGCTGCAGGGTCTCACAGGAGCAAATGAGCCATGAGGAGGTCACAGCAGCTGCTTAGTGCAGGTCCAGATGGGCTGCAGCATTCCCCCTGCTCCAGCCGGGCTGTGACCCCTGAAAACTGGGCTTTCCCCTCCTAAGTGTACCACAACCATGTCAAAAACCTGATTTTAGCCCTTCTTCACCCTTCACCTTCTCCACCCTTCTTCTTGCTGGCTGCTCCAGCACCTGCTCCTTTACAGTGCTGGGAGGCACTGCCTAACACAGGTCTGGCCCTGAGCACACAGTGCAGCCAGGTTTTCTCCACGAAAACTTCACAGCTTGGAAGTGGCTCTCAGAGGCTTGCAAGTCAAGTGTTTTACAGTCTCTAAGTCATGGAAGGAAAGTCTCACTTGGCCAGCTCCCATTTCCTTCCATCCTGGTTATCCCGAGAAGTTTTCTAATGTGAATGAAGCACTTGCTTCATGCAGCTGCTCTGTTTGGCTGCTCTCTGAGCAGTGGATTTTTCTCCTCGTGGAGGCAGAGGCGCAGCCCAGAAGCAGCATTTAGTCTCATGGCACTACGAAGGAATTTACCCTGGGTTTTGTTGCACTGTGTGGCTCGTTGAAGGACATATGCTCCATGTGAACACAGGGAGAACAGAACTGAGAGCGGTGTTCTGCACACACAGCTTTTCCTTACTCTGCACAGCTGTTCAGCCACCCTTGGCATCTCCACTTTCTAATAAAAACACAGTGCAAACACTTGAAGCAAACATCTTTTTTTTCTCTTCTGGTTGCTACCACCCAGCCGTGGTACAAGGGACGTCTGTATTTACCACTGCAGGCACTCTTGGAATACTTAAATGAGAATCTTACATCTGTATCCACAGAGGCAGAACAGGCAGACACCATCTGAATAAACTTCAGGGAATCGTGCTAACATGGGATGAGCGTGGTGAGGGCTGTTTAAACCACAGAGATGCAAGTTTAGTTACCTTTGAAACTCCCACCTGCCAATAAGAGCACAGAGTTCAGACTGCAACCCATACAATGCACTTAATTAACCAATCTTCCCTCCACTGAGATCCATTGGGCTTTTTTTCTTTTTTCCCCACTTATTTAGAATTTCCACTTGCTTCCCACTCTGCTAACTTCGAAAGGCCTCTGTGCTTCAGCAAAGCTCAGTGAGTTTCTCACTGTGAATTAGACATAAAGACAAAACTCTGGCCAAATTTTTCCCATTAGCCGCAGCCACAGAGATATTAATAACCAAAATGAAGAAATTAATGGTGACAAGCATCTTTTAAAATAGATGAAGCATCACTATTTCTACTTCTTAGCAGTAGCTGATCCTTCAATACTAGCTAATTCTTTAAAACCCCAACCTTATTAAAATTCCATATTAAAAAGATTTCTCCCAAATAGGATTTTGTTTCATTTTAAGGAAGATGGAGTTATTCCAACCTTAAAGAAGTTCTCACTTATTCTAGATTCTCTTACAAAATGCATGAAAACCAGGCAGAGGCCTCTAGCAAACTCAGTAGGAAAACTGGGCAATTACTTATTGAGTTTGCACCTCATATTTGCTATATATGATAATACAGAAGGAATATAGGAAGAGATGTTAACTTCTGTCTCCTTGCAGATCACCAAAATTGGAACTTGAAATTATTCCCCTTGAAAACCTTGAAACCTGAGGCAAGAAAAATCTTCCACCTAGAAATTGTTGTTAAAATTACTATCAATGTTATTACACATCCTGTAAATTATAATCAATATGATTCAACAATATTTCTAAGCCTGGAAAGTCAAACAGCAAACAATACCTCACGTGAGAATCAGACCTACATCCATCATTTCTATCTTCTTTCATAAAAATTATATATATTTTCAGTTTCCAGAATTCCCTGCACGGAGTAGCTGAAAATACCAGTTTATGAATCATCCTTCTGGATTCTAATCCTCTTAATAACAAACATTTCATCCCACGGAATGTGTTCATTAAGTAAAGTACTACTGAGCATAAATAAAAAAGCAGATTCTAATTTATGAATGATAAAACTGTCATTACAGCCGTGGTAAACACTTCTCAGAGTCACATTCTGCATCTCAGTGGACAAAAACATCAAGGCAAAGAGACACAAACCCCAAAATATGAATAGAACACTTTTGAGATTCGCTTGGGATGAAAGGTTCAGGTGTCCTAGGCTCTAGTTCAAACAACTGATGATCATTTTTAACTGTAGGAATGTGGGAAATCCAGCTACAGGAGCCTTGACTCCTTGAGCACACACGGAATACAAAACATGCCATGTTGTCCTCGTGTCAACACCCACAAACACTTGTGCTTACTTAAACATGGTCTGCATTCTGCTGTCCATATAAAATCTCCCTTTGAGCCAGGCAAGCTGTAAAAAAAGACTCCAAAGGGTGCAGGTCAGGGAAAGTTGTCTCACCTGGAAAGATCCTGCATGGTCTTCCTCTTTGTCACCTTCTTTTCCTTCCTTGAGGGCGATCAGTGTGAACCCTCGGAAGTAGGCAGGGGTGGCAGCAGAAAGTGTCACTGGGATGGGATGAACAGAGAAATAACAAAACCACAACGTTAATTGTGAAATCAGCCGCTTGCACATCATTTCACAGCTTGAAAGGTGTGTGTTCTAAGCTGGCATTAACCAGGGTTAGAGCACTGACAACAGGGAGTCAAGCCAGCCAGAACACAAAATACAAAATGTTCAGTCTAAGTTTCCACATAAACTGAGAAATACTGGCATGGAAATACCTCACCTATTTTTTTCTCCCCCTCGCCCCCTTTTTTTTTTTTTTTTTAGAGCAGATTTATAATCTGCTCAGATCTACAGGAAGGTTGTTTCAGTGGGGGTTTGGGGCTGGGGACACATGTGCAAGGGGTTTCTCTACTTTGGGGTTTTGTTTTTTTTTCTTTGTGAGAGTTTTTTGTTTTGGGGGGTGAGAAGGTGTTAAATGTAAAGGAGCATCCCTAAATATTTGACTCAGTTTTTTGTCCAGTTCTGAGCACAGACAAAGTACTTTAGTGCACAGAAAATCTCTGTCTGTAAAGCCAGATGACCACATTGCCTGCTCCAGCTCGGCTGCACTCAACACAGCACTCCAGCTTCTGGAAACGAGGGATCTCAAAATATCCTTCCTCCTCTTCATCCTCAGGGCAAAACAGGACACAACATTAAACTCCTGGCTGAAGCTGGCCCCTAAAGGTTGTGCTACCAGCTCTGACTGCCAAACCAATCCCACACACCAGCAAACACCCTTCTTCACACACCTGTCCTGACCAGGAAGGCAGCACTGGATCCACCAGCACAGCACAGGCAATGCAATGCTGACTGATCTGATTTTACCACGCTCAGCAGCAGGATTAAATCCCTGATTTGATGTCGGTGCAAGATAGCTTTGTGTGGTCTGTCTGTTCACCATCAGCAGCACCAAAGCACCACGCGAGTGACACCTGAGCTCACAGAATTACGGGATATTCTGTGCTGGAAGGGACTCGCAAGGATCAAGTCCAGCTCTGAAATGAATGGCCCCTACAGGGATTGAACTCAGGTTTTTAGCACCAGCCTCTAACAGCTGAGATAATCTCAGGGTCATCAGCTGAAGCTCTTTTGAACACTCTCAGAAAGAGAGAATGGGGCAGAACTTTCCAAATTACCAAACTATCTTCAACAGCTTACAGCAACCCTTTCCTGAAACAGGGCTAAATTTTAGAGAAAAAAGAATTATTCTAGAATTAAATTAAATTAAAAGAGACATAAAATTGAACTCTTAATGTTTTAGGTAGCTTTTACTTTAAGCATAATGCAGAGTCTCTTGTACTACTTTATTGTCACACTCTTCAACCCTGACAGGCACAATAAAAACTAAAGACCACCCACAGTTTTCAGAGCAAACTGCAACTACCAAGGCTGCTCCCTACAAGAGTATCCACAAGAGACAGAGGCCCCCAGGGGTTCAATCCCATGGCTAAAAATTACAGATTGTCCTTAAAAGACAGGGCTTTCAAAATAGGCCCCAGAGTTTGTTTGGGACATATGGAGAGCTCTTTGATCTAGAAATTCAGTAATGGAAAAATATAAAATAGACTATTTGAAAATTTCTAGGGTTAGGCAGCTGTATTTGAGTCTAAAACTCACGGTGTTTGTACAAATACCTAAATTTTCTGACTATATGTTAAAAGAAAGAGAAAAGATTGGAGAGATTTATTTTAAACTTTTGTGTAAGTGCCACGCTTCGACCTATAAACCTGCAAACACCTGTACAAATCTGGGGTAGTGATTGGCACAATAGGAAGTCACCCAGCTCTCAAGATTTTCAACACACTTTTCATTCCATGGAATCTTCTGCTGAGGTTAAACGTCACGATTTTGGGGGAGAAAGAAAATTTCACATATTATATTCTAAAATGGGATGGCGGCATAATGCCATTAAAATTTCTGCTTGCTTTACAAAGTATTGCTCTAATTCATTAATTCATTTTCTGCCCAATAATTAGGGCGATTAGTTCCATTTTGCAAACTTCTGCAGCTCTGCCTAAATGAAAACTCACAGGCAGACTCTCAGTTGCAATAACAGCACGCTGCTGAACTCAACAGAGATGAGCACATTACTTCTGCCTGAACAGTGATTCTTAGAAATTAACTGCCATAAAGGTCTTTTACATGCAACAAAATTTTCCATATCATACGCAATTAAAGACTCTGAATCACTGTGAGCAAAAGGTTACACCAGAAATACTTAAATATGTGTGCAAGCAAGCAGAGGATCCAGCTGCAAATTGACTCAAGAGTTTTAACTTCCCTCACAAAGTTACAGATCAAACCAAACAGGTTTCAAAAGCCTAGCTATAAAACAGAGAATATCTGAAATGCTGTGGAAACATCAGGGGGAAAAATAAAAGGCAAAAGGAAGGCAATTCCAAAGCCTGACTCATAGTTTTTTGCATGCCTGGGGTTAGCAATACCCCTGCTGCGATTACAGTCATTTTAACCCCGGATAAATCCGCGCTCCGTCCAAGAGCAGCGATGCCGCTCGCTCAGCAGCCGCAGTCCAGGCAGCTGTGCTCACAGCTGGGCTCGGGAACACAGCCAGGCCAAAAGTCAAACAAACCGAGCCCAGCCGGAGGGTTCAGCTGGGTCCATCCCTGCGCAGCGCCCTGCCAGCGCCGGGGACACGGGGACACAGGGAGGGGACCAGGAGGGCAGGGACCCGCCCGAACACAGCAGGGGCTGTCCCGTGGGATTTACACATTTAGGGATGTGTGCTTTGCTAGCCCAGAGCTAGGCCAGGACACCCGAGCTGGGAAGGTTTCTGTCAGTGTTGGGACTATCTGTGCACTCAGGTGACACCACAGCACCAGGGTTTATCCCAAATCCGGAGCTTATTCTGGGGTGGTTCTGGAGTTTGTGGCTCTGGACTGGCTGCTCCAGCACGGCAGAGGCTGGCCCTGCACGGGCAGCACCGGGGAGCTGTCAGACCACATCTGTTCTTTACAAGGGGGCGGCTCTTTGTTGCATAAAAGCTGCGAGTTCTTGGGCTAAACTCTGCCATTTTAAACAACAGCTGTGTCCTGCTCACACCGCCTGCACACTCATTAACTTTCACTGAACACTCTGAACTCCCTGCAAAGATCAGTTAAATCTCAGTGCAAGGCTCAGAGTTAAGGATTTCACTTTAAAGGGAAGATTACCTACCAGCAGTTACTTTTGTCTGCTTCCACCCCTCCGGCAAACTTCTAATTACTTTACAAGTTGCACTTTGGCACACGCCTTCAACACGCTCCTCTTTCCCCAGTGTCCCAAGCTGAAGGTGGGGTGATCAAAGCAGTTGCTCCTTTGGTTTCAGGCAGGAAATCTGACTTTTCTCATCCTACACAACTGCACATGCTGTGCTGTACATTGCACAAGCACCAACCAGCACCCGTTCCAAATTTCATCCATTTCTTGTGAAACGTGGGAATGGCTAACGTGGTTAGAGAATGAGTGCTTGTTTGCAAAGTGTTTGCACATTGAGGGGGGAGAAAGAAATGGGAACAAAAAGACTCAACATTCCTTAGAAGAGAAATCCCCAAAGCAACGGAATGAAGCACACCTTAAATGAGCCTTTCCTCAAAAACTGAGTAAGTGAACAGACCAAAAAGTGGAAATCCCATTAAAACCAGAAACAGCATCCTCACAGAAGGTATATGTAAGGATTATAACTAGTCCAGTGCTCTTTTTCTTCTTCAGAATCATAACTTCATGATATTATAGCAGAAAGTATGTCTACTGCATGTTAGCCTGTGAAACGGGCACACTACTGCCTTTTTGTAGAAGCAAGTTTATTTACATTTTAATAGCATGAAGCCTCATTTTTTTTTTCATGGAAATCTCATGCAATCATTAATCTAACTCTACAATCAATAAAGCCAAGACTGAGTATTTTCAAGGATCATTACCCTGTATCACCATCCAAACTCAAGGCTCATTTGTGCCTCTGAATGCAGCGAAAACTCCGACCTTCAGTGGGAGAGAGAGCAGCTCCATCAAGGTCGAGGGTCCCCGGCAGGGAGGAGAGGACCTCCACCCTAGGATGGTGTGCCCACAAAACTGGTCCTACGGGAAGACCTGGTCCTACAGGAGGACATTTTTAATTGTCTGGCTTGAGAACACGCCCTTATTTACGGATGCCAGTGTCAGCAGACAGAGAGGAGAGGAGGTGAACACCCACTCAGAGAAGTCACTCAGCGCCCAGGGGCGATGTTTTCTACCCCAGCTCCAGGGGAAACCGAGGTTCCACAGCCCCTTAAACACAGATCCATGCAGCCTTTCCCCTCAGGGCAGAGAGATCGTGGTTGATGTGAAGGTGAATAACTGCAGGGGAGCCCTAAAAACTCCCCCAGAGGCAAACAGCAGCTGTGAGCTGTGGCCTTCTGATTCCCACACTGCAAGAGTGCTGAGATACTTCCTCCAGCTTTAAAGGCTGATGTGTCACATCAGCTGATGACGTGAAGATAAATGGATGTCCCTACAATGACACTTTCTGGAGTACATTTGCGTGTACAGATAATTCCTGTGCTATCCACCTTGAAAACACTAGTTTATTCCAAGAGCCCAGTAGGGAATGCGCCAAGGATCCAGATTGCATCAATGCAAGCAGGGGCCATGGAAACAGGAATATCTGGCTCCAATGCTAAGGAGGTTGTGCAAGTCTTCTGCCATGTTGCATATAAGGTAATTTGCAGATAAATAAATACAAACAAACAAAAGCCCACAGACCTATCAAAATATCTCATTTTTTAAAATCATTTGTTGGATTTTCCATCCTTTGTATAAAACAGTAATAAAGTTCCAGCTGGAAACTGGAAACGCCTTCGAAAACAAGCTCTCAAAACTTTCTGTATATTGTCAGTTTTAACTACTGCTATGTTACAGCAACATTCATTTGTGTTCTTCCAACCATTCAGGGATGTGTCCCTAAAGAACAATCCACACACCTCAGTGTGCCACCTGAATACTTCAGTCCTAAGTGTCAGAAACACAGGCAAATACTCTGTTCTACATTTCAGCTTTTTACTATTAGCAGTAATTTTCTCACTTCCAAGCAGCTATAATAGCCTAATGTGGTTTTATTAATTGAGTTCCTAATGCCAAGACCTAATATCTCCAGAAAATTAGTTCTGCTAATTCATCTGAGAGTTTCATTCTTCTGACATCTCTAGGCAATAGAAACTTCATTGGTAGATGACTGAAAATGCCCAGGAACATTCTCACAGAAGTGAATTTCAAAACTTTTAAAGAACATTTACATTCATCACTATCAAAAAACTTGGCACATCTTTGTCCTGCTGAGTAGATGTACCAAGCTGACATTCCACATGAAAACTTTCAGACTCAAGGTACTAACCCCAATGCCCGCAACAGTTACCCAGCTTGTGGGTAATGTGCATTTCCTTCCACCATGTTCAAATAAAACAATTTTTGGGGGAAAAAAAAATCAAATCGATAGCATGCAAAGTTACAGACTGGTGCTCAAAATAGGTGAACCAGTGCTGCAGATGTATTTATCAGCCTTTAAAGAAACACAATGATTATGCTACACGCACACTTTTTTCCTCCCTATATATACTAAGATTCCCATGTTCATGCAATGGGAAAACATTGCTCTTTACCCTGGATCTAAGAAACACTTTGAAAAACCTCCCAATATATTTTTTTCCTAAAAGTATGTTAGCTACCGTATCTAAAAATGTCCAAATTCTTTTTAAAGTCCTTTTATGATACAAGGTTAATAGTATGTTCTAAGAAGGTTTATTTCTGAAGGCACTATATGGTGAGGCAAGAAAAGTGACCAAAAGCTGTCTTTGCCTGTTAACTAGTAAAATACACCCAAATGTGCTTTGGAAGTTCATCCCAGGGGGTTGTATGTGACATGCTCAGGGAGGAAGGAATGCCTCCATCTCTTATTTACAGTGGTCGTTAGCACTGTCTCTGCCTCTTCCCTGTTTGAACCATCTGTTCATTTACCCAGGGAAAAAGAAAAAAAAAAAAGGAAAAAAAAAGGTGGGATAAACGTAAGTGGAAAATGTGGGAAGTTGGCAGTGTGCTGCATCATGTTTGCCCATATGCTAACTCATTATATTAACATTCATATTTCAGGGCAAGAACGATTCGCTCCGAGTTTCCTCTCCTTCCTGCTCAATGTTAAAGCTTCTCCCATGCACTGGGCTATATTTAAAGGGACAGGAAGAAATCCCACAGAAGTGGGTAAACGGGGGAAGAGCGTGCTTTGCATCGCTGCAACTTGTGATCTTGTGCGAGCGCCGAGCCGCCAGAGAGGGTTCGTAAAAGAAAGGAAATTCCTCTTAATGAGGAATGCTTGGGAGTAAAGTGATACACTGAAACCCAACTCCTCTCACTTGTCATGGAAGCATCCCCAATAAAGTAATGCGTGGGGGGGATATTACCCTGCCTTAACCCACACGGTTACACACACACACGCCAAGAGGGATCCAGGGATGACAGGCAGAGACACGTTACAGCTCCAGAGCCACTTATCCTCACCATTACTGCTAGTATGGGATGCAGGGGATGTCCAACTTACCCCGGTAACTGTTTCCAGGCTTGTAAAATTCTGGATCGCCCTCCACCCTGAGGCTGAATTCATTGTACCCTTCCCTCCTGGTGCCTTGGGCTCGCAGGATCCGACTGCAATATCCCTCGGATTTCGCGGCTTTCTCCAAGGTTTCGTCGGGAAAACCCTTCGCCACCAAGGGGAAAGTCAGCGCCAGGAGCCGCAGGGCCAGCGGCTGCAGATGCGCTCCCATCCTCGGCGCTCCGCACAACTTTTTGCGGCCGGGGCGGCGGCGGGAAAGGAACGGGGGACACGGGGGGCACGGCGGGGCTGGGCAGGGAGGGCAGGGCACGGCAGGACGGGCTGAGCTCTCCCGGGCAGCCCCGGCCGGCGGCGGCCCCAGCGTGAGGCTGCCAGGTCGGATCGGAGGGACCGGCTGGGCTGCTGCCGGCGAGAGGGAGGGGAAAAGCAGGGAGGGGGCAGAGAGGGAGGGAACGGCGGGGAAGGGGAGGGGAGGAGGGGAGGGGAAGTCTGATCTTGCCCAGATCCCGAAGCTGAAGCGCTGTTTTGTTTCAGAGCGTGCGATTAGCGGCTCGGCGGTGTTTTCTTAGGCGAGCTGAATGCGCAGGGCTGGGCGAAGGAGCGGAGCGGGGGACGCTGCTGTCTCCCAGGCACCCAGCGCCGAGCCCATAGCCCTGACATCAATCACCCGCATTCCTGCCAAAGTCTGTAGTTACTGTAGGGATAACAAGGCTCAAAGAATTTCCCGGCACCCCCCCCTACCCCCCTCCCGTCTTTCTCCGAACCGGCAGACACGATAAACATCACCAACTAACCAGCGCGGCCGGACCGAGCAGCCTCGCTCGCTGCGCGCCCGCCTGACGAGCGCGGAGCATCGGCTGCGGCTCCGCGGGTACCGCGAAGGAGACGGAGGGACAGGGATGTGGGGAGGTGACCGTGCCAGAAACACGGCACCCACAGCAGCCCGCCACTGTGCGCACCGGAGCCCAGCTCACCTCGGCGAGCGTGGGAGGTCTGCTCCGACACTCGGGAAAATCCCAGCAGGTGCGAGCAGGAGAAAGCAGGGCTCGTTGTTGTGCCTTCGCGCCAGGCACACACCGAGGCGCCACGACGCTGAACGACTTACCTAAACCCACAAAAGAAGATTAACACGGTGGGGAAAAAAAAAGATAGTGAACTTTGACGCCTGAGGTCCTTAACTTCAGGGTTTTGATCCTAAAATGCTCTTCTCTCTCTCTCTCCCTCCCTCTACTGCTTTGTAAGTGGAGGAGAAAGCAGGAAAGGTCTTCAAGCAGGACCTGAACACTTTAAGGATGACAGATGCACAAGAGGGCACAAATCTCTCTCTAACACCTTTCTCCAGGATAGGACTATAGCAGATGGATGAATCCAGCTGCGTTTATGCACAACTTCCAAGCAGTATGAGAAACAGCAAGCAGTTTGAAGTCCTCCTGGACCCCACTAAGGCATTTGTCAGCCTCAGATTTGCAAATTTTTGGGTTCCAAACTTACCTTTGGAAGTTGATTACCAACAACCTTATGCTGTACATCAAACAAAGGTGTTTATTTGAGGTGTCCGTGAGGATGCATGAGCTTTATTTTTGGAAAGATTAACTTGCCAAGAGTTTTGCTACTGTAAGCTTGTTTGTATTTCAGTCTCTGTTACACACTTATAAAGAACGTAAACTGTCACAGCCTCAAACTCTTCATTCACCAAAGGTTATGTTAACAAAGATGGGGTTGGTTGGGTGAGATTTTAGCTTTTGCTGCAAACACAGAGGTTCTGGCAATGTCCCTCCACATCTGTGAAGAGGTGGCAGCCAAGCTTTGGTACTAAACTGAGTGATAAAACCCTGTCTGTGAGGCCATGCCTGCTTAGACCCCTGCTGCAGTGGCTGGGGCTGAACGCAGAGACTTCCACTGCTGAGAAAAGAGTTCATTAGAGAAGGATAAGAGGTCTTTGCAGCACAAGATGCTTTTCCTGTTCCTCTTATCCTGCTGGAGGAAGGAGAATGAGCAATCCTGACTTTCCAGTGTGACACACCAGGTCCTCTGCTTCCGCTCAGTCTGCTCCCTTCACTGTTTGCCTCCCACCCAACCCGCCAGGAGGAGAGCAAATCGTCTTTAAGGCAACAATATTCAGCTTTTGCTACTGAAGCCTTGAGTTGGCACAGTTATGCAGGATATTTAGTGTCACGCTTCCAAAGAGCCATGTTCATGTGGATAATTAAGTGACTACAGTTCAGCAATGTCATAAACTCTTGGGCCTCATTTGACCACGATCTTCATCTCACTCACTTATTGAGAACAAGCTTTGCTTTATGTGGGTTCCTCAAAGATGCCTGTGAATGTGATTAATTCTCCAAATTTGACTTTTCATTTCTTTTGCTGAGATTGATTGAAAAGCAATTACCTGACTAAAGCATTCCTGACAGGAACTGCACAGGCTTCTGCACAATCCACCTTTGTTTTGAGCCAGTGTTGTGTTCTAACTCAACGCTCCTCAAAGTGTTTTTAGTCCTTTTCAGATCGCTTTGGGTTTTATATGGTAACTAATTCCTCAGCATCTATTTTGACTCTTAGCTTCCAGTAGTTTTTATATCTTTTACTTTTTTTAATTCCTGAAATGGCCTGGTCTGTTCCTTCTGGTACTTCTTTTGTTCAAAAGCGTTTTAAAGTTTCCTAGAAAGGCATAACACAGTGTCCTGCTAAAAGTGAGTGCTTCAACTTAGCAACTGATACAGACAAATTAACCTGCACTGCCTACAGTCATGAAATGAGTAATTTGCCGTAGAGATGGTTTAGAGTATGGGCAATGTCATTAAGCATGGGCATCCTCGGGGTTTTCTATTTGCTCTACTAATTAGTGTGTGTTTGCCTAAAGCATCCAGCATGATGTATCAGCCAGAGATGCACAAAAACTGATGAGCCCAACCATCCATGGCAAATTTAACAGAGGAAGCCTCACATCCTGGAGACTGCTCTCCTTTGTGCACTTTCTAGGATGAATAAAGTTGCTGCCCATGACTATTAGGCATAACAATCGTTACTGGGATAATATTGCATCTGATGGAGCTGCAAGAGTTGCAGGAAAGTCTCTCTCCCCTCCCCCTTGCCTCCACAAAGTGGGCTTTCCTAACAAACAAAAATCATCCCACAATGTCAGCAGTATTCCTTACTTTTTTGCTTCCCCGGTAAAGGAGCCTGTTTTTTCAAGTGGCGTTTTAGAAGACTGCACCAACTACTGCAGAATACACCTGCACTCACTGGAAGATATGATAGGGGGTATTTAATAGGTTTTTTTCCCCTTTTGCTGCTATGATTTCAATTAGTTGTTCGAAGGCTTGGGAATTGTCTACAAAGCAACAATGTGCAATGCAATGCTTGGCTACACAAGGCCCAATTTTAGAGAGCCTAGACCTCAAAGTAAACAAGTGCCTTTAAATATTTAAACTGATTACATTAGACCCCTTAAAAGAGCAAGTCCACAGAGCAGAGGCCAGAAAACCCAGCCAAAATAAAACATCAGGATGCCCTAAATCTCATAACTATCAGGTAACTTCTCTGGGCTGTAGGATTCACCCCTGTAACCCCAGGAGCTTTAATATTTTCTATAAATAAATGCAGTAATAATAATAACAAGGGGACACATCTCGTTCACGAGATGTCTGGCAGGAATGTGACCCCCTCTTCCACATGAGCTAATGATTAAAATATTCCTGTAGAATGTCAGAGACAAATGGGTTTCAGCTCCTTGCTTGGTTTGCAAGCCCTCAGATCCTCATCTCTCAAGAAGCTGCTCATTGTGAAAATTTAAATCCTTTCAAAGCACTCTCAGTCCCTGATGGAAATTTTAGACTTCTAAAGTTGAACTGATGCTGAAACGAGAAAAAGGAGATAGAGGGTGTCGTCTCAATTGGAATGGATTTTCTGGAGACAGGTCTAGGGTGCCTTTTCCTTCTCCTCCTCAGACACTAATTGTATTGAGATCAGAAGCTCTCCAGGGGTTGAGGTGGTCACCCACCATGAAAAGTTTGCAGTGAGTGCATTCTGAATACCTCTACCAAATCAAGAGACATGAGCTGAGGTGTGGTTTGTCGAGGCTGGGAATGTCCCACCTCTGGGACAGAAAGATGAGCAGGTACACACAGTGTGAGGGAACAACTCTTCTTCATTTAAAAATCTGACTCTATTATATACATTTTGTACAGAGGTCAAGAGGTTGGCTACTTCAGGTTGCCACTTCTCAACCTGGATGGTGGACATCACCATCGATCATTTCTTCTCTCAGAGGAGATGTATGTAGACATTCTGAAAATAGACATTGCTTACATGAAGCCGTGTGAGAAACTTCTGCACCAAAACAGAAGGCAGAAAACTCAGAGCAACACTGAGGAATGTCACCAAAAGTGACTTTTGACTTTTCTTCATGAGCTAAATGTTCCATTGCTCACAGATGCCAGGGCAGAGGGTGCTGCTGTTCAAGCAAAGGAAGAGTGCTCTGGATGACTGGGAAAAAACACTGCAGCACAATCTACAATAAAACCTTCGGTGACTGGGAGGGCGAGAAGGGAATCTGAGGATTGCACTTCCAAAGGTGCCTATCTCATTTTCAGACCTTTGTGTCTTACTATGGATTTAGCTATTAGTCTAATTTGCATCTCTCTCCCACTGCTCCAGCAGTCACAGTCAGTTTTTCTTAAACAAGACAGAAACTCCCTCTATTGATTTAGATGGAATAATAACCCTGTTGCTATTAAAATCCCCCTCTATCTACAGCAAGACTGAGGCTTTTCTAATACAGTCCATGCTGTCTGAAGCGTGTTTAGAAAGGGATCCAGAGATATCTGCTGTCCTATTAGACAAAGCAAAGAGCTTGGGAGACACTTGAAATGATTTCTTCCTTCTCTGTAGCACTGTTCTCGACTTCTTTTCTCTTAAGAATCCAAGCAGTGACAAGTAATGACAGTAAATGTTTGCAGAGGTCTGTTCACCATTTACACCACTGTCAGTCAATACCATGTATCTCCAAAATTAAACTTCCCAGCAGCTCGTTATATTTGCCTGTTCAGTCATGCATGCCTTCAGCATATTTTCACACTGACAATGCAGAGAGTTTTCATTTCCAGGGCATTTTATGGAAATATTTGGTCCCTGACACGGTGAGAATAGCATCATATATATTACTGGAGGAGTACTGCAGTGCTGAGAGAAAGGGAGGGAGAGAGAGCAGCTCTGTTCAGTTCTTCCTGGGCTTAACTGGGGCAAAACCTCAACGAAGCTGGAAAACTGTGGGACAAAACACATGTTTTGAAACAGCTCAGAGGCTGCAAAAGATCTAGAAAAGTCTATCCAGCACTCTGGATAACGCAGGCAGAATGTGATTTAAACCAAGGCCACTCTTGAATGGATTTTTCAAGATCAAAAGTTGACAGAAGCTTATCCTCCACACAGAGTCTATTTTGGGGAGGAGGTTTGCTAAGGAAAGACCCGGGCTTCTGGGAATATTTAACTCAGCGTTCCTTCCAATATCAGAAAACAAATATGTTCTTTAAAAAAATCTCTCCCTTTATCCCACACAGCCACTCAAGATCTATCTTGGGAATCCCTGAAAACTCCCAATAGCAGAATAAAAAACCAGTTCCTCCAAGCCCAGTATGAGCTTCGTTTAGCCCTAAGAAAAGTCACTGCTGCAAACCTGGAGCAGCATTTCTGGGTCACATCCCTTCCAACTGCACCCAACTTTCTCCCTCAGCACCCTCTGCCTTTAGGAACTTCTCAGTTTCCACAGACAGGGCAGAAAAAAACATAAAACATCCCCCCAAAATTTCATCTCTGCCCCTTCCAACTAAGCCACACCATAACTCTGCAGGAGTTTGTGTTAATTTAAAACCTCAATACCAACCTAAAATTCAGCATCTTGGTAATTTATTGAATCACCTGTCACCGATTTTGCATGATTGCATGTTCTCCTGTACCTGCCTTGACCTCAGTGCCTCTAACTTGACTATATCTGGCTAGAATACTAATGAACAACAACCAAACTGAATTCGACTTTTTGGCATCTTTGCTATTCAAAGTCAGCTATTCAGTGTTTTCTTATCACCATCTTTTCCTCCTTGAATTGCTCAACACCTGTAGATTGGTTGTTGCTTTCGCCTGCTCACTCTGTATTTATATTTCTCCAAGATATGAGGTATGTGATAAAGTTCCTATTTTTTTCAGTAGCTGAGCTCTCAAAGTCATAATATAAATAAATTTTTGCATACATGAGAAAACCTTTTTTTACCAGTTTTCAGGCTGGATGTTTTTCCAGGAAGAACATAAAAAACCAACTTACACTGTCTAAGAAAAGAAATGGTTTATATCTAGACAAATAACTTATAAAAAGACAGCAAGTTTTACACATGACCATTATTCATTCAATCAATCCATCCCCTTTTTCAAAAAGCAATTTTATAGTGATATAGTAAGTAATTAAATCTTCAGTCAACTCTGGTTGGAATAGGCCTTAATTAGGCTGCAAATATGGAAGGGAAATGTGCAGTAACACATCCCACGAACACAACAGGCCCAAAAGCAAGAATGACATCATCTTCAGAGACCAAAAATACCCCTCAAACCCAAAATTAAAAAGAAAAAAAAAAAAACACCCCAGAAAGTAAAAACAACATAAACTCGCAGCCAAGCAGATAAGGGAAGGATAAAAAATTCTTTGGGATTTCTGGCACTGACCATCAAATCAAGACAGACAAAAACAAGAATAAATCATAAATACAAGGTGATGCCATCAGTGAACTCGCTGACACGTTTGGGAACAGGGGCCATACTTCAAGCACTCTGATATTTGCAGAATAGAATTGTCTCCCAAAGCGAGCTCTTTACAACAACCTCCTGCTACGTGTTCTGAATTTATTATGCCCATGTTCTCCTGCCATATTCAATGGCCATTCCTTTTAAAGGAAATATTTACTGTACCATGCTAGACCATTGCATCTTCTTTCATCATCAGCTGGCAGGTTTATTCCAACCTCAGGCTGCCAAGTGCAGCACTCCTGTGGTTTATGGACTGTTGACACTTCCCTTGCAAGACCCATTGTCCCTGGGAATCTAAACCTACCTCCAGCCCGATGCAAATTTAAATATTTGGAAGTACAATGAATTCTAAAGGGGAGAGTGTTCATCTGACACAACATCCCACCAAGGAGAGAGCGTGGCCAAGCTGAGAATGCAGGACTCAGAGGAAACTTGATTCCAGAATTCATTCTGCCCCTGAGGTCACCACGTCCCTCTGTAGCTCAATTCCTTATCAGACAGAACATCTCCAGGTAAAAAACATCACCCAAGAACAGACAATACCTGTGTATTATCACTGCAACGCTTAAAGCTCTACAAGTGTTAGAACGTGGTTTCAAAGCAGCTCTTGCACAATGAAAGGTTTTTGGAAAGTTTGCTTTCAGTTTATTTGTGGAATTCAAATTATGTCAAGCATTGCTGGATATTCCTGTGGATCACCAGGAGCTCAGACAAAAAGCAAATAGTCACTGCCCAGAGAATCCCTGCAGAGAGATTCTGCAGTTGGGGATATTGGAAAAAAAACCCCCAATAGTTCTCCAAGAAAGTTTCTTAAATCTCAGATTTGCAGCTCAAATATTAAGGGAGCTTTGGGAAATCTTCTGAAGATTTGCAGACCCACATCTTTTTTATATGAAAGGAAGTTTTGTGCCTGTAATTTAAAAAGGAATCTAAATTATCTGACAGCAAGTGGGTAAAATATACACGTATGAAGATATTTCAAATTTGGACATTCATACACATGGGGAAAAATAATTATACATTAAAAGTTATCATTTCTTGCCTGGTAAACAGATGGAAAGTCAAATAGGCAAAGGTATGTTAACAATGTACATCACTGTGTGTTCTGTGGACATACCTTATTTTAATTGTCATCAGCATACAAGGCTAAAATTGCAAGCTGGTAATGCAGAACAGGGTTTGTGGGAGGAGGAGGAAATATCTTTTCCCAGAGCAGCTGGTATGGCTGAGAAAAAAAATCTCCAAGCTTTCAAACACAGCAGCCTTTCTGCAGGTCTGAAAATGAGTTATTTTACAAAGCTAAATGCACGCTCACAATGATTTCTCAGAGTTTAGCTGGCTGCACGGTCATTAGAAGATCTCTGAGGAGAGGAGTAATTGGCACCTATGAAGAAAAGAGGGTGCTAAAGGGGAGGAAGGAGGGAAGTGCCAGGGGGAGAGGAGGACAGTGATGAGCTGGTGAAAGAGAGAGATTTTATAGCCTGCAGAATAAAGGGCAGTTTGTGTGGGAGAGCAATCCTGGAGAAAGCCATAAAACAATGTCCCCAGCAAGCTCCTGCATTTTGGTGCCCCAAATTTTGCTGTAGTTTGGTTTGCAGGCTCAACTTTGGAAAGCATTTTCCAAGTTTTCCTTACTGATACAAACAGAGAGAGACAGAGATGCGCTTTTCTGGGAAAAGTTTGGGAATGGCAGTTGGGAGTGGCGTGTTGGATGGATCTCCCCAGAGGCTCCCTGGTGTCCTGGGAGAGGATGTCCCCTTCCCTGGCACACAATCCATCAGTAACCACAAGCACAGCGAGCACTGACAAATTGTCAGCAAATTACTGCTATTGTTTTGTTTTTCTTTTCACTATCTGTTTCCCAGGTCACATTTTTTGCCTGAGCAGGCGATGAAGTCTGACAGGGTCTATCCAGATTTTGGTTCTGAGAACTGACAGGAATTCACTTGGAATGGTTCTGGATGGATCAGAAGGATTCTCAAGGGAAATTCTGGACACAGAATTATGTATGCTGCTCTAACCCCACTGTACAAAACAAACCCAGAATCCAACACATTTACAAAACATATCTATTTTTTTTTTCCTTTTTAAAATTAAATCACAGAAGCAAAGACAGGGCATGGATTTCTCAAACTACCAAGTGTCCTGCCTTCTCCTGCTGAAAACAAAATATCACATAATACCATATTTCATCAATCCTCTTCAGTCAATCAGATTTTTTCATTACTTTGCACAGTCACGTAAGAAAATCAAGTGTAAAATACCAGTGTCAAAAAAAAAAAAGTTTTATAGCAATACCATTTCTTTTCTATGCAGACAACTAAAGTTTCTGCTGTTAGTAAAATATGCTTAATTTGCTTCTTATCCTTCAAAATGTTGTTTCATTTCACTTCTAACCTCTCTTTCAAAAGAATCTGTTTCATTTCACTCCTAATCTCTCAAATAATGCCAATGAATATATTTTTTTATTATTTTTTTATTAAAGTCATGGTTTTCTTAGAGTAAAACAATTCCACAAGAAGGTTATGATGAAAGTGTCTATGAGAAATAAGTAGTGCCTTACTCTCAAATGTAAGGATATGAGGAAATTGCATTGTGGAACTGAGTTTATCAGAACAAGCTCAGCAGCCAAAAGTTTGGTTTTTTCCCAGCTGATTCAATAGAAATGTCTTTTTTAAAAAAATGAACAAATGTCCATTATTGGCTGTCAGAGACTTGTACTGTATGGAAACTGCTTTATGCATGAAAATAAATATTGAAACATTGATCATATCTTATTCTAACTTTGCAAATAGCATTTACATAAACACGGTCGGTTGTAATTGCATTCAGTATTGTATTTTAGTTATGTATTTAGTATTATGTATTTAGTAAGGTATTTTAGTTATAAAATCACAGAAAATAGGATAAAAAGGTGTGCATATATGCACATGGACCTGTACTTCACAGAATGTTTTGAATCAGGAGGGACCACGAGGACCATTGAGTCCAGATCTGAAGTGATTTGTCCATACAGGGATCACAACCATGGCCATGGTGTTAATAGCACCACACTCCAACTGAGCTAATCTCAGCTGTCAACATAAAAAAAATCATATCACAGTGAAAAATTAATTCTTTCCAGGACAAATTCTGTTCCATTTAAAATCCAGCCTCACCCACAACTTGTCTTCCCTTCAGTGTTATCACTTTCAATGGGATTCAAAGAGGGCAGAAGTTTTCCAGCTCCAAGAATGAGTTATTCTTGGGCCATTGTTGATCAAAACCAGATCAACTGTGTTTCTTATCAAATATACTCAGCAATTATAAGGAAAGTGTTCTGTGTGACACTACTGTGGCACAACCTTTGAAAAGCATTAGCAATCAAAAATGACATTATTTATTACTTTACACACAATTCATTTTTACAGAGACCTGCAGAACAAACCATTAAAAACGGTATGACGTTGGTTCACTGCAGTATTTTTTAAATTTCCAGAATAAAACAGGCTTCCCTCTACCAAAAAAATAATTCACAGGCTCACCTGGATGTCTTTAGCAGGACTGCAGCTAAAATCTTAAAATTACATTAATAACAGCATTAAAATATTTGATAATTAATAAATGTGTAAGTAATAACCACCAATAATAAACAATTGGTTGTTATGTAGTGAAATATTTTATAAATGCACATTCTATAATAATGTATAGTTTTATTAATTAATAAAGTTATTGCTAATAGTTAATAGAAAGTAATTAATTGCCAATAGTTAATTTAAAATAATTAATAATTGATGACTGCAGTTAAAATTACAAAATTACACTCGCAAGTGCAGTTAAAATTACAAAAAATTACAAAAAATTACTGCAGTTAAAATTACTGCAGACTAAAAATGGCAGAGGCTCAATTTTCTCATTTAATTATTTTAGTCAGAACAAACTTTAGGGAAATGGGCCTGAAACAGTTATTGTAGAGACTGCTCTTCAAAACCCTTTTAATTGTCAAAAATCTGATCCAAAATTACCAGTCAAGTAAATTTGTGCTAAAATAAAACTTCCTAAGATGGCAGCTGCCCAAATTATTTGAAAGAAGACCCTGAAAATCCTAAATTGACTTTAAGGTTAGCAAACTATGCTATTATCAGGGGAAGAAATACATCTACAGTTGGGTTGGTGCATCCTTCTCCACTTCCTTGACAGTAAAATGATTTCATTAGTAAAACGTGTGAAAACAATAATTTTCACACAGGAAAGTTTCGTTAGCTCCCCAAGAGGTACATAAATATATCTCTCCTACTTTTGTACCCACTCATTGGTTCCATTATTAAGAACTCAAAATCATCCTCTGCTTCTTATTTATACCACGAATGACTTGAGACAGTAGTAATCCAGAAGCCATAAAGTGAATTTTTTTAGTATTTTGTAAAAAGGAAAGTTTTTTTCCTCTTTCACTCAGTGATATAAATGGTGTTACTGCTCACTCAGTTCCACAGTTGACCCACAGTTCCACAGTCGATTAATTTATGAAAAATTAATCATAACAACAGCCATGGACAAATTTGCTATTGATGACCGTGATTGGATCACAGGAACAATCCTGTGAAACTTCACAGCAAAGAATGAACTGCTCAGGCTACAAAACTTTGAACAGATTATTTTGAAATGTTAAGGTTTGTAACAACACACATAGAACTACCTCTCTTGGTTTGGTTTGTCACTAAATAAATCCCAACTAGCCTAGCAGGGCAATAGTTTTCCACTGTTTGTTAAGGAAAAAAAATACATGCAGTCTGTTTGCTACAAGTTCTAGACATACAGATAAGAGCTTTTGAAAACTATAAAGCACTTGGAAAAGAAAATACATTTTAGCTTGTCCTCAGAAATTATTTGAAAATCGAAGCTGTCTAAAAAACAGAGCAAGATGCTTTTGTAAGATATGTGCACAAAGGTAATGGCATCAAAGGTGATTTAAACTTGTAACTATGGAAACCATATCCTTTTTAAAAAGCCAAAAGCCTGAGATTACCGAAATTGAGAGGAAAAATAATGAAATAAGCTATCTTCTTTACCTGGACATGTCATCAAAGGACAAACCGCCATATAGGGAGACTACTCACAACCTCTGAAGCAAAAGCTATCCCACACCCTGAAAATGCAGGGAGAGATTTTGGGGAGCCAAAATGCTGCCTGACTTAGCTCCCCCTAGACCCTCAGTCCTATTTCCCTCAAATTTCACATGAAAGGTCAGAGCCACACATGCTGTGCAAATTCAATACCTTCATTTGGGCATCTTAATATGTAGTGGGAAGTGGAAAGATTAACAAAAGGACCTGTGATTTCCTTGACTGAGCCTGCTCCACCCTAACTGAAAGTACAACGACATTCCTGCATCTTACAAATTCCCCCACTGAAACAGGGAAGATGTCTCTAAAAAGAGCAACAGGTTGTTGAAGCAGAAACATCTCACACACAGGAAAAAAAAAATCTAAATTATGTTTGATGAAATCTGGCGTTTTTGAAAAATTACCGTGGAATATTTACAAAAATCTTTGTTCATGAGAGAAGGCACATTGCGTCATGAGGAACAGCTGGAGACAAAATGGGTCACTCATAAATGCTTTTCTGTGAGAAAATTAGACCTAAAATTACTGCTTGGAGTGGCAAATTCTTAGACTACTCCTTTGCCCTACTGATTGCAAGAATTTATGGCCACATACAGATCCTCACAGTTTAATTTATGCAATGTGTGAGGGCTCATAGGAAACACAAAATAGGCTTGAATTACAACTGTTGAAACATACTGAGGAAAAGACAAAATCAAGTAGGTTTTTCCAGAATCAGAGAAAACCCAGCATTTCATGATTTCTAGAAGAATAGACAATCAAAAATAAGGAACTGTAAGCGAAGAGTAAATAACATTCACCTGTGTACCTGGAGTTAATGGCCATTAGTGAATTAGGGTTCAAAAATTCCTTCAAAATTACATATTAAAAGAGTTACAGCTTTTTGAAGCCCATTTACAGATGATACTTAGAGACCATCAGTAGCAATGTCATGAAAGGTATCAGGATAAGACTCGAGCACCTAAAGCTGCAAAGACATCAGTAGGATCTCCTGAAAGAATTAAGAACCAAGCTGTGTTGCATTTTTTTTTTATAATCTCATTTTTTCTAGTGTTTTCTTTGTGTAGCCTGACACAGATGCTAAATTAGGCACTCTTACACATATAACATCTTCACTACTTTGTGGAAATATACAAAATAATTTACCTTCCCTTTGTAAAGACATCAGCATCTACTACAGCACGTGCAGGACATTACAGTAGCTGATTATTAATACCTAAGCATTCATTTAATTACCAAGAAAATCAGTAAATTTAGCATTTAGAAACAGTTTGAATGTTTCTTTCGTCATTTTAAATTTTTTTTCAAAGACAGAAATAAATGCCTCGCTTTGGTTTTACCACAAATAACACGCTAAATAATAAAAGGTTACCACCACTGCAGGTGCACGTTAACCATTTAAAAATTCAAAAGCCAAAAGTATCACTTTGGAAAAAACTAGAAATCCTTATGAGTTGGGGAAATTTTTATTTTATTTTATTACTTATCACTGTGTGGTTCTCAAAGTCTCATGTGAAGCTGGCAAACACAGAACAAGAACCTGATGAAACGAATTTATAATCGATCTACAAAATGATTGTCAAAGCCAAAAAAAAATTAAGCGTAGACTGGAAGAACCAATGTCAAGGTGAGGAAAACAAATAAAAAATATAGCAGCCCTGAATATTTAGTTCCAGGACTCATTTGCAGTATCTGAGTGTTTCTGGTGGACTTTTGGGTGAGCCAGATATGAAATAAAGGAAGACATGGTTTTTAAAAGATCCAGCTTCAGTGATTAGAAGTGTGAGGGTAAAAGATTCCCAGAAAAGAGGAGGCATTTGTGCCAAAGTTACCTTGTGATAGTTTTTAGGTCATTGTGGTCTCAGAGCCCCTCAGAGACAGAACAGATTAATAACACACAATAATCTGAAAACCATGAAAAAAGAGTGCCAGATCTCTGGCTGGAGCATGTCCCATTTTGGGATGTGGAGCAACCAGAAATGATTCCAAGATTGTGGCCAAACCATCCACATATGAATTTGAGGCATCTCATATTCATATGAGATGTAATTTAAAGACTGATTTTAAGGCTTTTTCATATATTTTTGTACTTGATCTGAAGGCTTCCCTGGAAATGGAAGGAAGGTAAACCACCCCTGACAAGAGGTTAACATTTCCCAAAGGCAGTGAATCCACACCAAACCAAACACACTTGGGGACATTTTAAGGAACTGTGCTTAGGAACCTGGGTTTGTAGAGACATAAAACGCTTAGGTGGTAAAATAAGCCCAGCAAAAATTCCATCTTCACTCTTTGAAAGGTTCTGATGATTCAGCTGCTTGCAGAATTGCATATTTTTGAGCTACGAAAGATATCCAGACATCTTATACTACTGACTGTTCCCAAAGCTAAGGAAAATAATATATTTCAGAAGAGGTGAAAATTAAAGGTCAAAAAATGACTGTGACTCGGTGGAGATGGTGGAGCAACAGACCAGTGTCCAAATCATCACTCTTTGCATATTATCAGCTTTCTTCTAATTTTTATGTAATGGATTGTAACAAACAGATTGACAACAGTAAAAATAAAAAAGGAGACACTTGTAGCTTGTGTTAAAGAAACCTCAGTCAGTCCTGACCTAATTAAGGATATTTTTCAAGAGTACTCCCTCATAATGAAAATATAAGCCTTCCCCTGAAATGCTGCCAGGGAAACCTTCCTCTGGGATTATAATTGTCTAGAGCAGTAGAGAATTAGACTAGCTGGTGCCCCAAGTGGTTTTCCACTAATGAATTGTGCTGCTTTCTTTCACTTCTTGTTTGGATGTTTAGATTTCTTTAGGTCTTTGCCATTGTCCCTCCCCCAGAACATATGTTCTGCCAAATGTGGGGGAAGCTGTATTTTGGGTTGTAATGGCAGGCAAGTGCTCCATTACATAAGTCAGTTCTTAAAACATTAGTCTTGCTGCACAGAGAACTTGAAGTGCACACTGAAATGTTTAGAGAAGGCAGAAAACAACACTGAATGTTGTAGAAACACTGAGGCAACAGAATTTTGGAAAGGATCAGATATGTTCATTCCAAAAGTATGTGCAAGAAACTAATCAAACGATTCGTACCAAACTACCGAATAAAAGTGTTGCAAATGGTGATACTAAAAAAAGGGATTTCCTCGGGGTTTTAAGTTTCCTTCATGCCCAGCTAAGGTGACTTGGACAACACTTGAGCTCAGAGCTGTCCACCACATCAGCCAGAGGTGGCAAGGTTTGGAAAGTCAGACTCATGATGGCCATGGCGCCTGCAAGAGAAAATTGCCAAGATATTTTTAAATGGCCAGACAAGTTCGTCAGAAAAAGCTGAAACCCAAACATCTCCAGCCCAAAGGGAAGTATTGTCATCAGATTAAGAGGGATCTTACCTATTCTTTTAAAAATCTACCTTCTATCATCAGGTTTTTAAGTAAAAACATCTAATTACACCCTTTGGTAGGTGTACATTAGGTCATGGCTAAGCAGAAATGCACATGCATCTGTGAGCCAATCTCTAATGTCACAATTGCACTTTCTCAGATGGCTCCTTCTATTTTTTATTTTTTTTAAAAAAATACAAGACCAATGTATACTAACAGGAGGCATAACTTTGTATCCTTCTGTTGTAACGTACAGCTTTGTACATTATTTATGGGTTCTGTCACTTCAGGCTCCTATACAAAAACGGTGCTAAATCCACAGGGTGACTTTGGTGCCAGAATCACACACAGTCTCAAAATCCTCAGTCAATGCCACCCACCCACCAGATGCTTAGAGACGTCTAGTTATGAGAAACAACACAGAATAATAAACAAACTTAATATCACGACAGATTCTTAGAACAGTGCAATTCCAGAAGGAATTAATGCAGGAAAGCTCCTGATCAAAAAGGCTGGCGCTTTGTCTCCACTTGGAATATGTATGCCACGTGCTTTGCACAGTTACTAGACACCAGGAATATCTCCATTTCATCAGAATAAATTTCTCTTAAATGTTTTTAAGTGCATATGGCAACAGCCTCCTGGCTGGATGGTGCATAGACAGGAATATATAACAGCTCAAGCAAACCAGTCTGAGGAGAGGGAATTAAAAGCAGCATCACCTGATGGATACCAGGGGTCTGTTTGAGGGGGTGTTGGTATTTTTTAAACTCCTATGAATCTTTAATGCACATCAGTTTTACAAAAGATCATGAATGTGGTCAAAAATGGTCTGCACTCAGTTTCTCTTCTCCTCTAATGCAAATTGGTTTTAAAATGGAAGAATATATTCACCTTTGTGAATAAGGATGTGCTCCATAAAAACACTTCGGCAAGATCTGTGAAGTTTGCTTTGTGTCCCTTTCATTTTTTTTTTTTGGTTAGAAATCCTCCAAAGCTGGAAGATGCTGGAAGTAGCAATATTTAGAGCAGTGATCACACCTTGATGCTAACATCCCCCCCCAGCCTTCACTGAGCTTTGGACCCTCAGTGACTGACTGGGTCAAACACACACTTTATAAAATGTGATAATCTGTCACACACACACACCAAGGAGAAAACAGGGTTCATAAAGCACCGTTCTGGAATTGTGTTTCAGTTCCAGAATTCACCTCATTCCAGAGAATCTCTTAATAAGAGACAATAAGCTTCAGTACGTGATCTCTTTTTGGGAAACCCCAAATTTATTTTTGCAGCTCAAAGCAGTGCTGGGCCAAGCCAGGTCATGTGCCAAGTGGGGTTTTATTTCACTCTGATGAGGCTTGTGCTTAGCATGAGAAACACAAGATTTGTTTGAGGCAGTGCTTTAATTTCTAGGAACCAGAATAAACTTTCTATCCAATCTTTGGTCTTTCCAGATGAAGGTGTTCAATATTACCTAAATTATTAATTTTGCCAAGTGACATCCCATACTTCCTGTATCAGTTTTAGGCTATAGAAAGGAATTTTGAGCCCCAACTGAGAATACAGTATTAGTTTTTCCAATATATCAGTTTAAGCATGGATAAGTCACTTTGACTTCTTTGAGATTCAGTTCTTTCCACAGCAGGATGAGATACTATGAACAAGCCAATTTACAATGTTTAGAAATACTTTATGACAATTTTATTATATATTTGTCTCAGAAGACAGTATTTCCACAAAAGACTGTGGGCATAATTTCAAATAAATGAGTTGCTATAACAGTAATAATTCTTTTTTTTTGCACTTCTATTGTTATTTTTAATTGCATTTGTTCTCAATGTCAGAATTTGTAGGTTTGTGATGTTATAAGAGCAACATAATTTATGTTTTCCTGCTCATCAAAAATACTTTGACAATAATCACTCATTTCAACCACAAGTATGAGCTACATGCATGAACATCTAACTCAAAGGCAAAAAACCACTCAACTGACAGATTGTCACCGTGATGTTTTCACTTTGGTCTGGTTCTGTTTATCACCAGAGGGAGAACAAGGACTCCCTGCACATTGATTTGTCCATCACAGAAATGTGCTCAGTGAAGTGGTGTTTGCAGCACGGTGTTTCAGGTGCCTGTGCTCAGAGGGAGATGCTGGAGAAGAGCATTGTTTGCCTCATTCAGATTCTGAATATAAAATGCAATAAGGAGACACACAACATTATGGAGGGACGCCAAGGGAGAGAAGTGAGATGCAATAAAGAGCAATTCTCTAGCTCCTCTCACCCTGGAGCCTGTAAAATTAAGCACTCCACTTGTGTGGATTTGCTTTTGAAGAATCCCAGTTTTTGTTCAGGGCCACACCACCACCCACAGCAGTGACTCCTTGCACAGCATTCCAGCGTTTCTGCTTTCAGCCATAGGTAGGCAATGCAGAAACCAGGAAAAGGCAACAGTTGTTCAACTTTCAGAATACAGATGAGCCTTCAGACAAGTTCACTCCAGCTTCAAAACCCACTCTAACTCCTACTAGAGCTGATGAAAATTATACCAGAAACAATAACGAGCTTTTTCTTTTAAACCCTCATTTCACGTTCTCACTCAAAGGTCGCCTTAATGCAAGAGACAGTCGGTGGCACTGGTAATTGTGCAGAGCTCTACAGAGTTCATTCCAGATTTTTATGTGCTTTGCTTGACAAGGAAAGCAATGGCAGTGTCTGTTCTGCGTCAGTTCCTCAAATCTAGAATTTCACAGCAATTCTTAGAAACGAGATTAATGTTCAAAAGAAACTACTCCTGAAAATCAGAAGCAAAGGAGTGTAACCGGATAATGGTATAATAAACTACCTGGGTTCCAGTGAAACCCAGAACAATAAATTAATACATGCTTTAATGTTCAGTAGGCTGCACTGGTTTCCAGTTTTTTCTCATAGTACATACTCTCCCTGGTTTATGCATAATAGGTACATTAAATAGAAACCGAGATCATGGACCCAGGGACTCCAAATATCAACCAAGCATCACAAAAAAAATGTCACTTTTAAAGTAAAAAAAATGATAGACCTGAAGTATCTTGCGTATTTTGAAATAAAGTTAACAATGTTATATATATACCTATACCATAAACATAACTGCATCATTCTCCCTATAAAATACTATGTTTCATCAGTTTGTCCCACTAAGTGATATTTTCTCGGTACATCATTTCTCCTCTTTATTTTTTGTTGCTGCTGTCATGCATTGGCCTGAAATATTTAGGCATAAATGCAACCCGACTCCATTCCAAGAGTAGCCATTGCCCAAAGTTTTTGACAATGGTGGATTAGGATTTTTTGATCCTAAGAAAAGCAGAGCCCAGTTCATGGAGCCAAGGACCACACGGCTCAAGCTGCAGAAATGGCACCCTGCACTGGGAAAAGACTAAATTCTCAGGGTTTTTTCAGATAAATCTATTGTCAGATTGAACCATAGAACCTGACCGACTGTCAGGAAAGGAATAAAGGTAAAAACATACCTATTTTAATTTTATGTTAAATTATATATTTATAATGCATGCACCTCTACAATTTTTTCCTCACTGAACTGTTAAAAGCATCTCCACAGTGACCTTCACTGCTGTATTGTCATAGTACCTAGTAGTGATTAATTTTGTCATATGAATAATGTAATTTCTTATGGATAGCAAATCTTCTACCTGATAATCACTTCTAGTTATCGAGGATTTATGTTCTACAGTGCATCAATCAGAAAATGGCAGAACAAGGGGTTTAGTTCAATCCAAGAAAAAGCAGTCAAGTCTTCCTAAGTCTACTGTATTTCCCAAGAATATCACTATAAAGTAGATAGGTGGGAGATATTTAAAGAAATTTTAATAAATCCAGGTCAATCCTGGTTTAAATACTAAAATGTTAAGTCACTTTTTGAGAAAATTTTTAGGGAAATTATTTTGGGAGAGTTATTACACGAAGAATTCAATATTTAATGTTATCAGCCATAGTACTTATATTTTGCTTGTCAAAGTAATCCTGAAATAACAAGGAACAAATACTCTTTTAATTACATTTAACTTCTGACTATTCTTCCTTTGATCAGGGAACAAGCAGGGACCCAAACTCCTACAGTGGTTTTATGCTTCAGGATTTAGCAGAAATTGCCTACTGGCTTAGAATTTGACTTCTCTGACTTTCCCAGTTCCTAGAAAGGGCATTTATTCAGGAGGCGATTACGTAATTTTTTTCTTAATTGTTACATCAAAACTGTAAAACACAAGAGCTAAGCAGCAGCTTATTTACATACCAAAAGCTGGAGGCTGGTCTGTTGAAAAGTATGTTAAATCCCTCAAAGCTTTCAACAAAGACTAGGCTGAAGCCTGAGAAACGTCTGAATCTATTTAGCACTTTCAGAGGAAAGCATAAGGAGCAAAGAAAGACCCAGGAAAATGTTTGGATTTCAACTTCCAGTATTTGGGTTTGCAAATAACTTATTCTAGAGACCAAGTACAGCTCTAGAGCACAAATGTTCCTAAAGCATAAAAATTCTGGGCTTTGCTTAGGTTCTCAAGATGAAAAGCCAAGCTCAGATTTAAATGTGCAAATATTGAACACAATCAAAGCATTTCTATTTACTTGAAATTTTAATTCCCTGAAGAAATATTACAGCTTTATGGATATATGCTAATTCTAATTGCATTTGTAAGCCAACTGAACAAAACCAAACTCCCCAAAATAACTTCTAATGAAAAAGCTACTCAGACAATATGAAAGTTTCAGCAGATAGACCTCAATTAATATGCAGGCCTAACACAAGGCAATCTTAGCTAATTCTGTGGAGTGGGATGCAGCAGGAAATCTGCATTTTTAGCTGAATGTCAGAAAAGGTATTTTAACAACAGTTAGGCTTAGTGCCTGAAGTTTCCAGGAGGTTTATGAAGCACCAACACAGTTCTGTACCCTCGTCCCACAGTGGGAAGATGATCTCCATCATTAATGTTTCCTCAGGGATAATTACAGATCCTCCAGGGAGTACTTAAAATCCAGAAATTCTGATGCAGACATTTAGGACAGGAATAATTTCTGTCCTAAATCCTGATGCCAAATTTCATACTTCCTTAAGACTGACCTAGAAAAATTGTCATTGTGAATTGAGGAGTTGGGATTGAAAAAAATTACTGAAGTATGGAGACAACAACGTTTAGGTAATACCAGCAAGTCATGCACACACACCCCTGACAGAATATTTGCATATTTCTATTTCAATCACAGCACAAAGGTATTTAGGCAGGTTACAGATAACAACCTATTACAGCTTTTTCCCTTAACCCCGTAGTCATATCTAGCATTATTTGACCCGGATGACTCCATTCCTTCTGATCTTCACCTGATTACAAACTTAAGTTTTAATGTTTTTCTTTTTTAAAATTTAGAATGAAAAAAAAAAAGAAGAAAATAAAAGAAAAAAATGTACTACCTCTCTAGAGACTTCCAAAGTCTCTCTAATCTCTCTCTTATTACTTAGGGCCTGACAGAACATGAAAAGGATTCTCAAATTTTAACGATTATGGTGTGAAGAGGGGATACTTCTACCAGCCCCAAATCTGTTGACAGGGATGAAGTCCACTAACGCTCGAGGGATTCAGTGCTTCCAAAACAAGCCTTTGTTTCTGGCTAAAGAATTCTGTGCCAGAACCTGACAGCCTGCAGAAGCTCCAGCTTTCTGCTTAACAGAGATAAACAGTTGTCTCCTACACAAAAATGAAAGGAATCCCCTGCAATCAGAAATATTTTAGTGATGGAGCAACCAGGAATCAGTCACTTCCACTTGGAATTTTCCCCTCTTTGATGTCTTAACACATCATGCCCAGGAAATCAGATAAATAAGCAACCCAGTGGGAACCATTTCAACAAATCTGCCCATAAAATAGTGTAAGCTGAATTCCAGTTCAGGTGCAGCATTTGGAAATGGGATATTTGAATAAGTCTATCACACTAAGATTAAAACTGTAAGACATTAAAACTCATCTTGTTTTCAAACACTTTGATTACCATTTTCATCCTTTACCTCCAGATCCAGACATGTTTTTAAAATATCAGTTAATTGTTTCTGACAATTTCCAAGGGCAGATAAAACAATCCGGATTAAAAAAAAACCCCAACAGAATTATAGTTCATGACTAAATATAATTAATTTGGGAGACTTACTCAAAATTTCCATATTTCCAAAAAAATTTATGATTTATGTCAATCAAACATAAATTATTTATTCTTTTTACGAGTTATATAAATTGAGCACCTTCTTCAAGTAGAAGACAGTGGTTAGTGTCTTTTACACAAGACTACGGTCAGATGACAGATGATAGAAGTGCAAGTAATTCATCAGAAAGACATAAAACTTTTTTTGCCAAAATTTTTTCCAGTCACCTCTTAGTGACATTATGCCTGTATACTAGAAGAGATTTTAATCATTCTTACCCTGAAAATCAACCTTATTACTGTGCTGCATCTGGAAATTTTTACCAGCATCGGTGTAAAATCCCAAATTTTTATGACAGTACTTTGTTCTCTGGTAAACATCTTGTACAAATAGTACAGCTGTAAAACTCTTCCAATTAAAACTTCCTTAAGTTTTTAATTATTTTTTTTAAACAAGATTCAATTTGTATTTGTCCACACACAAAAAGAACAAGGCTTTCCAAAGCAGACAACCTATTCTCACAGCTCAGACATCTCAGTTTTATTGAGCAACCCCAAGAGGCTTGGAATGGATTGCATTTATCCAAGTCTCTTCTCCTTATTGCTGCAACTCTCCATTAAAGTCAGAGGCCAATTCCCCAAGGTTATCTATTTCCAATATATTAATTAGGTGCATGAATGCCTTTGAGGATCTGGAGTAAATACCCCTGGATACATCCTTAGATGTATTTATGTAAAACACGACAGCAGTTTCCTCTCCCTCAGTGTCGCCATCCCAGCAGCTACACGGAACATTGACCAGCAGCTCTCTAAGTCCCCATCATCAACGGGATTGGTGGTGAGGTGGCAAGGCTGGCTTTTAAACCTGCAGCAAACCAAGGGAAAATAAAAAGGAAGAAATATGAATTAATGCTAGCCCACAGGCAAAGCTATTCTTGCTGGTTTTCCTCTATGAGGATGAGGGTGTTGGAATTCCGGAAACATAGATTTAAGATTTTAGTATATAGTAATACATATGAGTCAAGATGGAGGATTTTGTCTGAGTCCTTCTTCTTCACCTTCTTCTTCTTCCTTCTTCTTCATGGGCTTGGGTGGTTTTCTGTAATTGGGTGAAAAAGGTCCGCATTGTGGGCCTTGGGTGGTCGTTATCGGGTCAAAAACATAAATAATATAGGTATCACCTTACTACTGGGTAATTACCACTTAAACAACCTTGGAAAGAATTAGAAGCACCTCTAACTCTTTACCTCGTTTCTCTAACTTGTTAGTTAGTGCTCACACCTTGTGAGTCTGTAAATAGATAAGAAACAATGAACATCCAAGTCTGAACTCGAAATCTACATTTTCTGCGTATTAATCATCCCGACATTAACAAGGAAAAAAAGAAGCCAGAAGGAGTTTGGGGGAAGTTCCAGGCAGGTGGGGGTGCTTGTTTCCAGCACTGCCGTCGGACTCTTCATTCCAGCACCTGGGAATAGCCGGGATCTGCTCCCCTTCCGTCTGCCCAAACACGAGACAGACAGACAAACTGCCCTTCTACAGCAGCACAGTTCGTATCAGCCTGGGCATACAGACTGCTCATTAGGGAATAAGAGAAAGAGGAGAACAAACACACTCAGATCCTGGTTTTCTGCCTTTGGAAATGTAAGATTTAAATACCTGATGATGCCATGGTGTTTCCAAACTGTAGAGAGTGGTTTCCCCAGGGAAGAGGAAAAACGAATACCCTGGGAAACCCTGTTCTAAGTGCAGTGAGCAAGAGGCTTGCTCACATCCTCCCTCTGTTCAAGTGTGCAAATTGTTGCTAGAAGGTTCTTAGTTCTTTGTGCTGCCACAGGTTGATTTTTGGGGCAGAAATTTTAATGTTCCAAATCGCTCTTCCCTGTTGGACCCTTCCCTCAGACCCTGCCTTAACTCCTCCCCACACTGGGGTGTACAAATACCCCTGTCTGACCCTGGCCTCTTGCCTTTTGGCCCCTTGGTACTGCCTTGTTCCCGTTCGCTCCAGATATAATGAACAACTTGTTTGTTATTTTGGCATTATTAAAATTCCTTTTCTGGAGAACTGGATCAAGGCTGCCTCTCTCCATCAAGTCACCATCAGGGCAGAGTCTCAAGGAAACTCAAAGGGGTCATCTGAGCTCGGACCCCTGAAAGTTTCACCCAACCTCAAGGGGCTTTGCATACAGAAATAATGAACTCATTAATTGTGAGGAGAGATGAGTTTCTCCTCCATTGACAGGCAAGGTTTGTAGCCCTCAAAATTTTTTACCACCAGTCCCTGAGTTTAATTAATTTATTCATCAGGAGGAGAAACTGCTGAAGGAAATTACTTCCTCCCTGAACCAAACCAGGCTGTCTCTGCAGCATCAGTGGGTAAAACCTGTAACTTGTAAAACCAGTTTTGCATAACTGGTAAAACCAGCACTGAACTGCTGCCCCAACCCCATGTAGGTCATCAGCTTCCTGCCTACTCTCCCACTTCATCCACTTCCATCCCACTTCCAAATCCAACCTTTCCTTTTCTACCCTCAAGACTATTTCTGTTCCTCACCGTTGCTAAGAAATTCTTGGTTTCCACCTCAAAAAGGGACTTACCCTTCAGATAAATTTTAGGTGTTATGAGCAAGCTTAGCAAAAATGTTCAAGTATATGAACATGTTTAAAAGGTTTTATCACAATCAAATCCTTAGTGGGATGCAGTCAGCTACTTAATCCATTTATAGGATTATGAATTCCTGCAAATCCAAGTACATCCATGTACTATCCAAGCCCGTGTTACTTGCTTTGCTTGACTATTGTCAGAAGATTAATTGGTAAAGATAAAGTATGAATGGCCGTGAAAAATCATAGCATACCCTAAGGTATTTTAATCCATTACTACACATTTCTGATCTGCAGACAGAACAGATCACAAGAATGACCTGGCGTGAAAAACCTTGCAAATTTTACCAGCAAATGTCACGACTGGTCTGCTGGCCTCGAGCCACACAGGAAGAAATACTAGATACAAGAGACAGTTTTCATGATACTTATGATTTTTTTATTCATTGGTGAATTTAGACTGGATGTTCTAGTCATGGAAACACTACACACCACTTCAGATCCTTCAAATCTTTGTACAAAATGTCTTAGATTGTGACAAGAACACGATCTAGGAGATTTCTTGGTCTTTTCAATAGAAAGAGAAGACAATTTCACTTTGTTTTCATCCTGACAGCTATAATTGAAACTTGAATGCAGTAGTGTGTACCAAAAAATAAAAAGTAAAGAAAAAAAATCCACATGGCCTAAAAGCTCAAAAATTAGTTTACTCCCTAGAGATGCCTAGCAAATGAGTTGATTTGATTCTCATTTCGTTCATATGAGCTCATTCAGATAATTTACTCTGAGCAACACATTTTCTGTGAAACAGAAGAGAGATTTTATTATTTTTTATAATCAGCTTTAAAGGAATAAAGCTTTACTCACACAGCCTTCTTACATTAACAGCGATAATAAAAGCCAACCCCAATTAAAGTCACTTGATCATTAAAAAAAAAAAAAAAAGTTGCAGTTGACCAGTATAGCTTAAGCTTGCACTAAAATGTAATCCTAGAAATGGTGGTAGAGCCTATCCCTTGCTTTATTCAGTTACTCTTTAAGGAGGAAACATTAACTCTACACCAAAACATCTCTTAAGAAAGTTTCCACAGCATAGCCTGGTCTAGAAACGCAAAGGGACAGAAAGGGGAAACTGCAAAAGGAAGGTCATTATAGAAGGGTATGCTAAGAACACCCTGTCAACCAGCACAAGTGAAAAACCACAGCTTTCCTTTCTGAAAAAAACTAACATAACTACCAAAAAGATGATGACTTTAAAGCATATTCCTCTGAAAGAAAGGACTTCCAAGGGAAAAAAGGCAATTTCCAGTATTTTCTTAAGTGGAAGAGGCAGAAATAAGACCTTTTAAAAAGAACAGGAAAACCTGGCACTTCTAGAAGTGCTGTGAGGCCTTCAGTTATTTTTCTGTTCCACTGGTTAAGAATTGAAAAAGTGCCCTTGCGAGGTAACTGCCCATTTTTTATTGTATTTCAATGCCCTTTCCCAAAATGTTTTTATCCAAGGCTTCTCCACAAATGCTCATATTCATCCTTGTTACCATTCTTGGAGGACTTTTCTTTTTTTTAGCTCTGCATCTTTTAAGAGCCTTCCTAAATTTCCTAATTTTCAGGCAACCTGTCAGTGGCTTGATAAAAGCCTCAGAAGGCTGGGAAATGGTTCAGGAGTTGAAGCAACTAATAATAGAGTTCATAACACCTGCTGACATTTGCTTATCACTAATCACAGCCTCCACTCAGGGGATTTACCTTTTTGGAGAGGCTGATGCCAGCTGTAAATAAGATGATGCAGAAAAAAAGTATTGCAGATCAAAACCAACACGGTTCTTTTCTTTCCTTCTGAATTTTTATGTATCTTTTCAGACCACAGTTACATTTCACATTCATTTTCTGAAGCACTTCAGCTCAAACAACCCAGTTATTCAACTTATTCACATGAAACAGAAATTATATTACACAAACTTTTTCACCTAAAAGTCGACACCCGTTTTTCCTGTTTTTAATCTTTGTACTCCTCTAAATAGAAAAGATATTTAGAATTTCATTGACAGTTAACACTTTTTCAGGCAATATCAGAACCTTACATATCTGCTTCTGAATTATTTAACCTACAAAGCCAACAGTAAAATCCATGTTAAAACTGTTTTGTTGACCAGCCTGCCACAAGATTTCAGATAAAACTGGCATATTTTGCTCATGTTACCTGGTTGAACTTTCATAACCACCATGGATACGATGCCCCAAATTCTTGTATTTCTCTCCAATTTAGATAATCTTTGTACTAAAAGAACAATCAGCAAAGACAAGGGGAAAAAAACCAACCAAACAACAACAACAAAAAAAGGGAGAACCATAAAATTAGGAAATGGTAATAAGAAGTACTTAAACCACTTCCTTATTTAAAAGTGATAAATACCATATGTATTCCACATATGTGAAAGACTTAAAAACTTTTGCCTGTAAACAAAACTATAAGCAATTGCTGAAGTAATTTAATATCAAAAATTAGTCTTTATTGGACTTTCTGAAAATTAAATTACTATCATCAAGTCATATTTAACATTATTCTAAAGCAAAATTCTGTTTACATATTCTACAGCAAACATAACTTGTATTATCATTAATTTCTCCAAATTAATTAATACAGGCTTCAATATTTTTCCCAAATCCCTGAAAAATTCACCACCATTCTCTGACAACTGCATGAAATAGAATCTCATTCTTCTAAGGGGCTGAAATTTACTTCTCACTGAAAGACTGTCTTTAGTTTTTACTCCACAGAAACCAGTATTGTCTGTTTATGAAAACTCCAGCCTTAAAAGAGGAAGAATTTGCAAAAACATTGCAATACCAGTAACTATTTTTCCCCTCACAACATTACATGAAATATCATCACTGCAATAAGTTTGATGAGCTTGGCAAAATTTAGAAAACGAATAAGCAACACCCCCCCCCCCCC
>VZDJ01000102.1:762-61873 GCA_008694505.1 Cyanoderma ruficeps | reverse complement strand
CGCCAAATCCCAAATTCTACATTTGCTTTTAATTGCTAGAAATCCCATAATATAACATCACGCAAGAGTCCCCAAAAAGACTAAAGGAAACTCAGAAACTTAAGTTTAGAAATCTTCAAGACTTAAATTTCCTGAGAAACTAGAGGAGTCTTAGAAACCTTGGGAACTCTAGAAGTATTGCTGCAGAGATCTCTCACCTGTAAAACAAGAAAAACAAAGTTTCATTAAACATTTGGACTCTTGTAAAATATTTTGTGTTTGGGTAAATTCATAACACAAGACCCGATGCTGCGTTTTTGCATATTGGTCTTGAATTAGAAAACAATTTCACAGTCAATATTCATTTCTACATTAAAAAAACAAAGAACTCTCGTTGTTCATCACAGTGGAAAAGTTCTACTAAGTTTCAAATCTTTAATAGATTTTTTTTCCTTACAAACTTTGATATAATTAGTTTTCCAAATCACATGGGGGACATTCACATTCAGAATAATTTAGCATTTGCTTTTGAAGTTCTTTCAACTGATACCAATCTACTGATACCAGTCTACCTCTGCTTCTGAAGCAGGAGAGCTCAGCTAAATCAACTGCAAATTGACAAGAGTAAAATAATAAGAAAGGCATAAAATCAGAGGGGAAAATGAGATATTAAGTGATTTTTGCTGGAAACACTTGCATTGGGAAGAGTAATTTGCTACAACATACATGCAACCACATTTGGTACCATCAAGCAGTTCTTGCCCTTTTTTTAACCCGCAGAACTGCTCATTTGTTGAAATTTGTGTTTATTTCAAACTTTTGTTAAGGCAGGGTCTCTGATCTTCACCTGTAGGCCAGAAAGAATCTTTATGCAACCTTTTCCTTAACTCCCTAGGTGAGCCTGTATTTCAGCTATATAAAGTTATCCCCACCTTGCTTGCAGGAGAAGATGGGTAGCTCTGTTTTCTGCTTATATACAAGATCATTGATCAGCTAAAAAAGCCTTTGAAGGATTCAAGGATTTTTTTGGGGTGATTTTTTTGGGGGGGAGGGGGTGGGGTTGGTGTTTTATTTGGTTTGGGGTTATTATTTTATAGGTTAGGTGTTTGTTTGTTTTTTTGGTTTTTTTTTTAAATTCTGAAAATACTTCTGCTATTGTTCTGTAGTTGAACAGTTCCCAATATTTACAATTCAGATCTCGGAATGAACCAAGCCATTGCAAGGCTCCCAGTGGTTTTAACGGGATCAGGATTTGGTGCTGTAAAACAACTGGCTGCTCTCCTCCTAAACTCCGTGAGACCCATAATGTCATTTATTATGTGGCACTAAAACCATGGGTGATGTAATGCCTGCTCTCTGCACCATTTTCCTGTGTGCCAGCTGTAGCTTAACATCGTATGTAGCACAACTCACCGCAGTAAAGTTTCCTGGGAAGGAGCTGCAATATGCAGTAATTAAAATTACAGCAGGATTTGCCTTCTTAACCTTAATAAGCAGTGCTGTAAGTGTACAAAAAGCAACATTGAACACATTGACTTAAAAAAAGTTGGGTATCTGCTTAAAGCTGATTTAATTTTGAGAGAAAAAAGTTTGCTTCCATTTGCCTGAGGAACTTTCCCATTGAAGTTACACCAACATTTAGCTAAAAATGTTCCTGCGGGAAAATCAGATAATTCCTCACATGGGATATACAGGTTAATCTCTGTATTTCAGCAACACTGACAGTAAATTAGAAATGGAGAAAAGCATGAAAGAAAAAAGTTAAAGATAATTTTATAAATTTCACATGCTTCAATTATAGGACAACCTCTTTCATCCATTTTCTGGCTTCTAAATCTGATCCAGTTTTGATTAAATAAAAATACATTCATTTTGTATTGCAGCCTTGTGTTTATGATTTCCCCCAGTGAGAAATCATAGGGAAAGCCTTTGGGTTTGTAAGTACTGCCTGTAAAGGGAACAAAGTTTTCCAGTAAGCCCTTCAAAATATTCCAAATAATTCAGAGAAAAACTAGATTGTTTGCATACAGCAGACTGAGAGAAAGATTTTTGTGGACGGATCATCCAAAAGGAAGTAGAGAATCCAGAACTCAAATGCTTTCTAATCACACATTGATTGTGTAGAGCAGCTTTAGCAAGTGTTCCTTCCAACAAGATATGCATAGGAACAAATATAGAGCAACTGGAGAATGGTCTCCTGTAGATGTTCACAGTCTGTTCTAAAAGGAAAATCTTTAAGATTTCCAAGTCCTAAATACAGAGTAAAAGTCACTGTTGTGGAAAGTCTCCAAGTACACCAGAATATCCAAACATGGGAGTCAAGTTCAAACCCAAAGTGTTGCCAAAAACATTGTAAATAAAGCAGTTGATGGTGCTGAAGTGCTAAAGGAAGACACCCTAGTCAAATAAAATCTTTAAAATGTTTATTCAGAAGGAAATTTGCAGCTCATATAGGAGAGAAACCACTTTTGTTTTACTGTGGACAGCGCTGAATCTGGGAGAAAGAGCTCCCACAGATAAAAGAATAATCACAGCAATCCACAGTCTGCTCTGCATTTCCATTTTCATGCCCCTTCATGCTGTAAGTGAAAAGTGCTAATGAACTCTAATCTCTAATGAACTGAGATTCAAAGCTGCGAAATGCCAAAAGCTCTAGACTCTGCAAAAAACTGGACACATGGCAGAGCATTTCTTGTATATTTTATTGCATACCTGTAGGAGTATACTCATCCTTAATTCATAGCTACCAAGAGAAACAAGAAGAGAAACTCCCACCTAGAAAAGTCAAGCCCAGGATCATAAACTACATGAAATGCTGGCCTTTCAGAACACTTTTCTGTGCTGGCAGAGCTCAGCCCCTACAAGCACAAGATTCAGTGTCCAACATCAATTGGCTGCTGTGAGGATTTTGCTGCCTCTCTCAGAATATTTTTCAACAGCAGCATCTTTCTCAGTTTGGCTGAAATCAATCAGTCAAGACTGAATGGTGGAAAAAAAACCCAACAAAATGGGGTAGCAGTTGTGTGGGAAAGAAGCAGCTGAAACCTCAGCCATTGAGGGGAATGCTCTGTTCTGAAAAGCCCTCTCTCCTCTCCCCAGTGACCTTGGTGATCCCTCCAGTTCTGTGGCAAACAGTATCCGTTTCTAACACAAAAAGTCTCATTTTTTATAGGTTGTATAAATCTTATCTAGCAATTTCTAAGACAGGAATGAGGTATTTCATGTCTGTCTGGCAACCACTTGGTATTTCCTGTGTCATCGAGGAACATTCTCCATCCCAACCCCCTTCCCTTCGAGGCCCACTTTCTACATGGAACACAAAAAAGCCAATGAATACAGAAGCAGAAATTAGGAAATACACTGACAAACACTGTAGATGTCTTCCTTCACAACATTTAGTGTTACATCACTCTGGATTATTTTTTAAGGAATTTATACAGCAATCCAGCACCATTTTTGGGTGAATATTTCACTTAAATGTTAAAAACCATCCAGGATTATTTGCAGCCAGAGTTGCTACCCTCTGTTTGAATAGCTTGTTATATTTGGCCAGACCACAAATTGTTCTCTCAGGATTTTTGGTAAGGGGATATGGGACCAGAAATTATATTGAACTTCACAAGTGGCTGAACATGTTTTCCATCTCTTCCTTGCACCCCAAGAAGGATAAATACGGAAAATATCAAATAACCAATTGCACGAGGGATCACACTGAGATCAATATCTATTTATAATTTTTTACTTGAATAATCAAAGCAAATTAAAAACACCAAACCCTCAGACGTATCCCCACATTTCTGGTTATTTGATCAAAACAGACCTTCACCTAAACAGCTTGATTTTTATCTGCAAGATTCACCTTTTGATAAGCTCAACCTGTCTTTCGGCACAACTTCCAGATACGTGAAAAAACATATATCAACTTCTGGTTTTTGGAGACACCAGGATCACTCCCACTACAGTCAACCTGACTTGAGGAGCATGGAAATTAGAAAGTTTATCAGCTAAAGTAAAGCCCATTTTGGCATGTTCATCAGCCATGCACTGAAATCCATTTTTCTAGGGTGGCCTCAGGACACAGTTTTTGTCAGAAAAGCAGCGAGATCAGCTTCTTAGATTAAGAAGTCAATTTAAAACTTCATCACACACCTCTGTTTACCTACTTTCAGGTAAACCTTTTCAGGTTTCAGATAGGCTATTCCTTAGGTAAGAACCTTTTTTTTTTTTGTTTGTTTTTGAATCCAGTCATTCACAGATAGAGTGCCCCTAAAAAAGTGAATTAATTTAAAGGAGTATTTCATGTTCAAATAACCAAAAGAATCTGACAGATGAAGACTAAGGCACTAAAATGTCACACCCTCTGAAAAAGGTTCCAGTCTAAAATTCAGATTGACACCTGCAAGGCATCAGTTGCTCTACAATGACACAGACTTTTAAAATACAGCAAGATAAATGATCAAGAATACCTGGATAGCAGATTCTTAAAAAAATCAGGCTTTGTTGATAAGACATGAAGTAAAATTTGGGAAACCATGAACAGTGCAGCTCACTCAAACAAAACTCATCCATATTAGTAGGAAGTATGCTCTAAAATCCCAATTAGCACAGTCTTTTAAAAAATATTCAAGTACCAATAGTTGCTGCATGGCTTTGTTTTCCAACCTTTTAAAACACAGTATGTTCATTAAAAAACATCTGTTCTTATTACAACACATTATAATAACTGCTAAGGAGAATATTTTGCCTTAATTATTAGCAGATGCAGCATGCTTAGGAATGTTTCTCTGAACACAGAATTTCTGCAAAGGTGACTAATTATTGTGACTGGCTTCATTCTTTAATCAAAGCAATGCAAGTACCAACAGCAGCAAATCTGTGGCCATAACTCCAGCACCCGTTATGTTATATTATGTTATGGGTTTTTTTCCAGACAAGGGCTAGAAAATAGATTTATTTGCCTTCTTGAGCATCACCAGAACAGTTCTCCAATGAGCTCCTGTCAGCTGCACTTCTGCAAGTCCAGCAGCATAATTTCTCTCGTACAACTTTCCCTGCATCAGTAAAAATGGATTTAAAAAAAAAGAACAAAAACCACACAGCACTTACAATCTAGCCTGAGTTTTCAGATACGGGATTTATCAAGCAACACTTTCAACAGTAAATGTACTTGACATTTAGTTGCTGAAGTAAAGTAAATATAGGACCCAATAGTGTCATTTTTATGGAGTAGAACTACACTTCAGAGTATATGTCAAAAGTGAAATTCATTTAACTAAACTGAAAAGAACCATCTAAAAGTGACAAGGGATATGAAAATAGGTTGATACAAACATTTCAAAGATTCTTTTACAAGGTAACCCTGAGGAGGAGAAACTGTTAGACCATCAAAGAACATTATCCTGCTACCTACTGAGACTCTTTGTGTATGATAGCACATTTATGCTGCAAAGACTTCGCTGCCCATTAGAATCATTTTGATACTCGTGTGTTGTTTCTCCTGTGATATCCTACACTCCGTGCTTGCTCATTAAATCCCAGCATTTGTTTATTAAGAGTGTGTCAGCCCAACAACAAATCTGGAGTTCAAATTTAGACAATGCGTATGATCAAGGGGAAAAAAAAAACAACACTGAATTCTCCGTCGCCTGGCGTGAACTCATCGCCGTGTATTTACATAATCTTGTTTTGGAAGCTGCTGAAATGACACTCTGCTTCTGAACCTGCTCTGTTTAGGAGAGGCTGGGAAGGAGGAACGGAGGTGTAGCAGGTGGTGTTAAGGGATGGATAGATTGGGAAGAGCAGCCACAAACGGGCTGAGAGCCTGTGGGTGCAAATGAAGGATCAGGCACAGCACACCGTGTGGCTGGGGTGCACCATGGCCACCAGATCAGGGCAAGCTGTCCATGAGGTCTTGCTTCAGCTGCAGGAAATGTCACACTCCCAAGCTCTCATCCTGATGTGGGATTTCAACCACCCAGATATCTCCTGGGAAAGAAATACAGCTGTCCAGGAGAACAAGAAGAAAAGCTTTCAGGTAGGAGACGAACCAAATGGAGTAGGAGCATAACTGGATGTGGTGCCCAGCAGTATGGATTTTGGATTAGGAATTAGAACTGGAGGCAGCCTGGGCTGTACTGACCATGCCTGGCTGAGTTCCTGATCTCAAGGAACATGGGTCTGGCAAAGAGCAAAATCAGGACCCTGAATTTCACAAGAGTGAAACTTGTAGCTGTTTAAAGAATGAATGGATGAGATCTCCTGGGAAGGTCCCCTTAGTGCCAGCAGAGCTGGCCACATTTTAAGGCCACGTTTCTTAGGAGCACAAGAGCTCTCCATCCTGATGCATAAAAAGTCAAGAAAGACAGGCCAGAAGCTCCTTTTTTACCAAGGGAAGAAAGAAATACCTGGAGAAATATAGACCTCACTTCTCTGAAGGTTATGGACTAGATCCTTATGGAAGCAGTATTGAGGCATGTGCAAGACAAGGAGATTAATCCAAAGGAAACTGCAGTTATAAAGAAAAGCCATCTGGAGGAGACTTGCAGCAGTAGTTTAAAGGGCTCATTCTGTCCTTCAGAAGCACCCCTGCATATCTCTGCTCTCTGGGGAGGATGTAGCAGAGCAGGTCCATGTCTTCAGGCCATTTTATTTGAGTATTCCATGTTAGCATGGCTAGTTATTTATATTCCTGGCCATTATCCATGGATAAGTGGACAGGACCTCCTTTTTTTTCCCCTAGATAAAAAGAGAAACACCATTATTGGGTTCTGAGGCTTTGGTATTTGTTTGCTTTCTTTACCTTGCGGCAGAAAGGCTGAGAATAGCCAAGAGAGAAAGAAGTGAGGGCAGGACTGGGTGGTCTTCGGACTTTACAAGAGTAGCTTGATTTTCCTATTGAAAGTGTCAGTAACAGTGTAACTCACATGATACATGGATAGAATTGGGAAGTCGGCATAGGGAAAAACAGAAATTAATAGCCTGAAAAATTTTTGCTTCCTACCCCATGCAGTGTGTGCCCTCTTGACCAGCTGAATTCAAAGACTCAACCACCGAGTACCTTTTCCCCACAACAACTGCTGATTGTGCTCTTAGGCTGCAGAGAATCTCAGTCCCAGTTCATGCAAACAGGGCGATTTCCATCTCTAGAAGCCCAAAGAAATCACAACTACTTTATTATGTATGAACCTGTAGAAGGAAAAATCAGTTACTTGTAAACATTCACAAGCAAGCCGTGCAGTAAGCTATCAGAAATTCAATTATATTCAATATACTGTCTTACTCCAGGAAAACAATTAATCTTGTATTCAAAAGGATTGAAATGACCTTGAAATATTTTGTTGAGGAAGCAAACTTTTCAAAAGCCTTTGTAATCAGCTCTGCAACTAAAAGGGAAAAAAAAAAGAGCAAGAAAAGGAATTCACACCTGTGCTTTCTAGAAGATAGCTGTATAAAATTACTGAATAAACAAAGTTGCACATTTCAGATCTGATTACCTACTTTAAAAACAATTTCTAAAATAAATTCAGCCACTTTTATGGAGTTCATTAGTTGATATGCATTATTATCTCATTTAATTCATAATTTGCAGCAATTTCCTCTTGCTTCTTGCCAGGGGGTCAGAGTGTAGTTTTCTATACAATCTAGTGTCATTTTCAGTTTTTAATTCCTCTTCTATTTCTCCTACATTTTTTGAAACTCTGTAGCTCTTTATTTTTGTACATTTCTGTCAGTGACTACATACTCAGCTCTCTCCACCATTCTTCCTCTTTACAGGAAGGAGCTTCCATGACCTGGGCAGATTGTGGTGGCTCATAAAACTCATTCCTCAAGCTAGCAGGAAGCCAGAAGACCCTGGAGAGAGCAAGTCCACGTTATCATACCCTGTACTCATCAAGGTTCAGCATCTCTACCTCTACCAAATGTTAACTGTGTGGTCGTCCCTCGTCTCACTGAATTGCATTGTTCTACTTCACCTGGTTTAATCAGACTCCACATCCATCTCCTAAACTCACCTCTTCAAATGCACCTTCTCTTATCGCCCCAAACAGAATTTTGTATGTTTCTTCAAAACAAGAGTTGATTAAATGTTCTGGTTCCTTTGCTTGTGCTCACCTTCTCTCCCTTCTCCCACCTTTTCCTTCCACCATACAACACAGAAAGGTCTCTCATCTGCTCCCCTTCTCCAATTCTTGCACTTGCTTAGTGACATTAGGCTGTGCTGGTTTGGGTTGTGGTGGAGTTAATTTTCTTTGCAGGGGCTGGCGTGGGGCTGTGTTTGGATTTGTGCTGAACACAGGGCTGATAACACAGAGATGCTTCTGTTGTTGCTGAGCAGGGCTTGCACAGAGCCAAGGCCTTCTCTGCTTTTTGGGAACTACATTGCTGAGGGAGCTGGGGGTGCCTGGGAGGGTGGGAAGGGACACAGCCAGGACAGGTGACCCAAAATGACCAAAGGGAGAGTCCAGACCATGTGATGTCAAAGAAAGTGGGGAAAGAAGGAGGGAAAGGGGGATATTTGGGGTGATGGTGCTCATCTTCCCAAGCCACCGTTACCTGTGATGGGACCCTGCTCTCCTGGAGAAGGCTGAACTCCTGCCTGCCCTTGGGAAGCAGTGAATTAATTCCTTGTTTTGCTTTGGTTGTGTGCACGGCTTTTGCTTTCCCTATTAAACTCTCCTACCTCGGCCCATGAGTTTTGTGGCTTTTACCCTCCCAATTCTCCCCCAGTCCCACGAGGGGCAGGGAGTGAGAGAGTGGCTCCATGGGGCTGGGCTGCTGCCTGGGGTTAAACCACAACAATGACCTGCAAACATGGGTTTCTCTTGCCCTCACTCTCAGCTTCTCTGTTTTAAGGAGTAAAGGCTTTTTTCTGCCTGTCCAGCACAGGACACAATGACTGGCCCATGGTTACATGGCATTACAGTTATGAAAATAGTATCTCGAAACTATTAGCTTTGTGTAGAAGAGAAATCACTATTTTCTCTGACACAAAGTAGATCTGGATTTGATAATCTCCTGCAAAAATATTACAGAAAGCCAAGACAAACTAGGGCAGTTCATTCCATGAATTTCTTGGAAATGTTTAACATAACCTTGTGCAATTAGAAGTCCCACAGAATGCAACAATGTAATAATGAATATTAGCTTCTAATTTTCTTTTAAATTACATCATCATGCAAAGGAATGCTTTTCTGCAATTTTTAAAGATTTTGTTCTTTTTAAATTCTTGGTAAAAGAATCTCTCATGTTTAGTTAGGCCAAAAGAATCTCTCATGTTTAGTTCGTTAACCAAAACAAAGGTTAGACCTACCTTTGTACCAATTTGTGAGTAGCATGACTGGAAAATGATCATGTAAAGAAAGGGGCCACAAATAAATGCCTTAAAATCTACCTTTAAAAAATTCCATTTATAAAAGCAAGTGAGTGAACTTGACACAAAAAACAGTGGGACTACCAGCTGAGCTCTGATGCCCTGGACCATTTAAAGAACATTAATAAGCTCAAAGTTACTTTAGTAACTCATCTATGAGGAGAACAGAACTATCACACAGTGAGGCATCCAAACTGTTTTGTCTTCCAGACTCAACCCTAAAGTCACCTTAGGGGCCTGCTCTGTCTTTTTTGGACCTCACTGATACACAATTGGTGAATTCCAACATATACTATCCCAAATATTCCTCTCATTATTACAAATTTGTTTCCGAAACATCCAAGAAACACAAGTGAAGCTGGAAAAATTTTGCAATTCATCCATTAAAGTGGTTTTTTTTTTCACCCCTGAAAATCTTGATTTACGATATTCCAAAATAGATAATTATTATTTCAAAATATCCAACTGTACTCATATAAAATTCCAGCCATATCCCAGGAAGTGAGAATTGATACGTGGCACGATAGCTCACACTTATTACGTTGTGTGGTTTATAGGTAACTGAACAATTTCAGAGTGCTTAACACTGTCACACACTAAGCTTTCTCTAATTCCAGCACAATATTTTATGCTCATTGACAATCAGATTTTCTTCTTTGTTCCTCAAAATGTCAAAGGTGGTGCAGAAGAAGTACTCAAAGCTAAAAGTAAGAAGGGTCATCATGCTATACATGTTCCATTCATGATTGCCTGACACAGCTTTGTTTCATATTTCCATACTGAGTTGCTAACGTCTTTTCTCCACTTTTTTGCTCAGACTATCTGGACCAAAGGGATCATTATGGGATTGCAGGTCTATTTTAATACAAACACCTTGTTACACCCACCTCCACCTCCTTCTCAGGGTATAAAAATCATTCTAAAAAACAAACCTTTCCCCACAGAACACCCTTCCTTTTGGAATACAGACATTTGCTGATCTGCTAATTACACCAGACTTCCTCTCCAACACCTATGTCTTTCACTAGTTATGTCTAGAACTCAAAATAACCCTGGTCCAACGTTTCTTTAGCACCTCAGAACTGCACACCTCCTTCTTCAGGCAGGGAAGGATTTTTAGGATGTTTTCCTTAGAATGTTCACTGCAGACTGTGGAAGGAAGCATTTTATTTCTGAGAAGAAAACCATCTCCTGGGCTCTTTCTGAGCACCTGGCCCTGTCCTGCCCTGCCAGAAGCCACCAAGTGATGGACATGCAGATGCTTGTCTGTCCCAAGGCAAAGATCACTCGCTGTTATTGTTTTCCTCTGTCAGTGTATTTGTGTCTATGCACAAAGACAAATAACTGCTGTGAAGCTTTGTTCTCCCCTCAAAATAATCACATGAATGCAATTTGTTTCTTTTAATGGTTGGTTCTGCACTCTCACACCCGCAACATATTATTCAGTGAATTAACTTTGCCTCTCCTCCTTTTCAAAAGAACACTATGAAGGGCCTTTCCCAGCACAGAATATGTAATTGATTCTTTTCCTTTGACCAATGTGTTGCCACGAAGTGTTGGTTTGCTCTTTTTTGTACAGTCTATTAATTAACAGACGGTCCTGGAAGTGCAAAATATTCAAATATTTAGAAATAGGAATTTATGTGCCCACAATGAGGTATATGGAGAGAGATTCTGCTCTTAATGCATTGAGAACCAAAGGTGCTCTAAGATAAGTGACCTGAAATACAAAGGCATAGAAAATACAGAGCCAAAACCTAGCAGCCTCCCCAGCTTTTAGTTTCTTTGTTATTTTATACCAGAGCATAACTTCTGACATTCTTTTCTTTCACTTTCATTTTCTTGCTCTCAAAAAAAAAAAAAAATTAGCAATCTTTTTTTCCACAGATTTTTACATTATTTGAGAAAGTATATGTAAATATATGGGAAATGAAAATAGCAGGCTGATGGGAATACTTTGATAAAATTGTACATGAATAAAAGATGTGAAATCATACTGTTATAAATGTCTTCATCCATTAAGTTTCAGTATCAAGTAAATTTCCAGCCGTACAAAACTGATCTTTTCATCTTTCTTTCCCTATAGAAGTCCCAGATCCCATTTGGAATATTACATGTGCTTCATAGTTGAAAGAAAACGCTATCAACTCTCAAAATTTTCCTCCAAATTAGTAAGTCAAAAGAATTAAATTCCCCTGGCATCAAAATATTTTCTTCATGTATGAACAATGGAAACTATTAATATGTACATTTGCAGAGTTATATTAGAGCTTCTGTTCATCTTGGAAAAGCATGCTGTAATTATAAACTTTTCTTTCTTTATCCAATCCTGTCATTACTATATGGCTAAATATGATATTCATAATTAGGATTAGATGACTTGGTACCTTACAGCATACATTATATACATTGTTTTATATATAATTTACTGTATAATCATGCAAACATTGAAATATTTCGAATTAAACTCTTAATTTGAACTCATTGTAGTGTAGAATTTAATCACCAGAATAGCCTGAGAGATGAGGAAAATGCAAAATTTGAGTGTGAAAAAAGAGGTTGGGAAATTCCTCTAACATCACTGAGTCCAGACATTAACCCAGCACTGCCATTTCCCACTAAAGCACATCCCTAAGTGTCAGACCTACATGTGGGGCAGTGATCCACCACCTCCCTGGGCAGCCCAGTCCAGTGCCTGACCACTTTTTCAGTGGGGAATTTTTTCCTAACACTCAGTTTTAGCCTTCCCTGACACAACTTGAGGCTATTTCCTCCTGTCCTGTTTCTTGTTGCCTGGGAGAGGTGACCAGGCTTCACTTTGCTGCAACCTCCCTTCATGAATTTGCAGAGAGCAATGGGGTTCTGTGTCTGCTTCCCCTCCCTTTAAAACAGGGTAAACTGGGGAACTTGAACTTCTCTGAAAACTACTTGATTCTATCTGCAAAGCTAAACTTGGGAATGGTTCGGGCTTTGGCTCCCTTTAATCAACAACCACAGAACCTCGATGGAGTGCAGCTTCAGGTTGGGACACCTCCTCCATTTGAATCAAGGCCTACCACACAGAGAAAACCAAATCCCATTCTGAACTGGTTCTCCAAAACACAAAGACAGCCAAGTCTTAGTCAACGGCGAATTTCAGAACCTGGAAGTATATTAAAAAAGGATATTTACAAAAGATCGGCAAGACTTCAGGAACGGAGGTGAAGCTACACTCAAATGAACATATTTCCAAAAAGCAGGGCCAAAGATAGACAGTGAAAGATATTTCATTCACTCTCAGCCATTTTCCACTCTTGTGGCACACAGAGAGCTGGTCCAGGTTTTACTCAGGAGCTGTTTGTGTGTCGCAGCAGTGATGATAGTCTGTGAGGTGGCTGGTGCATGCCTCAGAATGATGAAAGAGCACAGCTAGATGGAGAATAATCCCTTCTACATGCACAGCCATGAGATATCCCAAGCATTAGTGGACAGAAAACAGCAGATAAATTGCAGTAAGACCCTTGGTTGGTCTGTCAGAGGGAAACGCGAGAGTTTGGAAATCGTTCTCAAGTTGCATAAGAACAAGTTGTCTCTTCCTACACGTTTTACTAATCAGAGAGAAAGAAAGTTGCTAAACTGCAAAGTCTGTTTATGCCCGTGTGATAGACTGGGGGGCTGGGAGAGGGAGCTTGTTTTTATTGTAGAGACCAGGAGATACAAAATTCTTGTGTTTGCTGCTGCCAGGTTCTAGGGGAGTTTTGAGCTAAAAGCAAGGTCCATGTGTTTACTGTGTAATAAGGACTTATTAACCACGTACAAACTCATTTTATAAAATTTAAAATACTAGCAGTTTATTCAAAAAGACTGTGTCCTAGCTGGAATCCAAATTCAATTTTACCAATTCAGGTCCTTCTTCATAACAACAAAAAAGCCACCAGAGGTTACATAAAATTTTCCTGCAGAACTGTGGATAGGAAATGCAGAAGAAGAATTTAGATGACATGGCAATCAAAACACACAACCTACACTCCCAAATATCTGCATATCATGCTCCCAAGCCCTGCTATTTTGATTTCAGAAAGCTAAAAATAGTTGCCTCCATGCACATTTGTGGTCTTTTAAATTACCTGATCTGCTAAGAAAATAAGATACTGTCTGTTGCTATTTTGGAATTTCTCATAAATTATTGTTATATGGAACATTGCAGAGGATTGTCTAAGAGGTCATCACCTGAGAGTTTCTATTAATGACACAAAGGAAGTTTAGTTTTCTAATCAATTATGTTATAGAGCACTGCCTAAGGTAATTATTTTATAGAGTGTATGGTTATGATCCAAGCATAGAACTTTATTGAACTATAAGTTATGACCAACTGGCAACCACAGTGTCATAAAATATTCCCAACAATAAGGAATATGGACAAAAGAGCTTTCTTTTGTTGTTGTTGTTTTCCAATTTACCACTTTCAAACTCCATAGAAGACCTATAAACCTCTTGCTGCCTTTCCAAGATTAATGTTAGTTTAGGGAAAATCAATGATTCCTTAGCCACCAGCTAAGGGAAAAAACTTTTCATTTTTATATCCCACCTGTCAGTTTGTCACAGGTAAGAGTGAGTATGTATTTGGGTCCAATAGGCTCATAAATAAAACAAGTAGTGACAAGAGCAATATACTGGGAACTGCTAAAAATGTTTTATTTTTATGCCTGTTTCTTCCCTCATTCCAATCTCAAAAACACCTCCATAGGATCTATAAATTTCCAAAAGAAGATGTGCAAGACCTCCCACAAGATGATGTGTCTCAGTCGTCATGATTTGACACAAATTAACCTGGTACTCAGCTCCCCAGATTATTTTTTGGCCAATTTTAGCGTTCATTAGCCTTTGAAGAGGGCAATACACTGAATTTACCTGGCTATCCCTCACATAAGGAAGGAGCAACTACTTCTTTTATTACAAAGCAATATGAGCAACCTGTAGATTTACTTTTAATTAATAGTTCGTGCATCGGAAGGTTTTTGTGGTTTTATAGTATTGACAGTGTGAGGTTGTCTAATGGTAGACAAAAATTCCTAACAGTCACCCAGAAATTAAAAAAATCATTAAGGCAATAATGGGGGAGAAAAAAAGACATGAAATACACAAGAAAAGAAAAAAAGAAAAATATTTTACAAAGCAAGATATGTGGATAAAGCCTAATGACAGAGAGCTCATTGATGATGGTTGAACAGAACATTTTTCCTAACACCTGAGATGGAGGTTGGAGAGCAGCTATTGGAAAGGAGAGAATAAAAGAGAACAAATGTTAGACAGGTTCTGATATCAACAGCATGATTAATTACTGGCAAAAAAAATATCTACATTGCTTTCCATGCTAAACTTTAGGATCCAGCAAAAAAGACTTTGATGATGAATAATAAACTTCTGCAGTAAGAATTTTTTTCCCACAAAAGCATCAGAATAAAATTACACATTTTCTTCATACTGTTGAAATTTTGATAGTGGTTCCTTTAAAAAATTAAAGCTAGATCTCATTTCTAGAGAATCTGTTGGAAATATCAGTCAAAAGCTTTCCAACATTAGCAAATCTGTATTTCTAAATTTTGAGTGCCTACCTTATTCAACTCTAATTCTGCAGAACTCTTTTGCTACAATTTAATTGCTTATTGCACAGTTTCTATATATAATGGGATGTGACTTGCTAAAATGTTGGAGTGCCATGTGTCTGTACAGTTTTATTACCATTTAGTAAACAAACAAAACCAAAAACCCCACAAATGAATGAGTTTCTCTAATGCAACACAAAGAACAAATACAGAAGATTTAATTTGATTATTGATAACAGTCAAGTATCAAACAGTGGAGGAAAAAAAGGCCACTGCATTATCTCTCAATGTAAGGTAGTTAAAGACCACTGATTAATAAAAACTCTAACGGTGCATTCTTGAAATCTACAGCAATCATCACAAACACAGACTGGAGACAAGGTTAAAAAACAGAGGTAATTTCCTTCTGGTCACTATTCTAATTCACTTTCAACTGCTGAAAAACATTAGAAAGGCACTAGAAACCAATGTGTAAGACACACAGATTTCAAAAAATTCCACAGCTGGACATCAGTCCAAATAAAACATATAAGCCAACTTCTGAAAAACCTAAGACTGGAAAAATATGGATTCTGTTTCCCACATACAATTGTACAGACACATGATTACATAGTTTTCATAATTCCTTTGTTTTGGTTCCATGTCTTACTGGAAGTCATCAAATATGCATTGTTCCACACAAAATGAAGAAATTGCATACTAAACACTGAGCACATATAAACCTTCTGACAACTTGGAGCTGATGAAGCCAACTGGATGCTGAGTTCAAGGATTTCAAACTTTTCTCCTTTCCAAGCACTCATCTCTCTAACTAGTTTGGGTAGCACTGCCACAGATGTCAAGCTGCACCTCCTTGAAATTTACCCCTAGCTCAAAACAACATTATTTACAAAAGCGTATTCTAAAAAATTCCCTAATCCTTCAGACCTCCTCAATAAATTGCATAATAAGGAAGAAGCCATTTCTTCTCCGTTGGTATATCATTTCTTAGACACTAAAAAAATAAAGAAATAAAGTGAAAATAATAGATGTAATAGAGGTAGGATGTTCTGACACAAAATGGAAAGCTAGTCCCACCTCTGGCTTCAGAGGGCTGTGGAAGAGGGATGGGGTGTGGCACTCCTGACACTTTCCAGCATGTTCAGAGTATGTTTCCCCAAAGGGAAGACTCAAGGAGCAAGAATCTGAAGGATGGAACAAGAGAAGCCCGCATCAAAAGAGACAGGAGACAGGCAATTGACTGCAACAATCCAGACCATTTCTGAAGGGCAGAGCCTCCTCAGGAACCTCATTTCCCTGAATTCTCTTCACATCCAAGCTGGGCGCCAGAACCTGCAGGTGCCCAGGGCCGCAGGATTCCATGGCTCGAGGCATCCATGTGTGGAATCCACGGCCCTGTGAGCCCAGGGATGGACTCCAGGGCTGTCTTCCGGGCAGCCAGAGAAGGCTGGTGCCAGCAGAAAGGGCTGCAATGCAGTTGCACCAACAGCTGAGAGACTCTTGCTGCTGCTGCTGGCAGTGCTGTGGTGTGGCTGAGCATTGGCATCGGCAGCCTCCAGCTCCTGGCACCTCAGGGCAGAGCCCACTGACTCAGCTGGGCCCTTGAGGACAGACACAGAGAAGGGAAAGTGTGCCCAAAGACTGGTTCAGAGCAGGTCTGTGGGAAGGAGGGAGGGAGGGCAGATGGATCCCCTGCCCAAGGCTGCCATGGGAAGGCCTTTGGGAGGGCAAGGAAGCCTCAACCTGACACCAAGCCCTTCAAGGACCCAGCTGCCCATGCCGAGTAGGATTTCTTCAGGCTTTGTCTCAAGACAGTGGCAGGGTCAGAAGGGATGGGAGCGACTGGAATGCAGGGCTGTGCATTCCTTCTCTGCAGAGAATGGCTTCCCCAGGGAAGAGGAAAACCCAGGGTGATGCCCTGGGAAACCCCATTCTAAGTACAGTAAGCAAGAGGCTTGCTCACATGCTCCCTCTGTTCAAGCGTGCAAATTGTTGCTAGAAAGTTTCTAGTTCTTTATGTTACCATAGGTTGATTTTGGTGCAGAAATTTTAGTATTCCAAATCGTTCTTCCCTGTTGGACCCTTCCCTCAGACCCTGCCTTAACTCGTCCCCACACTGGGATGTATAAATACCCCTGTATGACCCTGGACCTTGTGCCTTTTGGCCCCTTGGTACTGCCTTGTTCCAGTTTGCTCTAAATATAGTGAGCATCTTTTTGTTTGTTATTTTAGCATTATTAAAATTCCTTTTCTGGACCATTGGATCAAGGCTGCCTCTCTCCATCAAGTCACCATCAGGGCAGAGTCCTGAAGAAACTCAAAGGGGTCTGGGCTCGGACCCCTGAAAATTTCACCTCTCCCCAGCCCATTTGGCAACATCTGGGCAAGGTCTTGATTGTCTGTCTGCAGCCAGTTTGGGGGGCCCTTCCTCTCCTCCCCCTGCTAGGGGGACTTGGCTTGCTTTCTTTGTCATCCTCAATGCTGGACTGCTCTCTCCTCAAACCTGGCTGTTCAGGCTTTGTGTCACACCTTCCTCCCCTTCCTACTTCCCACCTGCTCATGGAGCATCTTTGGGCAGACAGCTTTGGAACTTGCAGCAGCAGGAGTGCTCTGAGGAGCACCTCTGGCCTCCAGCCTTTCTGTAGGGTTAGCAAGGACACAAAATCTTTTCTTCCAGTGGCCACCCTCTTTCCTTGCTCTTCCTGAGGCAATGCAGTCTGAATCTTGGCTCTTTCCTCCTTTCTTTCTCTTTGAAGGAAGGATCAGCCATGGCTGGAGGAATCTTCCAGACTTACCTGATCCTGGTGGCCATTGTCAGCATCAGCCAGCCCTCTGGAAAGAATGGAGTTTCTCCCAAGGATGACAAAGAAATTGTCCAGAGGATGAAGGAGCAGGAGGTGACCACTGGGAAGCACCAGCTGCACCTGGAGAAGGAAATTGCAGAGCTGGAAGGCAGACAGGAGTCTCTGGCATGGCATCCGTGGGAACTGGAGAGCAAGATGCAATGGCACACGTGCACAGTGTTTGGCTTGCTTGTCCCTGCGGTGTTGGTGATCTGGAGGCAGCGTAGGAATGGAGCCAGAGCGGGGGAGCACAGAGAATAAGACACTGAGCCAGGAAAAGGGCTTTTCCTGGGGAAAGTCTGCAAAGGAGCGGCCTTCCTCACCAAGCCCTTCTTGCTGCCCAGGGCCATTTCCATCTCCATGGGCAGAGCTCTAAATATCTGTTGGTAGTTGCAAGTAGACTGCTCCAATTGCCCTTGAAATTACTTTGTTCCACCACCAAAGTCTTTGTGCTCTATGAGGTTAAGAATTTCCTTTTCGTATTGATAGTTAGAACTAGCCTCTGTATTGATTCATTAGTTTCTTTAAGGATTCTTATAAATAATGTGTATAATTGTTATAGGCTTTGTACTGAGAGCTAGAAATGCACTGTATTAATTGCTAGAAATAGTCTATGTATTGGTTAAATATTGTCTGTCATGAATCTTATAAATAATCAGTATAATTTTTATATGCTGTGCTGGTTGTACAGAAATACTCTGTATTGATTGTCAGGAGTACTCTGCATTACTTGCTAGAAATAGTGCATGTATTGGATAAAAAGTCTCTGTAATGAATCTTATAAATAATAATTTTTATACTCTGTCTTGATGATTAGAACTACTCTATATTGGTTGTTAGAAATACTCTATTGTGATTCTCCTAAATAATCCATATTAATTATTATACTCTACCTATTGATAAAAATAGTTACTATATTGATTGTTAGACCTGCTAGGCTTCTGTTAAGAAGGTAGATTCAAACAAAGGAATAAACTTGGAATTGTTTGCTTGTGACCACATGACTTCCTCTTCTCTTTGGCCTCTGCCATTGTCCTTGCACCGTGCACTCCTCCACAGAAACAGTGTGCAAAACACAGCTAGAGGTGTGCACCCATGCACCCTGCATATTTCTTCTCTCTTGGGAGAATACAGCAGAGCATTTAATTTTTTTTTCATGGATACATGTCTAGTGCTCTATATTCCTGGCCATTTTCTCTGCACAGAAGCCTTTTTTTTTTTTTGCCCCTAAATAAAAGAGAAAAACATCACTGTTGGGTTCTGATGGTTTGATTTATTTGTTCATTCTTTTTACCCTGGGTCAGTAAAGCTGAGAACAGCCAAGAGATAAAGGAGCAGTGGGGGTTGAACTTGATGGTCTTTAGAGGTCCTTTTCAACCCCAAATATTCTGTGATATTGAGACTCCTCCCTCAGAGACACCAATCACCCACTTTCTGTTTGGACAATCTCTCCAGAGAGGTTTGCTCCCTTTTAACTTTCCATTGCTTCTGAGTTTTTAAAGTTGGAAAATCTTGCCTGACAACCCTTTAAATTTGCGTTTAGAATGGCAAATGAAAGCATCTGGGACATTTTTTACTTGAGCAACATGTTTTGTGGAATTTTAAATGGCTCTGCCCCTCAAGATTTCTTTAAATTGCTTATGTATATAATACCACTTACAGAATAATTTATATAAAATCCAATCTATTCTAGCCAAGTATTTATCCTTGACATTGCACTGCATAGCACAGGCACAGAAAATAGGAAAAAGATGTCAAAAGGCATCAAAACCACTGAAAAGTGGGTCTTTAATCATTGCACCTAAAGGCTCCAAAAGAAAGTATGGAACTACAAGGGGGAAGCTCTATGTAAAATTTGATACAAAAGAAAATTATTTGTCATTTAATCAAAGAAATGGATTGACATAAGTTGAAAATATTAGTGCTACAACAATCTCATCATTTACTTTCCAAAAGCTCAACGTGGAATCGTTAAATATGAAGTTTCCTATTTCAAGCAACAAATTTATACAGCTGGCCATCTAGAGCAAAATGCTGCTAGATATAACACAGGGACAGTCATGATGAGATGGAAAAATAAACAGTTTTCCTGCCTTACGCAAATACCTCAGATGTTACAGTAAAGCCAAGTAGACACTTTTAAAAGCTGTTAAGCCTATGCCCACTTATATTCTCCAAACTGAGATAATTTTGTTTAGACTACTCAGGAAAGGGAGGTTTAAGGACTTAAATTTGTGTTTAGAACAGGAAGAAGCCAGCTTTTGTACTGGAATAGCTAACTCTTGGGGAATATCAGCATTAGCCCCCTGCCTACTGTATGTTTTGTGGGGTAAGGGAATGTGGCATGACACCTTCCCTTGTTTTGATCCGAAATTCTGTCTTAAAAAACTGAATGGCTGCAGCAGTGCCAAGATTTGCTTGTTTGGTTGAAATGAAACAAAGTCTTCTGGTCAAACCAGAAAATTCCTCTTCAACTCCAGAGTTCATGATCGGGACAGTGAGAAGAAAAAAATTCCAAACAAAAGCCTGATACAAATGCACCAGTTTGTTCCTTGGTGTTCACTTATGGATAGTACCTGTTACTGCTGCTAGACATTACACAAGCACGTGAAAAGGCTTGTTTAGAAATCAGGAGGCAGACATACATTATCCTGGACACCAGTAACTTAACTAATATAAAATATAAACCTTAGTACAGAGGCAGACTCCTAACAGCTTCCCTCAAGAAATGGAGTTATTTAGTGACCTGTGGAAGCCTAATGCCTCCAAATCAGACTCACCACTAGGCAGTCAACAAAACCAGTGCCTAGAATACAGCAGTGGTTTTGGAATGCCTACAAAACTTCAAGCAAATCTGCTCCAGCTTTTCTGGCACTGTTAGCACACCTGGGTTTTCCATTACCCCCAGCCATGGCTCTGAAGAGAAGCTTGAATCACCACATCATCCATCCTACCACCAAACACTGCTGTTTATAAATGCTTCTGGAAGATAATCTGTATAATGTGGATTCAGAGCTTCATATTAGAGAAAAGAGTCAAGGAGTACAGCAACATATCTTAGGTTTTCACTGAACAGTTAAACAGAAAAATCTTTTAATCATATTTTAGCTATGTAACACCTCCTTTGGTACCATTTCAATAAATCCATGCATAAGGACAATCTCAATCCTGGCCAAGCATATGTGGGTTTTTGAAACACAAGCTTTGTTTTCTTTAACACAACAAAAGCCTTTCAAAGAACATTTTCCCTTCTTTTGTCTTCTTTCTTAAGATATTTTTAAATTGCTTCACACCTCTATCTCCCCAAGAGCATCAGTGTGCTTCATTTACAAGATAAACTGACCTTATCTTACAATATCTTGGCTCTCCTCTTTATGTGCAATGGCCATTGAATGAGTCCACGAGATGCGAGCTATTGTATGTACTACACAATATATATTCTGCAAAATGAGAACTGAACACATAAGTCAAAGTCCAGGTAAGCAGACTTTTCAAAACTCAGGACAGTTACTCATCTGAGATGAAAAACTGGTAGCTCCTGAGAGCTGTGAAGTTCAGGAGACATTTGCTGTGGTGAGCAATTACTTTATTTACCCAGATAGGTCTACAAAATACAAAATGCATTCCCCTGAGGCTGCATAAATTGCAAATGTTCCGAGCAGTTCTCCTTTCATTGCCAGCTCACTAGAGAGACATTATTCCTCTCTGAAAAGAAACTAACCTAAAATCATGCATGCCAACGTTTTCATAACATCAAAAGAAGAAAGTAGATACAAAACTCACAACAGATTTCTACATATGAAATTCTCTAATCAAGGCCATATTAAAGCATTGATTTGATGATAAATCACTTGTGTCCAAACTTTGAGAAAATTATTTAAAATACCGCTCTGGCTTGGCACCACAAAGCTCCAGCAGTGGCTTTAAAAGTTCCAGGTAATACTGAAGAACATGGAAAGTTTACACAACATTCCTTCCTTGAAATACATTCCCCACCCCCAAAAATAAAGTGGATTGGAAAAGTATCTTTGGATATGATAATCTTTCTGGATTATTATGCTGTAATGTATGAATTGAAAACTAATAATACCTACTGGATATGTTTATGAAACTAAAAATAGACCAGGATTCTCAGGGCTCCATCCACCCTGGCCTTGAATTCCTTTGCCTATGTGTGCATACTTGCGAAGAAATAAGCAAACAGAGAGCAAAAAATTAAGCTAAAATAATCAGCCATATGAACAATAAACAAGGAAGCACTGCAGTGCCAGGACAGGTGGACAAAGAAATTCAGTGCACTCTTTGTGCACTGAATTCAGCTTACTGAATTCAGCTTACTAATTCAGCTTACTCTTTGTAATAGAATATAAAGTGCATTAACTTCCCTAAGTTCCATTTTCAAGAATGCTTATTAATAATGCATCATTTAATTTAACAATGCTTTTTAGCAAGAAAAGAAAGGTTAGTGATTACAGATTTAGTGCTCCTGGGCTCTGCATGTAAGGAAAATGCTGAAATACCACATGCAGCAAAGTGCTGCAGCTATTAATATAATCTCTGAAGGGTTACAGATTCTGTCTTTTAAGCAAAAATATCAGTGGCATTTGGAACTGTTTGTTTAAAACTGCAGACTGACAGAATGGGGACATAAAAACATACAGCATAAGAGAATAGATGCAGTGAAGTTATACCCATCTACTTGCCATATTGATTTTTAAAATATATTCCTTGATGGACGTACTTTTCTCTGCTTTCACAAATTAATTTTCTGTAAAGTGCCTGCTGTGATACAAAGAATGATAATTGGACTTATTTTTAACATAAAAAATATGCACTCAAATGTCTCCTCATAGTGTGATGGTCTTTTTCTGGTAAATTGTAGACCTATCTGCCATGTGTCAAAAGTACTTTAAAGTCTTGAAAAATTCAAGTCATGAACCTGAGATAGTTTAAGAAAGTTTCACATTCCCAAATTTCATTCAGTGTGCCACAAACTGAGAACATCCTACTAGTGAACCAGTGGGAAAAATATGGTCAAATAAATAAATGTCTGTTCTTGCACAGGGAAATGGCTCAATACCTGCTATTTACTAAGGTGACCACTGTTCATCTTACATAGGTAGTTCCTGAAATATGAATTATGCAAAGCCACAGAGCTGGATTGTATCATCACAACATTCCCTTTCTCCCTAGATCCAAGAGCAGCTTGTGGAGGTGTGAGGTCGGTGTGACCTGTGAATTAGACCATCTCAAGCTATAAACATTCACAAAACAGGAGAAATAGAAAGTCAAATTTCTCATAAACCCAATTATTTGACATTTCCTGCTTTCTCTCAGTTTGCTTGCCTCTGCTGAAAGCAATTTTCTTCCACTCAGAAACAACAAACGTGTTGTAATTTCTATTTAACCTTTAGGAAGAATAACCTCTGAAATTTTAAGTCTTAAAGACAGAACTGAACTAAGGGTCTGCCTTCTAATTGCCAGCAAACCTCAATCAAATGCAGATTTTAATGTGAACCTCCAGCTTGAGGCCACATTTCTTTTCTCCTGATGATCTTCCTTGTGGTTACACTGGATGGCCACATCCTGCACTGGCATTGACATTACAGCTGATAGTGCCTGCAATCATTTAGGAAAGGTTTAAGATGCATTTTGCATTCATTTTTAGCATTCTTGTTTTATCTTTCTGGGGAGTTTGCCTTTTTCCTCTAAGAGCAATATCTCAAAACTAAGCTCAGAAAATCCCTTACCATAGGACAGGTCTTTGAGGGTTGGCAAGGAAGCTGAAAGAATAAGTTGAGGAAAAGAGGATGCAGCTAAGTGCTGTGACACCATCTGACTAAAGTCACAAGTAAACACAAGTAAAACACAAACTGCAATTGTTTTAAAGACCTAAGGAAGAGGGGATTTACAGTAAAATGTTACATTACAGAACCACTTAAAATTTTTAAAAATTCTGGCTTTACAGATGGAAGGGCCAAGCACAGACTCCAAGCCACAAGACTAGTAGAAAGATTCAAAGAATTATTACTACTTTTGTTTTTGGAGACATCCATTATTGTTTCAAGAAACTGTACCTGATAACAAAAAAATAAGAATGTCTCCAGCTGTCAGGTGCTCTCTTTAATAGAGATGCTAGATTAAGGGAAAGCTGCAATGCAACAGAAATATCTATCAAACAGCAGTTGATACCACCTAGGCATCTCTCACTCCATTTTTTTGGCTGCTGCAGATACTTGAAAGCAAATGCATCTTGATCCCTGCTACTCAGTGTGTTGTACAAAGTAATATCTCCCAGATTAATTGGCTTAATTTACTTGTTTACTGCAATCTTCATCTGTAAAATGGGGTATCGGGATGAAATGTAATGGACTGTGAGATGTAAAAAGTCACGTTGGAGAAATCTAATGTTCCTTTCTGCTTCTGAACTAGAAAAAGAGGCATTGTCTAATCAGCACTGTTTACAGAGCTTATATAACCACAGTTTGACACATTTCAGACTACTAGAAAAGTTGTAGGTGCTAAAGGTAAGATATGAGCTAACAATAAATATTACAAGTTCAGAAGTTCAAATGAATACTAGACCCTTTCAAACAGGCAGAATTGCTGGCAGAATTGTCATCACCTGAAAGTAGGAAAACTTGTGTATAGCTCATCAAGTGCTCTTTTCTTTCTCATTTTAATTGTCTCATCAGCACCTAAAAAACCTCTCTTTGACATATTTCTTTTATTTTTGTAATCTCATCAATCTTCTTCCTGATTGCCTCTGACTAGTCCTTAGCAGCTGCTGGGGTATATATCCAACAGAATCATTTTTCCCCCTTCTGTCCTCACATCACCCCATCTGGAGAATGTCTCTCAGGCACAGAATTTGTTTCTGCACATCCATAAAAGTGAGACAGACTTGATAAGGATCTGCAATGATGTAAATAAGGTGTTCATCCTATGCCTCTAATTTCTTTCAAACAACAGCAATATTTCTTTGATCCCAGTGGACTTAAAATACATATTCTATGAATATACATAGTCTTTAAACTTTAATTTTCTTATGCTCAATCATCATGTATGAAACAAGGATGTAATTATGAAAAGTTACCATTTGGATTTACAAAAAAACAAGCAAAAACTACTAACTCAAAAAAAAAAGTACCTTAATTGAATACCACTTTTTTTGAAGCAACAGGCAGTAGAAATGTTTTTCCGGAATTTCTGTGAGACTGTTTAAAAATTCATCAAAGCACTTCCACACAAAGTTGGGCTTTGAAATGTGTAATCAAATTTGGTGTAAGAACAGATCTTCCTGCTCGTTTTGAGCTTGATTGCCTAAGGAAGCACAGAAAACATGACCACCCTCTATGCCAGTCTCCTTCTTCCAGCCCTTACATTTCCAAAACTGTTGACCAGTTTCCTTCAAAGACAGGAAAGCATTAAAAAGGCTCAAAAATTTCCTTGGCTTTGAAAAAAATGTTTTCTAGGTAAAGAACAGAGATTAATGCTGTAGACTGAATCATATCCTGCGATGCAAGTACCTTTTAGCTCTAGTTGTCTGTACCTGAAGTATCTTTGCCTGCCTCTGCTATCTTAATATTTGCTCTGTTGGATATTTGATTGAAATCTTAAACGTGTACAGAAAAAAGCAACCTATTTCATCCATGGCAAAAAATAACCCTTCATGAAAAAAGTACTGAAAACAAATTAAATACTGAAGGACAAAAACCCAGTCCTGTTCCCACAAATCAGTAGAGTGAAAAGCTCTCCATATTTCAGAGGAGCTCTCGTAAACCATGCAGCTCAGTGGCCATATATATTAGATTCTCTGTGCAGGAATATACTGAAGCACACACTCGAAGGCAAGTGCAGCTGCCTTGGATGTTGGATAAACAAGTTTCTTTAGCAGGGCAGGGGAAAAGGTATATTTTAAACTGCAACTGACAGTTCCTTTACTTTGAAAGTGTTCTCAAAATCTGAACATCATCTACCAAGTTTTTATTGAGAAGAAAGACTACTAAATAAACTTTTAGAACCCTTTATCTGTTATTTTTCCACCAGTCTGCTGAAAACTCAACAACAGGAATAACCTGTGGTTCCAATTGAAAGCCACCACAGAGAGGACTCTCCACTGTAATAGAGTGGAAGAACTGAAGAGGTTGATACTGTCACATTGTCCAACACTTAGCACAGCTGTGACATTTAATAGCCTGATGCAATTAATCACATCCACATTTTCAGAATTAGATTCCTGACTGTGTTCAGAGGTGCTTGGGTTTCACCCTTAATATTCACTCACTGCTAATTTTAAAAACAATTATTTAACCCGCAAAAACTTACAAATTAGCTTTTAGCTGAAAATGGCATAAATTGGATTTCTATGTAATTCATGTTCCACTGCAGTTGGATTCTCACAGAAACCACCTAAAACTATTTACCAGGTGATGGTTTGCATTGGAACTGGCAGCTGCCTTTGGTGGGACAAAGGCGAAGCAATGAAAATGAAAAAGGCAAATGAAAGAGATGTACAGAGGAAGAACTCCTTTGGTTCTGATTTTCTTCCTTGAATTCCATGCCTTCAGGGACCAAATTCCATGGCAACAAAACAAAAAGAAAAAAGGAAAAAAAACCCCAAAAACCAGAAAATCCCAAACAACCACCAACAGGTTAATAAAATGTGTCTTCCTCTACCAACATCTATTTCAATTTGCTCCACAGCTGAGTCCATTGACACCCAGCGGCCTGCACACACTGGGACGCGTGGCCAGGGTGACATTGCTACATGACAGAGCTTTTTTAACCACCCAGAGATTTCCACAGCATGCTGGTTTGGGAGGAAGGCATTGCCAATCAGTTCAGAAAAGTTTCTCCAGACACAGCACTGCTGACAAGAACATGGGGAAATTTTTTCACCCTCAGGAACTCGCCTGTGACTGGCAGCTGATGAAAAGACTTTGTGAGAATTACTTAAGCAACATGTACTCCATGTGGCAATCTGTCCCCTCATGTTGTGCTGAAATAAAACAAGCACTTGGTACATTTCACAGAAATTATTATATTTTGTCTTTTTTTTTTCCCCTGTTAAGCTTAGATTCTTTAGCAACAGGCATATGCAACTTCTCTGACAACAATCTTTGTTAAGAGTAATACACTTTCATGTCCAAGGTCTTGAAGTGAAAATAAAACGATGCAGTACTTTTTGTCACCTCCTCCTGAAAATTCTTTGCTTTGATTTGGCAGAGCAGCCCCAGCAAACTGCAACTGCTGGTGTATGAAATGAGAGCATTTGTTCCACGAACAAAGGGAAAGCAGAGTCCTGCAAGCTCCCTACTCTGCTGAGCTGTTCTCAGGGTACTACTCAGAAAAAAAAAGCGACAGGACGTTTCAACAGCGTCTCAAATTAATAGTTTTCATTTGAAACAATGTCATCCATTTCTGTCACAGGGAGTCATTTAGCGCTTCCACAACCCGCCTCAGGGTACTCCAGTTCTGAAGACCCTACCCTGGCAAACCAGGATTCTGTTTCAATAAGGACTTCATCATTCACCCTGAAGCACTGGGTCCCACTGCTGCAGCCTCTGTGTATGGTTATTCCATGAAAAATACATCCTGCTGTACTGGGCTGTGTGACTGCCTCCTATGAGGGAAGCTGCAGGTCTAGGCCATTTGTATTTCGCCTTGCCCTGCTTCAAAAGATTTCAATCAGAACTTGAATATCGCCTTCTGATATGAACACGGAAAAACGCCTAAAGCTATCTGAATTAAATTTGGCACAAAACAGCGCTCTGAAAGTATTATTTAACTACTTTTAGCCCACAGCAAGGGCTTTACAGCCAAGCCATAAACTCCCTAATAATAAGATGCCTAATAAAAGTGCTGACAGACCATTCAGAGCCTCGGCAGCGCTCATTAAAATGCACTAGAATAGAACATTCTCAGGATGACGGATTTTCGGTGCCCAGGAACACCCGATACCTTGACAAACACGAGCATTTCTCAGCATGTGCACCACAGACTCTCACTCCTTCTCTCTGGACAGCTTGGAATTGCATTACTTGCTGAAAAATAATGACTTTGGCACTGAATATTAATGACCTGTTTAACAACTAACATAAAATCATATCCTACCTCTCTGGAAGTACATGCAACTTTAACCAATATTTCCATAAAAATTAACATCAAATGAATGTTTTTACTGAAGGATTTCATAATGGATTGCTTTGCTTCAGGGCTTTATTTTTTCTGTGTCCTAACTCTCCTTTTTTTTTTCATAAATCTGTTTAATTTTGAAAATAGGCCCACATGCTACGGAATTTCCCTTTAATCATACAAGCTATTCCTCTGAAACATCAGGAAAGGACATAAATTTTGTTTTCTTTTCTAAAAGTCGCATGTTCAAGCAATTAGGATACACAGAAATACTTTGGTACTTGCTCCCAGGAATAGCAAAATAGCATCCAGACTTGGATTAGTAGTCTGCAAACACAAGGGCTGGGAGAATTTTTAGTTCGCATGGAGGTATTTCCCAAGAAGCAGCAAACTGAAACCTCACAGATGTTTATGAGATTTTTTAAATTATTATGAAATTACAAATTCATATTGGAATTTATGCTTTTGCTTCTTGTTACTTCCTCCTCAAAACAGGGATAACTTCAAGGATAAGTGAAGGATAACTTAAAGGATGAGTCAGCTTCCTTATTATGGTCTTGTCTCATTAAATTTTGGGCTAGATTAGAGGTCCCTTCCTACCCCAACTATTCTGTGAATTTTGAGTGTCTCAAGGAAAGAGGTCCTACATCTTCCTTTGGAAAAGCCTCTGGCAGATTCAGACCCACATTTTTCCCCTCAAGCCATGGAGGTGCTCCCAATCCTCTTGAAAGTATCTTTGACACAGGTAATTACTAAATCTTTACTGAGCTCTAGAGTAAGGGCTGAGCACAGCACTCCCATGAGAGCCCAGGCCCAGCCATCCTCCTGGCTCCAGAGACTGTGAGCAGTCGGTGTGAATCACAATTTAATAAAATGCCAAATTAATGCCAAGCTAAGTCCTGGAATCACCTGCCACTGGAGCAATACTTAATCTTTCCACACTCTTGTTAGTCCACGCAGAGCAGGACATAAAACAAAGGAAGTCCCACTGACTCCTTCAGTCGCAAATCCCCTCCAGGTGATGATTACCTTAAAACACAAATGGAATTTTGACACAAAGCCTTGCTGGCAGGACGCTGGTCAGCAAAATGCTTCAATCCAATAACATGAACGGTGCAAAGAAAAAAAAAATGAATATTGGCTACAGAGGACGGGTAACACTTTACCACACAGATCTCAGCATAAGTAAATGAATTATTTAATTCAAATGTGTATAACCAAAAATATTTCTTGTTATAAATCTTTTCTTATTTAGAAAATGTGGGGCTTTTTTATTTTTTAATTGTCTATAAAGCATCTGTTTTCCAGCATGAAAACATGATTTTTCATAGCAATTATTGATCTCTACAGAGCCTCTAATGGGACTGGCAGTCACAATTTTCAACATCCATAATGCAGCCACAGGCAATATTTCTGCTTTTACAAGGCACTCTAACCTGAGGTACCAGGTTATTTGAAACATCATTTCTTAGTGGGAAATAGCTGTAACACACAAGCATCCAAGCTGTCAGTTGTCAACAACTTTTTTTTTCCCCTTCATTTAAGAACCGAGTGACATGTACAACACGTTCTTTTTAACCAAACAAGTTTTCTTTGTCGCTCAGAAATGGCTTCTAGAAGCCTGGGCCTGGCACTGCCCTGTGCTCGTGCTACCACAAAATTCTGTAGGTCAGAAAGTTCTCCATACCATTAACTACTCCTCTCTTATGGTGACACACCTATTCGAGTTCTCTTATTTTAGCTAGACCATGTATCACCTGAGAAAAATTAAACAATTACAGAAAATTGATTGACAAAATATGATTAACAGACTATTCTGCTACAGAATAGTTAGAGGAATTGCACACTCATTCCATGCCATGAAAATCTTCAAGAATGCAGGGGTGGAAGAACAAATCTTCAGCCAGAATTGTGGATTTTCTTGCCTTACACATTTCTTCTCTTAGTCTTAAACTGTTGGATGCTTCTACAAAGACATACAGATAATCTTCCATAGCCTTTGCCAGTGTGTCCAGGACAGTATTTTATGCCCATTCTCTGCTTTGTGAGAGAGTTTGTGCATATTACAAAATTCTTTTACAGAAATCAGAATTTTTCCTATTACAAATTAAGTACCCAAGAATTTACCTCCTTATCACCCCATCCATTACTTCATTACAGAATTTAGTTCCTCCTCATATGTTTTCTAAAAAAAACTTCTCACTTTATTCTCAGAAATCCTTTGCCAGGAAAATAGACGAGATTTCTGATGGACATTCTGATTTTTTCAGCCTGAGGTCTCGATCATAAGAGATTCAATGCTCATCGGACTCAGATTTGTGCTACAGCTGTCAACTGTTCTCTGGCTCAAGCAATTCATTCAGGTTTTACTTGCAGCCAGAATCACTGATTCAAGGTCAGAAATCGTTCTGTCAGAGTTGAAAAATATTCCAGCTGTAGTTGATCACTACTAGAGAAAAGGGAGTCTTATGCCCTATGAGAATATGGTGGAAAAAGGAAAAAAACTTCATGTGTTCCATAAATAAAGTTCATTAAAATCTCCGACAAACAAGGGATCATCTCTGTTACTCACATTAATGAAAGTCTAACAATTTTATTAAAAGTATTTGCAACTGCAATTCAACCACCTTTTTTTTCATCGTGAATTTTTGATCCTTAATACACTTTTTAATGGCACAGGCCCCCTGCTTTTGTTATAAAAAGAAATAACAAGAACATCCAATTCTGTGGCATACAGTGAATCCCAGAAAGCTGCAGTTTCCCCTGAATCTGCACACTTTACCATGTGGCAAGGTCACAAAAAGACAACTGCTTAATTTATCAGACAAATTTCAATTCCAAAAAAAAAAAAAAAAAAAAACCAAAGAACCCCAAAAAACCAACAATCTGAAACAACCAACCAAAACAAAGAAAGGAAAAAAAAAACCAACCCCGTCTCAAATCAATTTCCAGTTGATGCAGTGCTGTTCTATCTCACCCAGTGTTTCAGAGCATCAGCCAATAAACCAAAGTCACTGCACAAAATTTCTTTAATAGCCTAGTAAAAAAGGAGTTGCAAATTAGAATGCCTTGGGGTAGATAAAAGTACAGCACAGCAAAGAAAAGCAGATGAGTATGGCAAGCTGATCTGGTTCACTTGAAGTTTTCCAAGACTGAACAGGTCCTCATTTTTATAGAGCTTAGGTTAAAGCTAGAGAAGAAAAGACCACAGAAACTTTGAGATGACCTGTCAAACTCCAAGGATGCATTGTATAGAAAGCTAACAAAACCAGATATTAACTATTAGTTTAAAACATACAGGATTTTTGAGAATCTAATCTCTGATATCTTGAGAGCCCCCTCCAGAACACTTGTTTCAGAGCTGTCACCATTTCAGGGGATCCAGAAACCAAAGTCCAGTAGGAGACATCAGTCAGATACTAATCCTTTACAAGGAGTAGTATTTGACACGTGAGAACACCGAAATTCTCCTGTTACAATCACACAACAGCCCGTGGTCCCACAGAGGCAGGTGTTTGTTACAAGCTCCCATTGATACTGAGGTCTCCTCCACGATTGTTCTGCTGCCAAACACACACCAGCTACTGTTTGATTATGAAAAAACATCTGTTCCACAATAATACTCCACACTCCAGCCACCAAAACACCCCATCTAGCTCAGCTGCAATGTGCTTTGTATTTCAAGTGTCCTGTTTTCGGGACAGCAAGAGTAAAGCAGCAAGAGGGTAGGACTGCCAGGCCAACACACTGTTGTATTCAGATTCACCAAAAATTTACCTCAGAATTTCTTAGCATTCTTTTGTTGATCCACATACAATATGCTGAAGAATTATTGAACTGTGGATTTCTGCTGCACATTCCAGATTGAAACCACCCCTCTTGGAAGACTTTGCTATTATTCTACTCATGAAATAACAAAGCATTAATCCAGCTGAAATGAAAATCTCCTTTCAAATCCTAGGGTTTATCTATAGGTACAGTTTTTAATATACAGAAGATTAAAAATGCTGGAACATAAGGATATCTCTGTTGGGATGTTTCAATGGCATCTTATTAGGTGAAAGATATTGGAAAGTACACCCTTGCCTATTCCCTTGGTGTCTTTGCAGGAACTTGTTGGCCATGAATTTGAATCTGCCTCCACATCCTCCTCTGGCAATAAATCTCAGAATTCCAAGTGCTTTCTCCCAAGCTTTAAACAAAACTCGTAATATTTTCATCAATACACTGCAGCTCAGACATTGCAGGATAGGAAAATAACAATTCTGTATTCATTTTACCCATACCTTCATGATTTTGTGAACATTGTTCATATCAACTTTCAGCCTTATTATCTCCTAGCTGCCTTTTTTTCCCAGCCTTGTCTCTACCTTATGAAGTGACTGCTCTGTTTCCATTAATCATTTTGACTCCCGTACACAAATATATTGTGAAAATCATTCTCCACACAGGCAAACATAAATAATGCATGAATTTCCTCAATACCTCTTGATCAAGACTCAACTTTGGCGCTTGGTAATAAAGGAGATGAATTCTGCTGAATCTAGGCCCCACCCTGTGGCAGGACTTTATCATTGATTTGCCAGATAAGGCACAGCAAGAAGTATGACAGGATCATGCCACAGGTCAGGAGAACCCTGGAAATTGTAAATGTGATACAGACCTTTGCCACTTTTGTCAGCAGGAAAAATTTAAAACTGTCTCATGACAAATGCCACCTGGTTCTTCTGTTTCCCACCAGACATTTGTTTGGGTAGTTCCCCAAATAAATCACCACCAGAAACAAGGAACTCTTGTAGAAATAAAAGATATGCTGGTGTTAGGAAAGACGGTTTTGTAGGGGACCTACACATGCACAAACTTCATTGTTTAATCAAGTTGTTTCCTGCTCTTCTTTTACTTCTGAGGTTTCCCTCATTCATTGTCCTGAAAGAATCCAAAAGGGCAGTGGACACTTCTCAGAAGAACCTTTGACTGAGAATCATTTCTAAACAGAAGTGAGGCTAACTACAGTTCAAAGCATTTGCCAAATTAGTGCCTGGTTCCAGAAGTACTGACACAAAAATAAACCCCTACTGATGCACAAGAGCTGTAGGGAAAGCAGTGCATCTCTGGAATTTTTTGGTATTGGATTTTACAGGACTGCAATTTCCCTGTGTTTTAAGTAACAAAAGCTTTGGGCCTACTGTAAGTACATTATGTAAGACAGTGTCCCCATACACTTTCCCCAGACTTCCAGAGTGGGATGTTGCCCCCTGTCACCACTATTTCACTGGAAAAAAAAAAAATGGGAATTCTTGTCTTGCAGGATTTGAATCACAGCAGAACATCTTGCTCATTTTATTTTCCTTGATATATGTAATTTTCTAACTGTTTTACATAACATAAATCTGAAGAGTAGCTATGCCTCACTTCAAAATAAATAAGGGATCATTTGAACTGCCAAAAAGAAAATGCAAAACATTACTTTCTTTCAAGCCTGTAAACTAGATTTTCTTCACCGTAGAGTTGCATTTTCTGAGTCACAAATATATTTGCAAAAATACATAGACACACAGAATTTTGGAGTTTAGATTCAGATGAAAACACCACTGCTGATGGTACTTAGGAGATCATGGCACTCATCGTTCTGAGAATGCCTCTTCAGAAACAGAAGCAGCACACACAGTAACGTTCATTACCCTGTAAACATTGTCTCTATTTTGTAAGAAGCAGTCACTGAAAATGAAAATTATAATGATACATGAAACATATATTTGTGAAATAAAAAGCATCAACTAGAAACACGCAGAATGTCAACTGAAGCAATTATTTCCATTTTATTTGCATTTCAGATTACCTGCTACAATATTCTTGCTCACCAAAATCCTACCACCACAATCAGCAAAAGGAATTTAGCTACTTATAAGTGGGAAAAGGAGCTGTTCTCATGTACTTTAGAAGGTTTCTTGCACAAATTCTGCTTGCAGCAACTAGATTCCTGCAAAACCTTCTTGCCAAAAGATCAAACACTGTAGTTTTACTCAAACAAAAGTCCCTGTGAGAATTCTACTTGATTAAGGACAGATTAAAGACTGCACATTAACACCCAAAGGCTAAAATTTTCAAAACATGCAGATAATTTAGAAACCCTTTTCCCCATCAGTTTTAATCAATGATCTGCTTTGAAAACCTCAGTCCACTTGTGTATTGGATTCAAACAGAAGAGCCAGCTCCTGAGGCAATTCATAAGTGCATCAACAGATTAGAACAATGCCAAGTGGATAAGGAGCTGACATCAAGGGACAGGGCTTTCAGGAGTGTTTATTCATGTTCTTCATTGGATCTGATCACAAAATTTCCATTCATTTTAACGAAGCAGAGCTCAGGCAACACCTACTGTGCTTCTCCAGTATTAGCTGATTTATCATGGCTGTCTATCTCCTGTAGGATACATCTTCTAACTTATTCCAATCCACACCTGTCCTTGCTTTACAGCATTTTATAGGTTCACAGACCAAACCTATACTATAGTTTAGAGCTGCCAATAGCAGAGCAGGATGAATCCCTTCCCAACTATTGCCTCAATCAGAGCTGGTTTTGGTGCAAAGCCATTGGTTGCACAAGCACACACAGGCACCATGAGCTGAACAACATCAATAATGGCAAGGAATCTGAAAACAGTAAAGTTTGGCAAGATTTTTTTTTTCTGGTGCCCCACGCGGTCACCTAGACCTGTGCTACCCTAGAAGCAGCACAGTGCTTCAAATCCCGATTTGAATCTCTCTTAATGTATTCTTTCATCCAACTGTGAAATAACACAAGTTAAGCCAAGGTTTCAGTTCCAAGTGTTACCATGGTAAACAAACAGCACGTTCTCGTTCCATTTTGTATGCAAGAGGCAAAATCTATTTAACCCAGTATCTTTCAAGAATTCTTATTTCCTGGTGTTCTAGGTTCATACAGGTTAAAAAAACCTGGCATATTCTCAGTCAGAGCTATGAAAAGCTAAAGAAAACTTGGTAAAATTCGCTTTTAGAGAAAACATTACCATACTTTCCTCCTACAGGAGTTGTCTTATTTTAAGATGGGTCACAAGAGTTTACATGCAAAAACTTCAGCACTTACACAACAAGCAGCAGCAAAGCACATAATCCCACCCAGCTGTTTCTGAAAGGTAAATCACATTTCTCCAATCATCCAAACAGGGGGAACTGCAACCAGCATTCCTCACCGACATCCCAAATGCATCCCAAATGCAAAGTGCTGCTCTGGAGTACTTGGGGCTCACCTGCTGTGTGTCACACACGCACATCTGGGTGCCAGAGCTGCTGCAGGTGTTACTGAGACAGAGACTTTCATCCAGATGTGGGAGAGGCACACGTGGCACCACTTTCCTGAGCTGCTCCCACAATAAAGGAACTGAGCTATAAAAAACCCACAGATTGTACACGATGTTCCACTGAAGGCGACACACAAGCAAACCTAAAGACTACATAAACATTTCCACATTTTCTACCAGTCATAAGCAGCTCTTGGGACAATCATTTTCTCTCCTTAAGATCTTGATGAACGTGATTGCTCTTAGGGTTTTTTTTGCTTTTTGGGTTATGATTGCAGCTGGTATGATTTTTTCTTTTTTCTCTTGTTTTGTAATCATTACCTTGCAGAGAGAAAATTAATTGCTTCTCTTACTTGAATGTGTTAAAATCAGTCACTGGAGCACACTTCTGAATGAAGGGCCCTTGAGGAAAAGGATAAAAAATGATTTTTAAAAAGGGTTTAGTATCTAGGTTACTTCTAAAAAGCAAGAAGTTTGAAAAGTTTTCTGTGAGCTATTTAATATCTCTAAGCTCCATGACATCAGCTTCAACACAAGATTTTACAAGACCTGGCTCACTTGAGCACAATTTTAAATAAGTTTTTTCAGCGACTTCAGCAATTTTTGGTCAGTCAGTCATTCCATAGCTACTTGAGAGGCAAAACCACACACTGTGGCCAAAAGTTCCCTGAATAAGCCCTGAGATACAGGCACAGAGATAAAAAAGTAATTTCACCAGTGTACATCCTAACATGCAGCATCATATATCCTTACAGATAGCTTTCAGAGTGGCACAGAGTTTTACATCATTTAAAGACACTGCTGCCTTCTGGGACTTTTTCTTTCTGTAGCTGAAGTGGCTTGAAGTAACATTCATTCAGGCACAGTTGCACCGACCATCCAGGAAGCACAAAAAGAGGAATTTCCTCACACAACCTTCTTTTATAAACATTTGAAACAGCACACTTGGCTAAAAATTAACCATTTCCCAATGCAGTTCCATTTTCCTTTTTTTTTTTTAAATCATTATCAGTGGCTTTAATTCTTTCAGAAAAATACTGATTTCAGTGCTTTTAATATCAGCAAGTCAGTTTCAATACACATTTGTATCAACCTTGATGAGGCTAGGTTGAAATATCTATATATCTCATCCAACTCTAGTCAGTGACAAAATAGCACAATTTCCTTTTTTTCTGCTCTACCCTATTCTTTAAAGAGTTTGTCTAAAGAGCTGTTTCACTGTATTTCTATATTAAGAATTATCTACTCCATCACCCTTTTCTTCCCTCTTGTAATTGTATCACTTGTACTACTCCTAAAGCACTCTGTGGTTTCTTTTCACAAAGTTTACAGAGATACTCAAAGATGAAACTTGCTTATCTCACAAACTGCAAGTTTTTAGTTTGTGCAACTGGTACATTCTAATAGCACGCATTCCCTTGGTGTTTGGAGAAAAGACAACACATTAAATCAAACTCCCAGCTTTGGAACTCAATAATATTCCCAAATCACTGTTTGTCCTGAACTGCTCCCTCCAGGCAAAACAAACCACACTTGAATGAAATAATTTCTCTTGTCTTGCCTGGGATAACAGCATCTATTACTCTGTACACTGCCACCCTGACAGCCTTGCAGGAACATTTGTGTGACCACTCCTAAAGCACTTGCAGTGAAACTCTTCACAAGAGGCTGTTTCAGCTGTACTGGTGCTTCTGACACTCCTGTTAGCACCTAAGTGTTCCCTGGAATTTTCTGAATATTTAATAGCAGGAAAAAGTTATTTGGTCCTGGGGATTTGAGATGGTCTACACGTGACAAGGATGAAAGCAGGTTATCTATGAGGTCAATGGGAGCCTCAAGTCTTTTCCCCTACCTCTTTTTTTTTCCTATTTGGGCTCAAGGCTTCAAGGCACTGGATACTTTTATAATATTGTATTTACAAAGACATGAGGTGATCTGTCTCTATATGTACAAATATATGTGATTGAGTTGTTAAAAAACGGCGGCTTTTTAACCAAAATCAGGACGTGTTAACAATCACAGCTGACAAACATAACAGTTCAATCTTACTAAGTTCAAAGTAGTTAAGAACTCTTGCCTTGCCTTAAACACTCTCAGACTCTCTTTTAGCAATAATTCTAAAGAATGGGCTCTTCATGCCACAGATATAAATGCATGAAAGGAAAAAAGACATTAAGAATAGGTGGATTCAAATGCAGGGAAAATAGATTCAAATTAGGTTGTGAACACCTCATTCCAAGCACACCAGGAAAGCGCCCTGAGAGAGACATGAAACCAACGTGCAGATTTTTCTTTTGCATTTGAAGCTGATCAAAGCTAAACCATACAAAGCTCTATGTAAGCTAAGTGCCAGAAGATTAAACAACATCCAGAACAAAAGGAAACACTTTTTTCCCTGAGCTGCTTTGTCTGACCAGAACATTTTTTCTTTTAGGCCCTTTTCCATCTCCTACTTCAATCACACCATCGCCAGAGTAACTACCTGAAGCTGTGCCTTCGTGGCAGCCTGAAGAGACTGATGCCTTTTGTACAGCTCAGCTGCAAATCATGCACCTACGACAGCTTTATGATTAGGTGTGAGGGAATGAGGAGGAAAGACAACTAATATATCCACATTTTAATATGGATCTGAGGTGCCTAATGATAACAACATGTTGATTTGAACAGCTACTCGCTTCAATCTTCTAATTTACTGATGGAAGAACTAATTTATTTTATGCAAAAATTCAAAGGAAAGTTCAAGAAGACAGCCTGAGAAGCCTTCTATAAAAAGATACCTACTTTCAAATGATTTACGCCGCTGCAGCTATCTGCAAGGCATTTCCAGCAGATATTGATTTTGTTGATGTAAGTGCAATTCATAGATAAATATTGCTCCACAGAACACTCTGTTTACAGACTTTTCTATAAGACTTAGAAGAAAAAACTTTTCTGATCAAGTAAATGACCTATGAACAAATGTTGCTTTAGAAAAAGACACACATTTTCCCTGCGTTTGCCTGTTTAATGAAAACATGAAAGTGATTAGTGAAATATGCATAAAGTAAATGCATTTTCAGGGAAAGTGAAGATGAATTGTGACTTTTCCCCCATGGACTATGAAAGCTAAGATATTCCAAAATTTGAGGGGCATGGGGGGAAGGGGAGCGGAATGTTTAAATTGGGTATTTGTTTCTGGGGTTTTTATTTGATTGCTTGGTATTTGGTTTTTTGAAGATGAAAAAGGAAGCACTTCCTCCCTCCTAACATCCCAACAACGATTTGGTTTAATGTCTCAATATTGTTTCTGTCAGGAGGAGGGAGAGGCAATGCACACCAAGGCCGCGTTGTTTCAGTCAGAAATACGGCAATTCCAGAGCTCGTAAGATATCACAACTTTTCCCCACAGCTTCAGTGCAGACAGAAAACTGGGAGCACAAGCAATTACTCCCTTTCCTAGGAAAAGCTGTAAATTTTAGCACTGTTAAGGGGAAAAAGTCTAAAAAATTTAATTCTAAAAATGTATGAAGATACAAAAAAAGTAATTTTCAGTTTTGGGTTTTTTCTTTTTTTGTGGTCTTTGGAACCTGTGGAGTGGAACATCTCTAAATGAGCAGGTGGAGGGATGAGTGCCGTGTGTTTATAATCAGGCCCCGTGCTAGGCCGCGTCCGGAGGGGAGGCACGGCCCGGCGGGCTCGGGGGGCAGGGGGTGCAGAGCCTCGGGAAAAATAAAACAAAAATTTAAAAAATAGGCACCCTATTTAAAAAATAGGCGTGAGGGACAAGTACGACAAGTGGCCGAGACATCGGAGGAGGAAGGGACAAGGCGTGATTGAGCAGGGATTTCCCTGCGGACAGCGCTTGGAGAGCCTGAAGGAGGAGCTGCGTCATGGCTCCCAGTCGCCACCCCCTGCACTGCTCGGAATTAATGCTTTAATCTGTCTTTTACCTCACCGTACAAATCTATTTGCACTGGAAGTAGTTTAACTTCCCCAAAGTGAGCCTGTTTTCCCCACGACAGAAATGAGTGCATCCTCTCCCCGTCCTTATTTTGACCCAGAAGCTTTTCCCCCATCTTTTCTCTCCGTGTTCTGCTGAGGAGGAGGGTGAGGGAGCAGCGGGGTGGACGCCGGCCAAGGATGCCCTCCACACACAGACTGCATTTGTGCTTCGGATAAAAAGGAACCTTAGATTCATTGGAAGCAAAAAATATAACAGAAAGGAGCTTAAATGCTAACAACAGTGGGAGAGCTCTCCACCTGCACAGAAGTGTGACCCTGAATAACCGGATCATCCCCCTGCTCTTAGGCATGACTCATTTATGTGTCCATTGCACACATTACTTGAAAATGCTGCTGTTCCCGCAGCAGGGCTTCCAAAAAAACTTTGTGGGGTTTTTGTTTGTTCCTTTTTTTTTTTTACAAAAAGCATGTTCATCTTTGTCAGGAAGGCTACAAAGTCACAGCCTCTAGGAGTAAAGAAAAGTATGAATCTCCTTCATGAACAAACTTCATTTTATCATCCTTACTATGTCTTTTAAAAATGGAAATTTAATCAACATCCAGAATGATATGCTGAGAATTTGTGAGAGCTTCTAGTTAAAAACAGTGCCTTACACTTTTTTTGCAATATTTTTGCCCTCACAAAAGAGACCCATGTTAAGGGTACTGTCCAAATACCTACTTTTATTCAGTTTGCTTCCTTAAAACAGTTTAGACAATATTTTATATAACAAGATTATAGTTGTACATAAGTACTCTTTATTATTTCAAAGCACTCAATATTTGTCTTTCTTTAGAAGTCAGTGCTGAAGCTGCCACCGATATCTTTATCAGCAGAGTTAGGACAGGGCTAGCCAAATGAAATGTCTGCTCTTACTTATCCAGAAGTTAATTTTCTGTCATAGTGTACAGCAATTAAAATTGATGAGAGAGATACCTGTTCTGAAGGATGAATTACTAACTCCATTAGCCCTGATTTATTTCCAGGGAGAGTGACCATGCTATCTCTTTCCTTTGAGAGGCAGCAATAAGTTGGGCAGGAGGTAGGAGTGCCTCACCCAGCTCTGTAACTCTGGACACATGGACAGGGAACAACCTCCAGAGCCACCACTTTGGGGAAAATTTTAATCTACACCCAAAACCATTAAGAACAATTTGGAGTGAAAGTCACTGACCCTGAAAGTTAGGTCCGCCATTAATCTTGTCGCCAGTCATTGCATTTTAAAGTAATGTTATTAATAAGAAATTGTACTTAAAATGAAGCACATGTGCAAGTCTGAAGACCTGGATGCTGCCCAGAAGAGACAAGTATTTTTCCTTTGTTCCTCACTATACATAACTCAGACAAAAAGACAATTCCTCTAAGGAAAAAAAAAATAAGTAATCCAGCCACTTTTATAGGCACAGCCCTTTATTAAAAATGTAAATTGAAACTCAACTGCCTATGCAACCTTTACCTCCCACTAGTGAAGTGTCTGTTAAGCCACTGTGTGATGGGAGAAGTAAAAGGCTTGCTTCTCATTTACTGGGTGACTGACTAGCAGTACCTACAATTTCAGTCTTTATAATTGCAGTGTTGGGGGGGTTGTTATTGTTGTTGTTTTGTTGTTGATTTTTTTTAAACAATGCAGAATGATCGATATGCCAGACACCTTAGAGAGCAAGCAATCCTTGCATGACCATTTCAAACTCAGTTTTAATTAGTTGACTATATTATAGTTCCACAGAATGACAACATGAATAAAATATAGAGTATTCTTCTCATGTCATTCTTAAAAACAGTATCATGCAGCAACAGAAGTATCAAATTTCAGAGTCACACTCAAGGCTTGGAATATTCCTCTTAGAGGTAACATGGTCCTCAGGAGTTTACTCCCTGTAAAATACAAACTCAAGAAATAAAGCACATCGTCAGTTCTTTGGTTTATATATTTAGTCTTGAGGTTATGATGTCCCTGGGCAACAATCATGTTTTCTTATGCCCAGACTGGCAAAATAACATGAGCTTTTTGATTTGATGCTGTAATGGATAATTAATCCAGATCAGATGGTTTCAAGCAAAGAAAACTTATTTCAGCGATGTACTCGATCTGTTGACAAGGCACTATTCTAACTACACTTCCTTGGAAGAAAGCCTGCAATGCTGACATATAACAAATCCAAACTTTCTACCTATGAAGTTGCATTTTACCTTCCAGTTTTTAAACAGTAGCTCTGAAGTGTTGTTACACAGGTGAATATAATAGCTAAATCGATCACAAAGCAAATTTTACAAGCACTAAAACACTTGAAACACATTGTTAGCATGACGATGCTAGGAAAAAAATAAAGTGCGTTTCTGAAGAAAAAAGTTGTCCCATTTTATTTTTTACCAATTTGCAAAAGAACACGGCTGCATAGCACGGGTTGGGGGATCAAAATCTAGGAAATAGAATTTTTTTTTCTTTTTAATCAATACCTCAAAAAAAGATGCTAGAAACATATTTCTTAAAGGGTGATTATAATGTTAGCAAAGATGTTTTGATTAAAGAGCTTGGAATTTACTCCACTGGAGATTTACAAGGCTAACACGCACTGTGTTGGACTTCATATGACAAGTTATCAGAGGATGGGGATAAAACAGTGAGAAAAAGGCAAAGCAAATAATTTGCAGTCAACTTCTTCTCCTTGCTAATATGCATCTGTAAAAGGAAGGAGCACAAAGGAGGAGGACAGACATTCAGTGTGAAAGTGCCCTGGGAAACAGACTCTCCTCATTGTCAGTAGAGTTCCTACTACAAGAGAAGTTTCCTCCTTGGCTGGCTTTCTCTAGATGAAAACATGACAAGAAGTGGATGAACGTGGACAAATGATGTTTGACATCGCTGAATTCAAGCCATTGTCTGTAGGATATCAAGGAGAAAAAAAACCAAAAAAACCCGCCAAAACCATATCGTTTATCCATTTTAAAAGCAGGATGTTGTGACCTATTCAAAAAAACAAAACAAGGACAGAGAGGATAAATTGCCTGTTTGTCTATATGAAATAAACGTCAGATTCAGAATCACTAACAGTCAATGCTGTAAGAGTGTTTTTTTGCAATAACTGAAAGTTGTTTCACAATATAACCGTGCTTTTGAACTAAAAGTTTTTGAGATTCTTACATAACTGTATTTCCTTTATGCATCTAGAAGGCTTTCATTTACCAATTATCTTTCTTCATATTGTCAGAGTGATTAGAATATGAGCACTACTCGAAGTTCAAAAGCACAAGGAGGCTTTCTAAGAAGTTGTTGGTTTGTTCTTTTTTTTTCTTTTGTTCCACATTTAGAATTCTGTATCTTAAGAGAACTCACTTGCCTCTAATATCTTATAAGCCCATGAAGTTTTTCACAGCCTGAAAGGACTTTTGTACATAAAACGCTATTCAGAAAACAGTGAAATTGAAAAAAAAAATCCTTGAAAACACACAGGAAAAAGAACCATCCAAGAATTCACAAAAGCATGTTCCTTTACTCTCTTACCCCACCTAAAACTGCCAGTAACATTATAAATATCAATCCTCAATCATTCCTGTAATATCAGTTCCTTAAGAAATGGCAAGTGTCATGATTGCATGATTTGGATTACTTATTTAGATTCAGTCTACATTTAACAACTACTCTTTCAGAATGTTTATTCAAGGACTACTGTAAAATACAGATCATTCTGATTTCTCCTCATTTTAGTCAGTGCTATTTTCTTGAAAAAGTTCTCTATGAAAGACAGTGAAACACTGATGAGATTTTGGATTTGTTAATTCTGCCTCCAGGAAGAGACGTGTTAGAAAACATATCCCCCATCAGTTAATGTGCTCATGTCAGGGAAAGTCAATTATGATTCTGAAAGAGCATTTGCAGTGTGTTACACTCAAACATGCAAAACCATCTCGAAGCCTTTTTAGGCTGACTTGTTTCTGTGTTACCACTCACATTTAGCAACTTGTTGATTATCATGCTGTGCAATGAGGTACATTTTCCCTGGAAAAACAGGCTAATGGTGTTCCTTAAATATATGTTCTACACAAAGAACACCTTCATGGAAAAAGGAGCAATGGGAAAGTCATTCCCTGCTGCCTCTTAGGAATGTGGAGCATCTTGTCTTTTATGCCTGTATAACATATTTGCTATTTTTTACCCTCCTTTGTAATATATTTAAGAATTAATACACGGAAACAATGTCACAGGATTTTTAACACTTATTAGAAAGAAGCGGGCTAAGTTTTCATAGGAAATAAAGCAACCAGTTTCAGGCACGTAAATGAACTCTTTTTCATCTATGAAAAAAGATGCTCAGCTATCGTTTCCAAACCTTTGTGTTTCTACAAAGGTACTGAGCTTCAAGTCTAAATCTCATGTTGATGTCACTGCTTCTCACAACTTCAGTGCCAACAGTGTCCTAGTGCCAGTTCAGAAATTAAGAGAGAAAACTACAGCAGTGGCTGGGGCAGTCCTGGTTATGAACTCCTCCCAAAATGCCTGGTAACAGAGACAGGAGTAGTCATATTTTCAGAGAGGAACAGGAGGAAGAAGGTAGCCAGAAACTGTGAAAAAGGAAGGAAAAGGAACTCTGCCATGACAGCTGAAAGAACTGCAATACTGTCAATATTTTGGCCTCTAAGGTGGAAGTCTGAATCCTGTCCTTCCCATCACAAAACAGCTGCACAGCTATTTTGGAGACAGCCATGGCAAATTAAGATGTTAGTCTCCACCAGCAGTTAAACTGCCACAGGAGATTACATTGAAGACAGCCAGGTTATTTTAAATTGACATTTAAGGTATGCTGTGCTCATCTGCTTTGGTTTTGAATCAAAACAGATTAGAAACATTCAAAGAATCTGTTAACAGCAATTTGGCTGCTCAGAGAGCAGAATCCAGCTCAGTAGCAGAAATGAAAAATTGTTCCAACTATAATTTGAACAGAAATTCTGTGAGCCTTCAGAAATGGAAAATAAAAACTAACATGCTGAGCGGAAATTTTCCTAATCTCAATACTCTGAGCGAGACATGCAGTTTTACTGGAAAGCAAAATACACAGGAGAAGATAATTTCTGCAATCCCAACTCACTTAGGACACTTTGTCATCATTATGTAAAGGCCTCTCTGATGTTCCAAGATGACATCCTGGAAATTCCTCCTAAGTTGGGTCAACGTAGACCAGACATGTCATTAAGTGAGAGCAGGGTCACTATTTTACTAAAAGAATTGTCACACAAAAATCTGTTGACTGTCTATTTTAAATGCAGTGGCAGAGACTATTCAAGATGTGAGAGATGTGATCTGGTTGTCTCTATTGTCCAAGTGGAATAGTATTGAAGGACAATTCAAGTTACAAAGGACCTCAGGAGGTCTCACAGAGTGAGGTCAGCCAGGAGATCAGATCTGGCTGTCCAGCACTTTATCCTGTTGGAACTTTAAAAACCTCTAGAGCTGGAGAGCGCACAAACTCCCCAAAAATCAATTTCAATGCTTTCATAGAATCCTTGTGAAGAAGCTGTATCCTTATGTCCAGTGCCTGTACTCGAGGAGTGTTCAGAACTCCTGCAGATGCTTCACTCAACAGCAGCACTGCTGCAGGGTTCTTGCAGAGTTGACACTCTGCAGCACAGGGCTAATTTCAGCCTTATTCTCTAAGATATTGTCATTAGCATAAAGCAGCCTTTAAATATCCTTTGTTCACAGTTCAAAATCTCTGCTCCAGGATGGAGTAAATTATCCAGGCATACTGAGAAGAACCAATTTCACAACTTATAGATTCTTTATGACAAGGGTACAAAATACAAATTTGCCTTAGGCTACACCTGACGCAAGTGTGTGGGTAGAAATGTTATTTAGGTACTTAAAATAGGGAGTTCAAGCAAAAGCATGCCACCTCACAGGAGTCTTTCTTGCATCCTTTCTCAGCAATTTGTCTAAATGGAATAAATTTTCTCCTTTTATGTTTATGCTTTTTACACAGAGCTTCTTTGATACACATACAAGGATGGAAAATGAAAATATTTTATTTGCTCATTGTACAGAGAGAGAAAATGCTTTCAAGACTTGTAAGTACTAGTCACATTTTAGAAAAAAGCATTTTAAATCCTTAGAGAGATTACATGATTTCCCAAAGTCCTCTAGTAAGATAGATAATGGTTGGAACAAGAACAGAACTACATTACTTCATCCAGTTCTAACCCATCTAGTTCTAACCCATCCCCTGATTTAATTCATCTCATCTAATATTAGATATTAAAAGTTAACAGGCTCAGAGAGTAGTGACCACGTTCCTGGAACAGAATCCAATGAAGATGATATAGAAACCATTCCTGGATGAGGAAGGCTCTGAGACACAAGGGGTTGGGAGACAAGGAGAGGACTCAGGTGAAGCATCATCAGCGTTTCCATTCTTCCCTAAACTCCTCTGTTTGGATACTGCTGGATAACAAACACCAGGTGGGATGATCTTTGGCCTGATCAGTACAGCTATTTATAATTTACCTTCAGTATGGGTGCTAAGCATAGAGAATTTGATAAATCACTAAATCATCAAGAAAGGACATAGTGCTGTAGAAATAACACGATGGGAACATTTGGCTGTGGGGATATCACAAGAGGCCAGCTGTTAAAAGGGTTTTTCCTCAGATTCCTGGACTTTTGGAGTTACTATAACAACACATCAGCACCACCTAAAAAAATGTTTTCCCCCCTTTCTTCCTTATATATGCACAAGACTAAAGTGTTTTAGAAAATCTGATCTAATTGAGGAACCTCTGAGCAAAGGATAATGTTGACCAAAGCTGGCACAAGTTGCCAATCTCACAGACAGGGCTGTATTGCACTGCTTGGTCACTTAATTTTCATAAAAGGGTTTTAGCCTTGCACCCTATTTCCCAGGATCCTCAACAGCAGTGGAGGTTTCTACCTAGATACAGAGGAATTCACTGATGGACAGCTTTAGACAGTGAAGAAAGAGCATCTTCATTCAGCAGCACTGGGAAAGCTTGGAGCCAAGAGTGGCCCCGAATAACAACTCCATAGGGACAGGATTTGCATATTAACAAGGGTGGGTGCAGAGGCTTTGCCTTCAGAGCAGTTTTGGCCTCTGAGGAACGGGGTGTTACTCTACGCATCTGATTACATGTGGATCGTGTCTGTGTGCCAGGGATGACAATGTTCTGCTGTTTAGGGAAATCAAGATGCTACTGAATATGTAATCTGATTATTTTATGGTGTTTTAAATACAATATTCCAACAAATAGCCTGGCTGATCCTACTGGAAATGGGAGAGAAAAGACATGAGAGGCTGAGTACATTATTAAACTGCTGTGGAAGCTGCAATGAATTGTCAGAATACAAACAGTATTTACCTTCTTCCTAGCCCTTCTCTAACATCCAGTCTCAGCTATACATTTGTTTAAGCTCCATGGCTTGGAGTTATTTGACAGGCATATAACTCATATAGATGGAAGAAGCCACACTGCTGGAACAGACACAGCACTGACCTTTCCCTGTGATAGTTAATTCTTATACTTGTGAGAGCTTTACTTGTTGTTTTCTATTGTCTTAACCTATTGACCAGAAAGACAGTCTATACAGATAAATCAGCTTATGCTTTAAGGGGGAGTTTGCTGCAATATTATAACAAAAACCTCTTAACTGCACTTAATAGTTTAACACTCAGGCTAGTCAGTTAAGAAGGAGAGAAGAGAATAAATAGGCTATAAAATAAGATACATTACTAAAACTCACTGTAAAGTTCTTGTGTTTGCATTTTAAAAAAATGCACTGCACTTGTCTCCTGCGCAGATACCCATCTACCCTCGGAACTGAAGAATACATTTTTGAGATATCTCATTTGATGTCTTACTGGCTGTGTTATATATTCAGAGCAGATGATCTGAAGCAAAGAACAAAGGCTGCGTAATTTGAACTTTAACTCATACTTCACAGGTCGATGCCTCACTCAGCCTGCAAGAAAAAGCAATTATTGCACTTGAGCTAACAATGTTATAAAAGGGGGTCAGTGACACGCCATTTCATCGGCAAAAATATGCGCAGTAAAAAAATTTAAACTGAAAATAATTAATTTTCTTAAAAGCATCGTGATTTTAACCCCCCAACTGAAGAACTGTTCAAAAGCATAAAGGAACACACTGACATGACATTAGCTGCTTGAAGTCTTACCCTGAAGTACTTCTGAATATAATTGTGATTGAGCCTTTTTTTTTATTTTAATACCATCCTTTTCCTCTCTGTGTTGCTAATTAGATACTTTGGACAAAAATTTTAAACAATGACAGCTTCAAAACAAATAGGGTGACCTATTCCTAAGTAGCGTTAATTGAATCTTATCCACTTTTGGTAACTTTTGTTTTTGACAGTGGCTGCTTTCATCCTTGAAAACGATTGCTGTGCTGTGCCTTTTGGAACAGGTAAATTGCTCCAGTGAGTGACAAGTTAGTCCTCTTACTGTGAGACTGTGAGCTGTTTCTTCCATCAAAAGCAAGCTGGTTGGAAATAACAGATTTTATGCTTCACCAAGTTCTGCCCTGCCTGTATACAAGAGGACATTATCTCACTGCTGCCACAGCCCTGGAGAAAGGGAAAAAGGCCCCATGTGACTGAAGTACAAAGTGCCCGGCCAGAACCTGCTGTTTAACGAGGGGGACAGGGAAAGGACAGAAATCTCCTTTTGGCAGCCCGTGCCTGCTCTGGAGGCAACCACTCCAAAACACAGCACAAAAATTGGGTTTTGGTATGGGCAAACATCCCCCAGCTGTTCCCATGGGACATTCTTTTCCTTGAAGTCTCTGAATTGAAGCACATCCTAGAAACATTTATGGACTGTTGGAAACATTTGAACTGATGTAAGATGAGGGAAAAAAATTTCACTCTCAACTCCCCAGATTGGTCTCATTTTGCATTTTCACCTGTTAATCAAAGTGAGGATCAAAACACTTAATTGAAGCATTTGAACAAAAATCAACTTGTAAGCCAAGGCATTTGCTCGTGCTTACCCAGGTCTGCCCCAGTCTTCCATAAAGCACTGCTTTATTTAATCAGGACAGACTAATTAGCTGCTTGTGCTGTGTTCAGCTTCTAGCAAAGCAAAGAAGCTGGAGAACTGCTAGAGACACATTGCAGCAAATGGAAAAGCAGCTGGGGCAGTTACACAAATTCATCCACTGTGGGAAAAGAAAAGTTTGAGCCAGTAAATGCAGTATCAGACAGTGCTTGACCTTTGAAACCGTGTGTCAGCCTTGGTGGGAAAACAAATATTCCACTTGTCATTAACGGGCATCTCTTCTACATGTGAACAACAGGCTATTGTGCCACAGAAAAAAAGAAATGTCCTCAACATCTTACATTAATCCTCCCTTGGGGGAGTGCAGAGAGAAATGTGAGGTGGGGGCACACACACAGACAAAAAGTCCCCAGAAGATCAATGCTGCCATTGTTTTCTTTAAATTAAAAAAAANAAAAAAAAAAAATAGTAGAATCACTGTAACAAATTCAGTTTTAGGTTCTAGGTTCCAGAAGATCTAAAAGCAAGGATGTTTGAAATATTTAAACTTACTACATGTGTATAATCATATAAAAGCCATGAGGGTGGAACAAGAATAGCTAGAAACTAAGTGATGCAATGCAAAACCCTGGGCAAGAATAGCACAGAAAAACTGCCTAAAAACCAACATTGTCATTGAATCTCTGCCTCTCCCAACTTTTTTTATTAATTTGCAGCTAATGACCAACATCACAAATGCTAATTTCATTTGCAATATTGTTTTGGAAGGTCAAAGACTGCATACAAATAGCTTAAGGTGAAATAGCATAAGAATGAGAATGTCACTCCAACTCTAACACATCTGCTGAAGCATAGCTAGACACTGAATTGACTCTTCTCAGAGGACACCAAACACTATGTGATGTCAGGATAACTAATCATGTTGTATTAATAATCTAGCATTCAAAAAAAATCTTTTACCTCCATCTTGATAAGAAAGCAACTTTAAAAATTGTATTAACCAATATGTCCCTGTTGTCTTATCATAGGAAATAAAGCAGCTTACTTCTGAAATGAAGCATAAAATGCAAGTGTCTCAAATGATTAGTTGGCTGTATATAAAATGGAATGAGTGTCTATTTATATTACTTGGTAAGTTATATGTATGCACTGCAGAAACCATATTAAGAAATCAAATCAAATCAGAATATGACAGCTCTCAAACTGATCTTATCTCACTCTTCCTGACTGCAGACAGGCCAATCTGCTTGATCTAGAACATTCCAAAGCAAGTGCCTTTCCTAGACCCCTCTAAATCAGGTAAACTAAGGATGACACTCTTCCAAGAGCGTTCCTGCAATAAAACATACAGGGGGGAAAAAAATGAACCTTCTGTCCAGTTTTTACAACACCTGCAAGGAAAGTAGCAGAGATAAAAACCTGCCTCGGTGTACAGATGCTACTGAACACTCACTGTTCTGGTTTGTGTAACTGCAGCTCCTGCAGTATTTTGTGTCAGGGGGTTCCTTGCCTGGCAGTGTTCATTAGGAGACTTTCCATCAAGGCACTGATGCTCTCCATCTGTTTCGAGCATATTGCCGGCGTAAATCAGCTTAACGCGGGTTTATCCGCCCCTCGCAAGATTAGGAGAATCCTCATTTGGCACGGGAACATCAATTCTCGTGTGGTCCATTTCCAGGGATGCAAAACAACTCAAAGAGGCAAGCAGATGACTGCAGTGTGCCAGTGTGCTGCCTTCTGCCCAAATTCTCCAGTAGCTGTAGCCCAGTGGATTTACAGCTTTCATCTCTGATTTACACCTCAGCGAAGAGGATGTTAAGGTGCTTTTATTCTTTGTCGCCAGAAACCTGTGATATCTGAACTGCTGCCCTCTGTGAAACTAAATTGTATAAGTCACCCATAACAGTGAAGTTACTTGCAGAGTTTTTGTGGCTATAACTTTTTATAACTACATCTAACTTTTTCCCATTTACAAATCCAGTGAAATCACACTACTCCACCACGTGGATCAAAACTCAGAATAGAAATATAACAACGAGCAAAGACTTCACTTCAAATTTGATGAATTACAAGAATTCTTATCCTACCTTATATCTTTTAGATTTGTTGCTCAATTTTAAACTGAGACTTGAAGGAAAGAGTGCAGAAAGAAAATCCACATGGAATTGTATGCTTTCATTCATATCCCATCCACTAAAGAAACAACACAGCACTCCAAGGAGTGCTGCAAAGGACAAAGGCCACAGCTTCAGCAGGTAAGGGAAAGGATTCATGTCCTCTTTTAATGAAGAGCTGGTTTTAAGTATTCTTTTTAAAAACTTTTTTTTTCTAATTTTTATGTTTTTAAAGGTGAAGAATTACTAAAGACTAGCTAAACTGCTATTAAAGGTTTAGGGACTAAAAATGTGAACACTTTTGTCTATCATAAAATTTAAGCCAAATCAATGTGTCTGTTCATCAATTCAGAAAAATGTATTGAAATAAAATATTCATGATACAAACCTCTGAACTGGATTGTTGGATTGAGAATGCATGGCAGAAAATAATCCAAAAACATTTTCAGATTTTTGCAAGTAAACATAGGTTTTATTTTCTAAATTATGGCATTTTTAATGAGGAAGAGTTCCTGTCCACTTCAATATTTCTGGATCATACCAGACTTACTAAAAAATCTTTTAATATTTATGAAAGTAAACTGGAAAGATGTTTAATTTTCGGAAGTTGAAAACAACCACACTCAAGCAGAGCAGTGGTGGGTGTTCTATCTTCTCCCACCTGCTGCAGAGATAGAAGACTTCCCCTCCAAAGTCTCCAGTCCACATGGATACAGATACTTGAGACTGCACTTCTAACAGCCAGACCACGCTCTGTTTTACAAATAAGCAACTTGTCTCATTCAGGCATCTATTAACTACAGTCTCCAGTATAGATTTTCCCTCAAAGAAAACCTTCATGCATCTATTACACTACTGCTCTCAGAATCCCAATTTATACTTTAGGGCCAGACAACAAAGCATTGTCAATTTTTTTTCTTTTAAATCCAGTTCCCTTCTGTTTGTCCTCCTTTTATTAGGTTTTTTTTTAAAACAAATTTGATTTTTTTTTTATATGGGCCAGACTTGTAGATTTATGGATAAGGTTAGTGTGATTAAGATGATTAATAACCTCAAGCAATTCTCATCCCTGATAAAAACAGCAAGGCAGAGATTCAGCAAGAGGCATTCTTAGTTTACATGTGAGGCCTCAAGTTGGAGTTTAAATATTTTTTAATCATTGAGCTCTGCACTGAGAAAAGTTCCTTTGTAGGCAACAGACTTCATTTTATAAGGTTTTTTCCCATGCATATTTTTAGATTTACTTTTTCCCCTTATCTCACCCTATTTGCTGTAGAACATTTTGTGAAAGACCCTCTGCTCACAACCATGTCTGAACTAACCTTTGGTGTTTCCATAGCTTGAATGATGTTTTCATAAAGTGTTTTATATCCATTGATACCCCATAAACAACACTGGGTCCTGCTATTCTGTTAGAATAAATCAGCCTAAGCTCCTTGCCTACAGAACTAAACTGGCTCACACTTGCCATAAATTTGGCCAACTCTTTATTTAATGATATACAAATCTGAATTCAGCTGCTGAAACTTGGAGCTGCATAAAATGCAGTGATTGTGCAGAGACTTGAGGCTTCTCAGGCTTAGGATTGATATAGTTTAAGTCTCCAAGTTTGAGGTCTGAAATGATCCCAATGAATTCAGTTTAAATGGAGGGAAGACAAAAGGCAAACTCCGCATGACTTTCTGCCAAAAGCCATACAAAACTTTGAGTTTATTACAAGGTCAAGATAAAGATGGGATTTAGTGACTTTTTACCAGTCTGCTTATTCTTTATTTCAGTTAAAGAGAAAAAGGGAGACTAAAGCACACAGAAAGCATCCATGATAAACGCAGGGGACCAGCTGGGGAACAGAGCCCTCAGCATCACTCAGTCATCATCCTCTACAGCTGGAAATACATAGAAGGATAAGGGACAGTGGCAGCTCTTCCCTGGGGATGATACCTGAGAAGAATAAAAGGCCCTCAGCAAAGAACTCAGCTCAGAAAGAGCCACCCAAAACATAGGAGGTACCAATGTTTTTATATCAATGCCAAGTGCTGCAACAAGCTTGTTTAGAAGAAGAGTCACCCACAGAAAGCCCTGGATTCCCACAATCTGCTGAGAATAGCAAATACCTCAGGCTTGAGTGCCTCAGAGTAACAGCTCTGGCAAGCAAGTGACCAGGTTTGTAACAGGCTCAGCCCAAGCTGCTTCTCACCATTTGCATTCCCATTCTCGGGATTTCAGCTCTTGTTGCCGTGAGGAGCCCTGAGCCGGGAGCCAGCACTGAAATTCACACGTACAGAAAGACCAAGTGCAGAGCTGATAACCTGGTGAGGTGGTGCCTGGATCCTGGTGTTCAGTGAGCACAGACAGACCAGCAGCCCGGCTGCTTCACGTCCCACCCGCCTTGTTGGTGACATTTGTCACATCACATGTAGTGCCGTCGCAGCAAACTTCTGCTCTGACATAATGCTGAGTAGGACTCATCCCTGAGTGAGAAACTTACGGTCTTTTTTGTGCTTTCACAATCTCTTCAGCAAGGCCAGAATAAATCAAGGAGAAACTGGAGTCATCTTTGTAGATTAGAATAAAAATGCCAGTTATGGTTCCCCTGGCCTGATTATGCACACACACCCCTACACACCATCTATGATGTGAATAAACAGCTGTAAATAAAGATTTGCACTTTGGGGAAGCCGTGCTTCAGACCTTGAAGCACTGTGTTTCCCTGAGCTTGGCAGTGAGCACAGTGTTGTGGTCTAGCAGCACAATTTTTCAGGATCTGTGTGTTTCAGGTCAGCAAATACAGGGGACAATGAAACCAGGATGTACTGCAAAGAGGGCAAGCAGAAAAACAAGTGAAAAACTGTGAAAGGAAGAACTTTTTGGGAAGAAACTTACAGAAATTGAGATGCTATGCATATGAATGGAAAGAAGCAAGTAAAAATTTGGTATTGTAGAAGTGCTTCAAAAAGCTCAGGTAATATAAAATGTCATAGGATTTAAAGAAGTGATTTAAGCAACTGTCCCTATGTTTGCTCCATCTTCCACTCCTTCTCAATTCATATTTCTGCTGATGTAACCTCCCCTTGGCCACTAAAGTTCTTTTACTGGGAAATCTTCTCGTCATACTTATTTGATGGGTTAAATACCATAAGGTTTCTACATATTACATACTATCTATAAGTTCATATATTTGCATACCATATTGGGCAAAAACAATATATGGAAAGCCTACCATTCTCCATTACAGAAATAACTTTTCAGCTCATTCCTGAGTATGTCACTGATGGAACCATATACAGAAACTTTATTGCTTCACTCAGCTCAATAGTTTCTGCAAAAAAAAAATCTTTTTTTTAACTTTGGATCTTTTCCATAAATAGCAGCTATTCAGAGTGCATAAACTGAGGAATGTTGACAAATCTGCCATCAATTTCTAGAAAAAAAGGATTACCTGCTTCTTCATCTTTTAATCTCAGACTTTTTTCAACAGTTGATAATGACAGTGAACATACTTCGCTATGAAATTCTCAGCTGCAATTTCTTCAAGGTTATTCAGAGTGTTTTACTGAATCACCTTTAATATTAGTTGATTAGTGCAGTGTAAAATTGATTCCTGACAGATCAGTTTCTAAAATGGTCTAGGAATGGTCTAATCACAGGCAAGAAGAAACCTTCTAGGGCAGGCTCCAATTAAAATCAAAACAATACAATCCTAGCTCCATACTTTAATGAAATTACATTTCAGCTTCTTACAAAAGCATGAATCGAAATTACATTTCAGCTTATAAAAAAGAATTATTTGGCAGATCAGTTACTTACGATGGTTTCATTTCTAAATATTGTGCCATTCTGTGTTCTGCTGCTACCAAACTATCAATAAAATCCTCATCTCTTATAATTGAATTAAAAAACTCTGCCTAAATGTGATCTTTTTATACCTTGCTCTCAAGTGGACTGCAAATCAACTTATCTTAGAGCTCAGTTTGGGTTCAATCAAAGCAAAACTTCAAGGACTGTATTTAAGCAGTACTGTGATTTAAAAGCTCATGGAGAAATGGCATCAAAATCATCTCTGGTACTTGCAATTCTCCCAGCATTAAGGCTTTCATACATGTACTGGCCTAAAAGCTGTAGCATCATTTATTTAAACTCTAAAAACAAAAATCAAAGCTTTCTTGGGAGAAAAATTTGATTCACTACACTTTCTTCTAGTACGAATGGCAGCTTGAAAATAGATGTTATTCAAAGAATAGAGGACTATTGGAACAAAACCACTTCATTTCACTGAGTTGTTTGCAAGCTTAAGAGAACAGATAGATTACATTTCTGCAGAATGTGGACCTCTTCCCCACAAAGAATTCCAACAGGAGGGGAGCACTCAGCATCCCACTCAAGAGGGCAAATGTGTCTAAGCAGTTACATGTCATCACCATCTGCAAAGCCTAGACCCTCAACAAAAAAAAATAGCCTTGCCAGCTCTAATGCAGATGCAACCCCATTCTTTCTTACCAATAATTCAACAGCACAGAAAACGTTTTTCAGTAAGTAACAACCCACCTTTGGAATCCAAAAAACAAATGAAGGGGAAAAGCAATTCAACCACAGCAATAAGGTTTGTGGTGTTTTTAGGGAGTGTTCATTTCATAATGACTTTCTTTACAACAAAAAGCTCTTAGCCACAGTCCTAAAACAGACAAGGAAAACTACTTCCTCAAAATCTGATACCAACTTTATCATTTCCTTCATTTTCATGCTCGATTTGAGATTTTGTCCTGTACAAAGGAAGAGGATGCTTCTGGCAACAACCTGTCTTTGAATTCTGCAGAGACTCAAACCCTTCCTGTCCTGTCATCGTAATGACAAAGCATCACTATTTGATGTTGATGGGAAGAAACAAATTCTGTCTACAGAAATATAACTGGCTGCACTATTTCCAAAGGAACTTGGTGTGTTGGGCTTATGTGACAAAGTTTTGGCAGTGAGGGCTGCAGGGGTGACTTCTGTGTGAGGGCAGCAGGAGCTGCCCCACCTTGGGCAGAGCCAGTTCCAGCTGGCTCCAAAATGCACAGCTGAATAAGCAGAAACTGAGCCCATTTTCCCAAGTTTCCTCCATGGTCTGTATACCTTGATTCATTCTACGCACACGAATAATTACATCCTGCATTTCAGAAGAATCAGTAGCATATTAAAATTCCAATGTTTCAGGGAAGTTCTTTTCCCGACTAAATCCTGGCAAGAGTCAGTGTGGTGCCAAGTGAAAAACAAGCCTTTGGAGGTTCAAATTGTTATCTCTGGAAAACTATAGAAAGAGGAGTGACATCAGTGAGGGTAGTGCAGATTTTCAGAGGAGAAAAAAGACCAGAGCCTAGCACAGTTTTACAAAAAATACATAGGCACACATGTGGGTTCTGCCTCCTCACAAAATTGTGTATTTTCATTCTTTCCAGCAGTAGGGATCACAAATGTGAGCATCCTTCCTACCACATTAGTATGAAATCAGCTCTGAGGAGGCAGTGGCAGATGCATCATTAAAAATGTGAACTCAAGTGCTGGCCCCAAGCTGCCCCTGGGTTGTGGCACTGAGGTCTTCCATAATTAGCGATGAAGGAGCTTTCAGATCACTGGGAGCACATCTACAGCAAAGCAGGTGAGGAAATCAGTTCACTTTCCCTGTTGCAGCAGCCCTCTTGTCAGAGGGTAGAAATGAGCCCAGACACAGACTCCTTGTTTACCACAGCATGAAAAGGGCCCTGGTTTATTCCTCTTTACAGCTCAGCCATCCTGACTCCAACCATTCACTGACTCTGGCTGCAGCAGCTCCTGCTGTGGGTTTCCCTTGCAGCCTCTGACTGCTGGTTATTCCCAGCTAAACTCTGACTGCAGGGATCAGTTTGCAGACTCTGACTGCAGGATTTTACCCAGCTAGACTGTGGCTGCAGCCCCAGACTGACCTCACAGCAGGGATTCTCTCTCTTCAGGATCCTTCTTCTTCATGATCCTCTGGTTCCCTCTTCCTCAAGGCTCCTCCTCCTTCATGATCCTCCTCCCCAGCTAACCCACTCTCTTTTATCACATTTTTCTTTATTGGATACAGCTGTGACTCATCAGGGGTGATGCTGAATTGGGTAATTAACATAGCTGTTACTTATCAGGGGTGATGTCACCTGTATTCCCTTCTCTTACACTCCCAGCATTTTTTTCCAGGTTTCATATTTATAGCAAAACACTCCCTCTGTGCTGACAAAACAAAGCAAACCCACAAACCCAACAGTCACACACGCCACCACTGAGAAATCCTTAAATGCTGCATCCAATTTGGAATCTCTGCTTTGTAAGTCTTTAAAAGTTCATTCATGCCATGAATTGAAATTCATGCATTGAAATCAGAGTTGAGGCACCGGGGCTCCTGAACCTTTCATGTATTGTGCATGAATACCCTTTCCACAAACAGTAGCAATAAAATAAAAACCAAATCAAGAAACCAAAACTGAACTGGCAATGATTGCAAAAGGTTTGTTAATGGCATTACCAGGAGAATTTCCAAATCAAATAAAAATACGCCAGAAATCTCACACGATTTTTGGGTATAGAGCTGGTTGTTATTTTGTTTGGGGTCTTGGGGTATTTTTTACTAGTCCCTTTTTATTCCTCAGGAACTTAAGCTTACTTAAGTCTGCTGAAACAGTTTGCTGTAACCTGTACAGTTACAGGTACCGTAACAAAAAAGGCATCAGGTTTCCTAACTGGCATAGGAAACAACTGAAGAAGCTGTATCATACCTTAAAGTGCCAATTTTAATGAAAGCTTACCTCACCTCATCATCTTAATGACAGGTTGTGTAATTCTATGTCAAACCCCTGAAAATGTTGCCTGGCACTAAAAACATGTCTCAGCTATCACTGCCTTCCACTTTTCAGATAGTGGATTTATTCTCATGTTTTTTATTTAGTTGGGACTCAGGCTTAACTTGATTTCCTTTGTATAAAACACAACACCTTCAACCACCAGCAGATAGTTCCCTGGGCACATGTTCTGGAATAAAACACTTGATGATTGTTTTGATTTATTTCCTCTTGCCTCAGTCAGGTTTCAGGAATTGAGCTGCTTGTACTCCTACCCTGTGGGGATTAACTTAATGAATCTCTTTGTTCAATCTGTTTTGTGCATCCCAAAGTCAATGTGATACAGTGAGAGCCGGATGGGGGTTGGTGAGAGGGGAAAAAGTCAATCATTTCACCAATAGCACACAAGTGGAAACTGTACAGAAGCTGGTTGGACTGTCTGAAAGCTATTTTATGCTTGTCCAGCCTCTGTCTCCTGAAAATAATACCCCCATTTCAATCCCACTGTTTTGTCACTGCACTTGCTCCTACTGAAATACAGACACACACATAAATAATTTTCTGTGTACATCCATATTTTTCTAGAAAACATAATAGTACATCTTAAATTAATTCATCTCCTCCGCACCACACTTGAATGAAAACTTGTGACAACTAATCTGCACAGCAAGTGAAAAACCTGCCCACAAATATGTGCCAAGCCTGGACAGTGCCCCCAAGATTTACCCTGGACATCTCAGCCAGACAGGCACAGCTGGATCGATGCTGAAACCAGGACTGACATCATTTCAGCTGGACTGACACTGGAATCAGCACTGGTCATCTCTTTTCCTCTCTCTTTTCCTCCCTCTTTTCCTTTTTTTCTATTTTCCTCCCTCTCTCTCTCTTCTTCTTTCTCCCCCTCTTTAATCTATCTCTTTCTTTTTCTCTCTCCTTTTACCAATAATACAAAACCCACCGCCCTGTACTTGCAGAGCAGCCAGTGACTGATACACCAATTTCCATGCCAAGGGTGCAATTTATTAATAAAACTTTCTGATTTTTTGTGGCCCCTCTGATTTTTGTTATTCCCTTTGGTCTGAGCTCTTTCCTTCCCCGTAAAGGTGGATGGTGACAGGGGTCCAGGAGCTCCACAGCTGTTATCAAATGTACAGAATGTGGCTAGAGGCTGCAAGGAATGAAAAATAAGGTTTTCTGAGCTTCCCCAGCCCTTGGTTTTTTATTCTGGGTACATGTAAAGGTGCTATGAGAATTGCCTCTCTTCTTTACATCAGACTGAGCTGGGGGGAGGGAGGGGATTGGTGTGGAAAGGCAAGGATAATGGAGAAAAAATGAGACAAAACTTCCAATAGTAAGCACCTCCAAACAGCTGGATGTATGCAGAGCTCATATCCAGAGCTGTAACTGTTCTTATTCTATTTCTGAGCCTTTAAAAGCAGGAGCAATAGCTTTGGTCCTAAGCCATTCTTAAGCATGTTTATTTCAGCTTTGTGCCAGAAGCTACTCAGAATTAATAGCACCTTTTGCTCATGGAAATTTCTTTTTTATTTATTTTATTACTTTATGTGTAAATTTTTTCTCAATAATTTTCTCTGCAGGGAACAGGAAGACATTTATTTCCACAAGGAGCATTTCTCTTTCCTGAGGGTTCTAACAGTTCTATTTAAAAAAAAAAAAAATATCTGGGGAGGGGAAAGAATGTACAAAGTTTTAAAATAAGGATATATACACTCATCTCACTGTGAAATACCACCTTTTTTTTTTTTTTTTCCCCAAGTACTGACAGCGAATTGGTTCTTTTAACTCCCAGGCATTTCAAGAACAGCATGAGACTTGCAAAGGCAAGAGAAAACAATACAGAATAAAAAGTACTGATTAACTTGTGGTGGCTCATTGAGTCAGAATGTGGTTCCCTACTGTGCTGTCTCTAAAAATCTTAAATCATCCCTCCCTTCCAGAAGCACAAAGAATAATTTGATCTCTCAAGGTAACAAAGTTAATTCCTTCAATCAAAAGGAAAAGACTTTAAGGGTGTAGAACCTTTTTAAATTGCATTTTAAATTATAAAATCTAACTAAAATGTCCACCAATATCTTACTAAACATAGGTTTGGGGTTCTCGTTCCTTTTTAAGGCAATCAGACACAGCTATTTCTTACAAAATAACCCCACAGGTTTATGCTAAGAAAACACTTTTTACTTGGTCCTACTTCATTGCTTTACTACTGGCTCCAATTTTAATTTCCCAAATGAGAAGGTGTTACCATCAGGTTCCTTGAAGCATCACCACAGAGAAACGTCATTCTCTACCAACTGGCAACTCTCCTACATTTTTCAGTATCTGTTGGTTTCTTTCACTAGAAGTTGCTAAAATTTCCACCCATTTCTCAAGATTTTTATTACTTCTGAAAAGTAAGGTATTACTTCTTAAAAGTAAGGTATTACTTGGATTACTTTATTACTAGTATAACTAATAAGGGATGGGATGACACACAACATGAAAGGACAAAGCACTTAGAGACACTTCCATTACATTTTTCCCAGAAGCAGTCCCATGAGTCTTTTCTCTTTCATCTTTCTTTGTTTCTTGATAACATGTTATGAATTTCTATTTGGAAACCACTAATATAGTCACTATGTCACCAAATCATTCTATTCAATAGGGTTTTTTCCATAGCTATCCCAGCTTTTTCCCCAGATTTAGTCTTTCCTCGCTACAAAGTTCCTTCTCTTCACCCACTGGGCTTGTCTTCATTCTCTTTCAGACATTTGAGCTTTGAGGAGTGTAATGCCAGCTCCTTCCCTGTTTATCTGGTAGATGCAAGTGATCTGTCATTTTTGAACTTGTGCTTTTGTCAGTGCATCTCTTTACATTCCCACTGTCTTTCAAATCCTCTCTTTTTGTGTCCAGCTGACTCCAAAATATTCAGCTGGTGTGTAAATTCATTCCTAAGGTTTTCTTTACATCCCCTACAGGACCAATAGAGGAGAATGAAGCCAGAAAGAAGAAATAAAAGTTTCTCTGTGTGTTTCCAGACTTTCCTGCAAGTTAGAGAGATTTTATAATAAATTTTTCCCTTTGTAGTAGAGTTTACAGACTTCACCGACCAAATCCTGCCTTTTCCAGGCTGCAGCTCTCCCTTGCATGTCACACATCATCTCTTGATGTGCACCCAGCCTTGCTTATCTCAGAGGGTTTACTCACAGCATAATACTTCACAAATAGGGGCACTGAACTCAGGCCCTAAAATAACATAACCCCAATTAGCCCCAACGCTGAAGAATGAAAGGAGTTTCTGAAATTAGCTGTCATCAGCCATATCAGGAGAGAGAAATAGCAAACTTTTGTCTTGGGAATAAAACATTAAAGGACCAAAATATTTAATTAAACATTGTTGTGTTTTGGTAAATGTCAACAACTACCTCAGTAGGAAAGTGACAGGCCTCTAGCAGAGGAATTCAGTATAAACGAGCAGATTTCAAACAAGAACCCGTTTTACTCTTTAAAAGGAACTGTCAACACAAGTCAAAAAGGATGACAGACAGAAATGAGATCAGGAACAGTCTTTTAAAAAATCTATCATCCTAGGAAATCAATAGGAAATAATTAACTAATAAATTATATCCTCTGCTATCTTAGGATTTAGTGTTCTAATGCAAACCTTCTTTCCTAATTTCATTAAAAACAATTAAGATATTTAGCACTTTCATAAGACACAGAAGCAACATCACTGCCTTGTGTCTTAGCATCCAGTATAATAAAAAAAAAATTTTCTATGCAAATATATCTCAGAACTAAGGATCTTCTCAAAGAAAAAGGCATAAATACCATTGTAGGCTATATCCTTACTACTATCAGGACAGTCAGTTTTTGTTGTGTGTTGGTGTATGTACAAACACTATATATATATATATATATATATATATA
>VZDJ01000101.1:2335922-2374029 GCA_008694505.1 Cyanoderma ruficeps | reverse complement strand
GGGGAAGTAGCACTGTGCCTGGGCCTGCACAGCTTACAAGCATTTGCATACATTATCCTGCTATTTTGAGGCATTATGTTTATTAGCAGTTTTTGGCTGAAAATCAATTTTAGCAGGCTGGAAGGAAACAGGTCTGGAAATCCAAGCATGGCTCTGAAGGAGGCTCTCACAGGTGAGCTCTGCAACAGAGTCACATATGCCCTGGCATTAATTGTCCCTTGCCATTATTTACTGCTGCTCCTTTAACTCTGTGGGTCCACTGCAGGTCTCATTTCTGTATGGGGAAGGTCCTGTGACCCAGTCCAAATGTCCCACAGCAACCAGCTGTATGAGGGTTTTACAGTCTATATGAGCCATAAATAAATCAGCATGATTTTTTAATGCTGTGTGCACATTAAATGACAAATATTTGCTGAACTTGTGAGAAAATATATGATAGAAGCATAGGATTAGGAATGTGGAATTTGTCATGTTTTATGATGAAGTTAAGTAGCCTTGGTGAGGCAGATTATAGTTAAAACTAATCTGGTAAATCACCCTGGGTACATAACTAGCCAATTCTAAGAAAGAAAAGCTTGGTCTTTTTCATTTACTATGATATGATATGAAAATGATATACCATGAAATTACTTTGCAAATTTAAGCACATTAAACACAAAATATTTCTATACTTTTTTATAGATGTTTTATATTCCATGTGCCCTTGCTTTCTTCAGGTTATGCCATCACACCTTGCTGCCTTGGAATTGCTGAATAGCTGGGAGTTCATAGAGTCATAGAAGGGTCTCAGCTGGAAGAAACTTCAAAGATCACTGAGTTCCAACTCTCCTGCCTTGTGCTGGGAACCTCTTCCCTCTTGCCACAGGGTGAATTCATCTAGCTTACTCACAGCAGTGTGGCAGTGTAGAAAGTTTCCATGCCCCAGGACTCCTCAAGATTTCTACATTAGCATTTCCTGTGGGCATATCCAATGGGACCAGCTTTCCTGGCATTCCTTGTTTCCTATGTCACAATAATGAAGTGGGAAACCAGGGGGTTTATACTCATGATTTTAGAAGCGTTCCACCTCCTTGAAGAATGCCTTCCAACTGGAGGTAGGTACAAAGCTAGACTGAGTATGGAATGTTTGGTGAAAAAATGTATGTCAATATTTTGGGGACAGTCATAAACTCATATATACATGTTACGGATTATTGTTCATGGTAACAGAGCTCTGGGGGTTGAGTGGGACAATTTTTCTCTTGATTGTCCCAGGGTCAGTCAGGAAACCAGTAAAATCATTGATGGTTTTGGACACAAGTCAAAGGAGAAAAAGGCCACAACATCATGCTAAATGTCTTATACAATAATGCATTTCAGCTAGCAATTTTTCTCTGCATCCTAAATTTCTGGAAAATTGTCATAAATATTATGAACCCTTTGTCAGCCTGAAGAGCCTGGAAGGAAAGGTAGCATCTGGGGAAAATGCTACGCATTTGGCTGAAGGAATGCACTCATGTATTGTGTAGTTGGATCCAGTCTCCTGCCTGCCTGAAGCAGAGAATAGTTTTGTTCCTTAGTTGAAAGGGTCCAGGGCTCTTATTTGAAATGCTTTGACATTATTTGTTTCAAGGTAGAACTCGTTTGGAAAACAGTCTCTATACTGATGACAGCACAGACATATCCAGCACTGGATTGCATAGGCCTTCTGCTGCAGAGAATCAGCTGCCAAGAAAGGACAGAAAATGACATCTTGGCTTCATTAGCTCAGTCTGACTTACCAGCCTGAAGTTACCCTACTGATTTTAACAGACTAGCCAGAGCAAAGGGATTAAAGTTAGGCAAAAATATTTATGATCCCAACTGAACCTTTTGCAGACCAAATAAATGTGAATGTAATGTCCCAGTGCAGAAATACAGCTATTTTCCAAACTCTGTATGCTTTCAAACACTAAGAAAATGCTCGTCCTCAGTGGAAAATGCATAGATCAACAGAAGAATGAGATGTATTTCAGACACATAATTCTTCAGAACAAGCTTTCATCTTACAAATTTTAAGAAATGAAGTAATGTACTCCTTTCCCTTTGCTTCTGTGAGTCACAATAATGTATATAACATAGACAGACATTTTTGGCTGGACTCAAAAAATAACTGAAAGAATCTAAGAATCAGATTCCATTTCCACTCTCAAACATATACACCACTCCCTGTGGGCTGAATTGTCATTCGCTTTGTTCAGAATACAGTGAAATAACTTTAGACTAAATTAGACTGCAGTCCTGAAATGAAGCATGCATGACTGAACTGCAGCTTTGAAGAGAAATTGAGTGAGATTAGCAGAGTCTCAGATGAACACAGCAACCCATCCACATATATCCAGTTCTTGGATAGACACTTTTTCCTGTGGCCAGAGATGCAGAAAATGAAGATTTTCAGAAATGAAAAATAGGCAGAATAAGAATGGGAGCAGAGGCATGTGCCAGAAACACCTCAGGTTTTTTACTCCATTTAGAACAGGGAGCAAAAAATAACTTTGCTGCTGGGTGCCATACAGTAACATTTCATAAGCTGTTCAGTCTAGATGAAGCCTAGATGAACCCAGTGCTAAATGCTTCTACCATGAACACAGAGCTCACCAAGGTTGCTTCTGTCCTGCAGTTCAAAGGATGCAAAGGTGAGGAGAGCATCCTCTCCTGCACAAGCAAGTGTGGAGGAACACCATCTTTCTCCAGCCCTCCCACAAGCCAGTAAGGCTGATCCCATTTACCTCTTTTTCCTCACTGCACCTCCTAGTGAAGCAAGGGCAGCTTGGATTCTTCAGGGTCCTGCCAGCTGAGGCCTCGAACTGTTTATTTTCTGTGACACAGATGCTTCTAGCCAACATCTGATTGCCCATGCCACATTACTGATGGCATAGAACAACGTGTTCCTCCATTTGTTTCAAAATCAAAATAAGTTACAGTCCTTGGTAAGGAATGAGAGAGACAAGAATGAAAAAAAAGGAGTGGAAACAGAACCACTGGGCCTTTTTAAAGGCTCCGGCCTGGAAAAGAATAACTAAGGATTCTTTTCATATCTAAAAGACAGCACAGTTAAGGCTTAATTTGCTTCTTTAGTTGCCCAATCTGAATCAGTCACATCTGTGCAAGTGGACTTAAGAGCAGCAAGTAATGACAGTCATACACATATAAATCCTTAACAGATGCAAACATAGCACAGGCTGCAAAACCCCTGGATGCACACTTTATGCTGAAATGGGTCTGGTCTCTCATTGAGGAGGGTCAGGCTGCTGCATTTCATTTCCCTTTACAGTATCATTGCACACACCATTTATTTGAATGTTGGTCTGCTTTAAAAGCTGCTTTAAGACTTGGCTGTAAGCATGGGCAGCTCTTGCAACCACTTCTTTCCCTTGGCCCTGCTGGAAGAGTGCAAAGAAGTGGAGTGTACATGAGAGCTAACGTGCAAAACCATACCTTAATTACTAATCTCTGCAGTTTCATTTGACAGCTACACAAATCCCATGCTAGAACTTAGATGCCACACTACAAAGCAGACAAAGAATTGCAGGCACTTCTCAAGTCCTCTAGACTACAGGGTGGTTTTCTGGTTGTTCAAGGCAACAGCAAATTGACACAGGGGAAATGTGCATAGACATGAAATAAACTCCTGATTTTTTTGTGTTTTATGGCAAATAATAGTATCACCTAATATTAAAAAAACTACCAGTGTCTTTAAAATTGAACATAAGCCAACAGCTATTTTTGCATGTGTTTATGTCATCACAGTGCAAAGGCAGAAATGAAGAGATTTCCAGCTATCCACAGCCTGTCACAGTTTAGTCACTTTCAGCAGGCACCACTAGCAACATGGAGCTGTAGGGGTGATACTCCCCAGGCTCAGCTCCCTTTGCCTTAAGAAACAAAGTGAGTGAGTTGAAATAGACAATTAACCACCTCACATGACTTTTGCATTTAGGGAAAAGGGGAAGGTATGTCTTGAAGGTGTTCCAAGGTCTTAGGTGAGCTGAGTTACTGTATGAAGGCTCTCATAATCCAGTGACTGTGCATGCATCAGAAATAAACTGGGTACCTAAATCTTTTGCTCAGATAAAATGTAGCAAATTTCATTGAATAAATCCAGGCATTGGGATTATTTATGTGAATACAGTGCTCTGAACTGACTCAGTAGCTGGAACCTAGTGAAAATACTCTGACCTATTCACTGAAGATGTTTAGACAGGGAAACCTCATCACATTTCAATACACAGACTTGCAGAAAGCTTAACAGGAGTAATGTAGATAACATACATCTAAATGGTGTAAAGAAGAGGAAGCAAAGGTTTGTGGTTTGAACCAAGTGCTGATGAACATAATTACTATAATTATCAGGAAAAACATTTAAATAAAAAAAACACAACTTTTCCATTGAGATAATTATAATGCTTTTATTTAGCAAATGTACTGAAGAATTGCTTTTCTGTAAAGACATACAGGTATGTCCCAATTCCACAGAGCTTCCATGCTCTCAAATAGCTATGAATTTTTGAAATTATTTTAATGAACAGAGGAGAATATATGTGGAGATGTCAAACTTATTTTTGTCATAAACCACATGATTTCATTTACCACTAATCCCCAAATAATTGACCTGGGGCCACCAAGAGCTTGCAGAACTCTTGCTGGTGCTTTATAGAGAACAGGCTGTTCACAAAATTTTAACTGTCCTCTTTCTAGCCATGTGAAAAGAAAAAAAAAGACATTAAATACTTCCTTAATACATACTTTTCCATACTGGCACTTGCTGAGGTTACCACAGGATTGATTTGGTTCTTTGTATTTTTAAAATTACATATGGAAGGGCAGTGACCTAGGACATTATTTCCCTACTAAGATGTGCTTCAAACTATAGAAAACTTTCTTGAAACCCTGCCTTGTAAAATAGAGAACAGACCCTACAGAATTCAGCATTGTACAGCCTACACTTGGCTAAAATATAAATGCTTTTTTTTTTCCTGAGAATTGCATTCCATTCTACTTTGAGTTAACTCCATATTTGCCTTCTACTACTACCTACTAGTGACGTGCCTCTAACTTGGCAAGCACTGACATGATTGTCATTTTCCCACTGTGCCAGACTGTAAAGCAGGGAGGAGATGACAATATAAGAGTCTGTAGTAATGATACAGGGATGTCCCATTTTGAGCCGTTCTTTGGTTTGGCAGAGAGAAATGGAGTCTACTGCTAAGATCTGCCTCTTATACATATGTTTGGATATCCTTGTCTTAGGAGAATGTCCAGACACATCCCTAGCAGCCTGAAATGAAAACTCACTAAATGCAAAACAAATTCTGTATTAAAAGAAGACCTTAGAAACAAATCTATCAAGAGGGTTCTTCTCACCAAAAAATTAATTACAACTTTACATTACTGAACTCTGATGAACAAAGCATAACATTCCTTCAGATGTGAGGCCCAACTCAAAACACAAAGGGGGAGTACTTCTTAAGTACTGATTTTTCTGAGATATTATTGCTTGCCCTATTCTTTAATCCCTTCTGGTCTGAAAATGATCTTTCTCCAGATATTTTTGGAATGTTTCAGATAAAAGAAAAAAAAGAAAAAGAAAAAATCCAGAAGATATAAATTTTGGCCCTATTAGGGTTAATGCTTTTGCATAGACATATATGACCATAAACTGGTCAACTAGTAGAGGTCTTCTGCTAACATTGTGACTGAGAACAGGAAGAATACAGCCACAATAATATACAGCTGTCTACTAAAAGTATTGCATACAGACATCTTTGGCCATGCAGTCTCTTGGCCTTCTGGAAATATGTGAGCTGCATTGCTAACATGACAAAAAAAATAGCAATGTTGAGAATTAGAAAGAGGCGAGTATAAGAAGCTGATATTGATGGAGCACTTCGAGCAGTCGCCACCATCTGTGCCAGCCCTGATCGGCCTTTGACTGAAACCCCAGTTTTGTGCTTCACATAAGTGATATCTGCAAAATCCAGAAGATCTTTCATTTCCTCGTCTTCGTCTACAGGCATCTCTTTTTGTGCTTGAGTCTGTGCCTTTTGTCGCACTTTTCTTTCGTTTACCTCAATTTGTGCAAAAATGTCAGGAACGGCATCAACAAATTTGTAGCCTTTGGCTACCTTTCTGTTTTTCTTTGCTCTGCCACGCTGCTGCTGCTGCTGCCTCTGTGAGATTGCAAATATCCTGTCAATGGCCTCCTCTGTCTGTCTCTTATCTGAAAACCTCAGCAGGCGCTCAGCAATCTTCCTAAAGCTGGCCGTGTTGCGTACACGAGACAGGATCTCCTTCTCAAGCTGCTGGAAAACAGGCTTAAAATGTTGCAGGTTCCTCTCCACGATCCCTACATAGTCCTTCACTTCTGGCACTGTGGAGCTCCTAATGGCAGAGGCTTGGTCAAAGACAATTTTCTGGCGGTCTGCAATAACCTGTGCAAAGGCAGAGCGGGAGCCATCCTCAACGGGCCACAGGTACACGGCATAGGCGTGCTCAGCAGTGGTCACAAAAACATCCAGCTGCGGGGAATCTCCACGCACGGTGAAGCTCTGCACGTCCACAGAGGGCCCAATGAAAAGGTAAATGGCCCTCGTGACGGGGTGCCGCAGCAGGGTCGTTACATTCACGTAGTTTGTTCCATTGTAGGGGTAGCCCCGGGGATACATCCTGGAGGCAATGATGGCTTTCTCACTGTGGCCAGTGTCGTCCATCCAGTACATCTTATATATCCCATCACGGTGCCTAATAAAAGCCCCGTGGACATCATCAATAACTGTTTCTTCAAAAGGCACATCCACATTGTGGAAGAAACTGGTCGCTGCCTCCAGAGGGCTGTCATCTTCTAGGTGGATTTGGTCCACTAGCAGGAGAAGCTGGGGATGGAGAAGTATAAGGTTTCGTTGCAATTTTCTCAGCTTCAGTTTCGGATTGTATGCACCCACTCCTTCTCCCCTGATAAAAACCACTCCACTTCTCTCTGTGGCGGCAACCACTCGTCCCTGACAGTCGCCAGCCAAGTCATGTTTATATTTAAGCCACTTTGAGGAACAGTCCTCTGTAATCTGCCCTTCCCATGGGGAGAAGCAGCTCTGAGACACAGCAGGGGAAAACATCAACACGTTATTTAAAAAAGTATATTTTGGCCCATACAGAGCTTCTGTTATGAAAGGTACGCCATTGGGAGCGAAAGTAAAGGAGTTCTGGTCTGGGTGTTCATGGCCAGCATTAAAGTTCTTCCACCCCTCAATCCACTCTTTGTACTTGTTCTTATGAACAATATCATATATTGCACGTCCTCCCAGCTTTCCTGACTTGAAGGAAAGGAAAGGCCTGTTGATTTCAGCTGGCAAAGCGCTTCCATAAGTTACCACTCCCCAGTCCTCAAAATAATGCAGCTTAGGAACCCCATAGTCTGGTGGAGGTACAGAGCGCAAACTTGCATCATACCTGAAGAAAAAGATGAGAAAAATGGGGTTAAAAAATCACTTGACTGATTCCACTATCGTCAGCACTTGTACAAGACCAAAAAAAGCCATCCACTATTTACATTAAGGAGCAAGCCAACAATATATAGCCCACAGTTATGCTTCCTAATCATACAACTGTAATTATTATTGATCATACTAATCCCTATACAAATTTGTTGTGCGCTTTTTACAGAACAATAACTGAAAGCATCTGCTCTGCATTTAAAGCAAGCAGTCTTTCTGCAGTTCAAAAATAAGAGTACCACTAATTTCAAACTAGCCATGTTTTGTCTTATATAGTCATAAAACTACTGACTATAGCATAGATCTTTAAAAAAGGCAGATTAGACCAGGCTCAGACACTGGCTAAACATCAGCATTTGTACCTATTTACTGACTACTTAACAAAGAGAAGCAGAGTATCTGTTTCCCCAAAATGATGACTACAGAAGTCTGTAGTCTTCAAACAGAATAGGTAATAAATTAAAAATTAATGAAAAGGCATTCTAAAGGATAAATGTTTACTATTTGTATCAGTTAATGTATGTTAGTTTCTTTCTCCAAACTAGGCTGAAGAAAAATGTTCATGTTTTTTCTTGTATAAATTGTAAGAAATAAGACGTTTTGTTTAAAAAGAAGCCTTCATTCCAGAAAAGGTTAAAATTATTACAATTTTATCTATGGCAGTTAAAACAACGAAAATCCAAACCAAAACTTGACCTTCTGGCATTGTTTTTAAGCAATCAAAAGAAACAAAGCCATATTAAGCCCACTAACATTTCTGTTAGACGGTTCCAGAATCAGATTTATTCTTACAATTAACCAGGAGTTTCTGGCAGGACCAGAATGTCCATGAAGACACAAGAGAAAACATTGATGGGATGAGGTTGTAGAGGAGAGATTCTGTATCTTGCAAGTAACAAGATGAAGGCTGCTTGGAGCCTAGCAAACATGCACCCTAATGTGCACATCATACGTGCAAACCAACAGATATTCAGTAAGATTTTTCTTGCAAGAGAGAGAGAGAGCTACACTGACTCCTCAAAAATATACTTGTTATCTCTACAAACTAAGGGAATTCATATGTGGATCTAAAGCTTCTTGAGTCTTTTAATTTCTTACTTTTAAGAGACTGACATAGAATTTAGCATAGCTCTAAATTGCAAGGAAAAATATCCATCTAGCATGGCATTTTTTCCAAGCATAACTTGCAAATTAGCATGCAAATCCAGTTAACAGTAGCCTAACTGCTTGGATTATTTAGCTTTTAAGAGGAAGTTTATACTATTTTACAGAACTTTTGAAAGTAAATTACGCTTTAAATGTTCACCTAATTCATTATAAAAGAACACAACATGATTAAACCCCGTTAGACCAAATTAAACAAAGACTACATACAGGCAAATTTTCAGTTCCTTTGGAATGGCCTGTATTCTATGAAAGCAATAGACAGTGGAAAGAAACCTTTAAAGTAGATGCAGGACAAGATCAAGGTGTTCCCCGTGGCAACCTGTGCATCTGTGCTAAGAAGTTCTTCTGTGCCTCATGACCCTGGGTGGCACACGGACAGTCTGAGCCTGGCCTCTATGGTGCACATCTAAAGATAATGAATTACCACTAACAGCAAACAGCTGCCAGGTTCCTTTTGAGCCCACTCATTCCCTTTCATACCAGAGAAATTCAGTGTGGAGAGTGCACCACCTCTGCCCTTTGGATGGTGTGCCTGGGCCCTCCAGCACTCGGTTCCTCCTGATCTGCTCTGCCAGCCAGTTCCCGCTGCCGTTGCGCATGACAAACTTGTCGAGAAACACCAGCTGACTCTCTGGCCCATAGAACCAGTTGTAGTTGGAATCTGCAATGGCCACAGTTCTCTGGAACCCTGGGGGAAGAGTGAAAAGGAATGTAAGAAAGAAAAAATAAGCACACAAAGATGATTTTGAAGAGGGCGATGGGGAAGCCAAGCAGTGCAAACAGAAGCAGCTTTTTCAGATGTTTATAGACCTGCTTCTAAATGAGCCATAAATAGGTTACACAGGAGTGGTTTCCTCCTATTGCAGATAACTTGAATATTCACCTTTCTCCTTTGGCTTTGGGCTACAGGCAACCCAAGTACTGCACAAAATGTAAGATGCAATCCACTTCCTCTCCTCACTCAAGTCTGCCAAAGGTAACTTTCCCTTTACAGCTTTTATGTTTTTATGTGAATTGATATTCTACAACGGAATAAACCAGAGATGTCTCCAAAGAACAAAACAGTCAGCTTCACCTTGAAACCATCAGTGTGAGTTCATTTTGCTCTAAGGAACCTGCCCCCCAAAGGATGCCTGAGGTCTCACACGGAGTCAGCACAATTCCTTATGTGCCTGTGCTGGCATATCAAAACTGCCAGCAATTCATGCCAGCCCCCCTTACACACGTGGATAGATCTGGGGTTCCAAGAGAGCTATCTAAGTTTCTTTAACCTGGAATTTGAGCAATGTAAGTTCCTAATGAAGTGTCCTGCAAATAAGCAACACAAGGGGTAACAGATTTAATCTGAAAGAGGGTAGACCTAGTTTAGATATAAGGAAGAGGTTCTTTCCTGTGGGGACAGTGAGACACTTGAACAGGTTGTGAAGTTGTGGATGCCCCACTCCTGGCAGTGTTCAAGGCTAGGTTGGATGGGGCTTTGAGCAACCTGGGCTAGTGGAAAGTGTCCCTCATTAATAAGCAGTGATAAACAAGGACATTACTGTTTTGACGACTGTTGAAGGTAAAATCCAAGGAAATGGTTATTTTGAAAAAAATCCAAGTAGAGTGCTGTTTTAAAATGGCCTATTTCAAGTATGACATTTATTGCTGCTTCAAAAATAGAGATTCATCTTCATTCACCTAAAGGACCTACCTGGCAGGACAGTCCTGTACATAAATGCAAAGTGCTGCTTGAGCCAGGGATGGCTGAAGTGATTGATGTCAAAATGCCTTTGGACAAGAAACATGTACTGAAACAGTGATCTGGTTGTGTAGCTGCCATAAGCCACCCCTTCATAGAGGGAGCCATCTGTGACCTCCTGCAGCAGGACTACTGCCTTCTCCATTATTGCCAACACTTGCTTGGTCCACAAGTAAGCTTCCTGAAGGTAGCCTGAAAGAAAAAGACAATGGCAAAGCTAATTACAACACAACAGTTCATACATAGTGCCCTCTGTATTTCCACAGTGGGATTCTTCACAGCAAGGAATCTGCGGTCCAGGGATTTACAATACAACCTACTGCTGCGGCATCCCTGTACTTCTAGTGTGAAAAATAAAATACTGTATTTAAACACAGAAAAGCAACATTACATGAGCATGGGAAAATCTATCAAACACCTTTTGCTAATGATTTTGGGCTATGCTTTATAACTTAAAAGGAAGTTTTCTTAAGGCATTCAGGACATGCAAAAAAGGGAAGAGCCAAATCAAGACTATTTATTGCAATTCAAATTAAAACTGTATGAAGACAAACCAATGGCCCCACTAGAGGGCTCCAATAATGCAACAATTCTGATCGGTCATTTTTCATTGGCAGGATCACCAGCATAGTAAGGAGATCCACAGAGACTAAAAAAGTTAAAAAGTTCACATTTGAGCTGCAGTTAACTGATATTCTACAAACTCATGCTCTATTTTATGACCTGCTCTTTTCTACTTATATTTTCAGTTTGTTGTACAACCTAAAGGGTTATCCAAATAAAAGCTATTTCGGAAGAGCTTTGCATGGGTAATTCCAAAAGTAGATTCCTCAATTCCAGAATAAAATTAATTTATCTTCCAAGTAGAAAAATTCTCAGTCTCCACATATATAATCTCTAAGCAGTTTTAGTTTTTCTAAAGAAAAGCATTTCAGAGATTTTACTATTTTGGTCTGCTCTACACAAATCAAGACCTGGGAAGAGGCTACGAGGAACCTTCTCAGTGCCAGTCTGCTTTCACTAAGCACAAGCATTTATGGGCCTCAGCACTAGATTTATGTATTGCAGAACTCAGCACATGGAACCCAGCAGAGAAAAGGCTAAGTGCCTTCTCTTATTTTCTTTTGGGTTGAGTAGCAAGAGAGGTAGGGCTAAACAGAGATCAACTGCCTTGTGCTTCTACATGGCAACTTAGTGTTCTCCCAGCTCAAAGTGTCTGGACACAGGTTTAACCAGATTTAATTCCACCCTATAGGAAAGCCCAGCTGGCACATGTTACACCCCACTCGTGCTGAAGTAATGCCTTCTAAATGAAGCACATGTGCCAGGCTAAGGGGGTAGGAGCTACGTTCAATCCTGTTACTCAGAGTGTTTCATGTCATTGCTACGAACACTGGATTTATGCACAGCACAGTCATGAGTAATTTAGGCATCCTACTAGTCAAGGCTGCCAAATCCGTCTCGGTTAACAGAGAAAAAAATAGCAGTGCCTAAGCAAAAGAGACAACCTGTGTCTAACCCAGTACTTTGAATGCCTGGCTGAAGAGGAAACTGTGACGGGGAAGGCCTGAGCAACAGTGGCAGTGGTACTACTTACTTCCACTTCACTCACAGCTATTAAAACATTCTTTCATTGCTCTTCATGGAGTTGGCAGAACAGTGGTCTGTCAGAATAAAATCCTGAATGCTTCCACTCCTGTTTTCCCTTGTGACATAAAAGGGAAGCTAGTTTTTGACTGCTGCAAGAATGTTATTTGCCACGGTTCAGCAGAGTGCCTTTACCATTGTAATGCATTAATGTTCTGTTTACTTAGGGAATATCTATGCTATAATGCTACATTTATAGTGCACTAAAAGAATAATACTACATTGAAATGAAAAAAGTAAGACTCGACACCCTGTCAGGCTGATAAACCAGAACAAATCTCACCTAAATTCAGCAGTATCAGGTATCTATATTAATATCAAGCTTCTATTTTGAACATCTGAGTGTCTAAATGTAAAGACTCTGCCATATGCACGTGCCTAGAATTAACTTCAATTGGTTTCATTTTTCATTCCTACGGCAACATTTACATTCTTTTAAATTGGCTATTTAGTCTCTACAAGCTTCAATAGCTGAATTGTGTTTAAACTTTCTAGTTGGAATTTAAACCTTATGTGAGAAAGGTCTACACTGGGATACATTATTTGCAATTGCCATGTATCTGTACATGTTCATTCCTTTTCTCCCTTCCTTTTTTTCTCTTTCAGATTATTTTCTTTCATATTGAAATTACAGGGGTTTTTTGGTTTTTTTTTATTTTAGACTAACAGAGAAACCTCATTTAAGTTGCTATTTTAAAAAAATAAAGTTGCTCTATATCAAAACAGAATTTTAATTTAGAAATATACAGTCTGTTTTGACCTATTTTCATTTGAAATATTACTACTATTTTCAAAGTGCTCAAGAACTCATTAGCTTCCTGCTTTTTTCCTTCCTTCTCCTCCCAAACACCATCACTTTAGGGAAAAAAAAAATACTGCCCAGCTTTGTGATGTTTTCATTGTTTTTCACAAGGCATACTTATGGTCTATACCTTAATGAAAAGTAGAATCATCTTGCAAACTGCCAGCTTTCTGCACCAACAAAGGCTTAGGGAAGGATGGAATTATATGAAATTTAGCAAACCCACTGAATAAACATGGTTTGAGTCTTCAATTTGTGGAAGGCAAGACAAGAGGATAGGGAATAACTTCCACACATGCTCTTGATGCTTTTCAACATATACACATCAGTCAGTGTGTTTGTTTTGACAGGCACTTAGCAAAAAATGACCCTACAAACACAGAAGGTGCCACAGTTTTTTGTCACACTTCTTTGGGCCTTTGAAAGCTCCAGTGATGTGCAGATGTGCCTGTGCTTGGCAGGGCTGAACAGCCAGGCAACACCACCAGCATCCAGAAACTAGATTTTCCTTGACTTGCAGTGTGTAAGTAATTCCATTGGGAATCATGTTTTCAAAATACTTCTAGAGCATATAAAATAATCACCTGATGAAATACCGATTCATTCTTACAAAAGCAGGAGCTGGCTCCATGACTTCCATCTCTCAGCTGAAGTACCTCTGGGGTTTAAAGTCAGGACTGCTTACCTGCTTTCTCTCTCTCACTCAGTGACCTGCATTCTCCAGGAGGACAGGGACAGCCCCTCAACAGAGCAGGCAAAAGCTACTGGCCAGAGTATTCACCTTAGAAATGGGAAGGATGGTTTTATGTCCCTGAGGCAAAGAAGAGGAAACCTGGCACAAATGTTGGTTGTGGGATGCAATGGTAGAGTTCAGAGGGAAAAAAGTACAGCCTTGCACATCTCCATAGAAAAGGCTTTTGGGAAGAAAGGTCTTCAGCTGTGGCACTTGAGTGGATAAAGTTACACTTTTGCAGCTTCCCCAGGCAACAAGACAGAAGTCTTGGATGAAATTCCAGGTTATCCTGTTGTCTGGCTCCCAGGTCAGAGCATTGGGTGTTTCTGACTGCTGACTTTCACAATGCTTTGTGTAAGTAGACTAAGTGCATCATTTTACATTGATAATCTACTCTGAGAGACCCTGTCCATGAATCAGGACTGGACAAACTGCACACAAGAGGATTTTTAACTCTTACAAACCATGAGGTAAGAATTTCAGAATCACTTAAAACTGAATTTATATACACACACATCATGCCTTGTATACCTGCCCACAGACTTCTGTTCTATTCAGTAAATTAAATTTTACTAAGCAGTAATAGACAAACCCAATACTGCTGTACACTAAGAAGCATTTTTATCAAATCCTGAACTTTGCTGCGTAAGTGGCTGATTTGAGCTGATACACTTCAGAAAAAAAACATTCCTATGGCTTAGCACATACCTTGATTCATCAGAACCAGGCTTCCAGCCAGCAGGGCCACACAGTTGGTAGGCTGGTGGTTGTGAAGGTACTGGAAACCCCATCCACGTCTGTAGGATGTTACGTACATATACCCTGAGGCATTGGCAATTACTTCAAGAAATCTCTCCTGTTGAATCTTGCTAAGGTAGCTGTACAAGAAGTCATAAGCAGTAGCAAAACCAACCAAGGAGTGAGCAAGAGGGACTTCATCCCAGGGGGCATCCTTCACTAGCCTGTCAATAAATAAAGATTGCAATTAATTGAGTTTCACCTACTTAGTTTTCCCTCTTACTATACTGTGATATGTATATGACTTAAAGTCTCCAAAGTTAGATGATTCGTGTTGAATTTTGACACAGTAGTAACCTACTTACCAAGTCTCTAAACAATTTTTTTCCTATTGTAAGTACAGACAACATTAATCTTCAAAACTTGTAAACTTTATGAGAAAGACTAAGTTGCTAAAGATTAGAAAAATGTTTGAAATATTCTGGGTTTTGCTAGGAGAAAGATAGGAAGAATGCTGATTGTAGAGAAATAAAATCTATTAATCTGAAAAAGATTCATATAATTTTTGTGATAAAGTAATACGCCATGGTTTATACTCCTCCAACCTCCTGTAACAAATGTTCTTTCTTTTCCAAAGGAGTCAGTTGATAAGTGGTGCCTATGAGACTAAAGCTGTCTTTAAAGCAAGCATTATAAAACAACTCACTATGCTGTTTTTTCACGCCCCAAACTCATTCAAGGACAGAGGTAAAGAAGAGCAAACTAAGTTTTACTACAGCTCGAATTAACATTCTTAATAAACACTGGGGTTTTTTAATGCTAAGATAGAAAAGAGGTAAAATGCTGTCAATACTCAAAAATTATTTTCTAGGAACTACTGGCTTGTGTCCAATGATTACACTGAACTTAGAAAAAAGTATATTTTTACCAAAAAATTCGTAATATAGGTAGCATGGAACACATATTCCTCTTAAATCAAGCACACATTGTGTATTAAAGGCTTTAGTTCTGCAGTACTTACAGTACTTCCAGGCCACAGTTCTACAGAAAAGAAAATGTGAAGGAATACATAGCGAAAATAAACTTTTATAAACTGAAAAATCATCAGTTGCTTTCGTGCGTGTTCTCCTCTTTCACTTTTTTTGCAATCTATCTTTTATTACAGAAATGAATTTAAATTGTTGAGGTGAGTGTCCTACTGCAATCAGTAGAAATGGTGCTGTGCTCCTGAAGGCACACACATTCCAGTTTCAACTACTTTATGGCTCTACAAATATGATTTCATCTTCATTTGTGTAAGCAGCAGTGTGAACAGATGAGAAAAAAGAAATCCCCAAAGAGTAAGATAAAACCAAAAAAAAAAAAAAATCTGCTACAGAAGCATTTATTGGTATCCCAAATGCATTAATAAACCATTAGAAATTATGACCATCAGCCTAAGGCACTGCAATGATGGTAAAAGACACCATGTGCAAGTGAAAAAAAGACCTTTGATTTTTATTTCCGTATATTTAAATCATTGGAAGAACTCAAGTTTGGCACATTTATACTCCCATGTAAGGAAACTCCCTGTATGCTTTTTGATCAGCTGAATTTCCAACAGTTTTAACTGTTCACCTTCTCTCAGCTTTGATCCTATCTTCTGCTTGCAGTGAAGTTAAACATTCTTTTTTCCTTTTTTTTAAATGAAATATTTGTCTCACATATTTAAATTAAATACATCAGTCTGAGTTATCTGGTTATTTGTCAGTCTCAATTAATTGTGTATTTCTGGTTCATCTTTCCTTATAATTGAAAAAGCTCTTAAAATGTTGTTCCTATACATAAAACTAAAGTTCCATTCTATGCCAATTATGTACAACACTCTGGCACCATGATTCCTGTCAGGAATCCTTTGACACAGGAAAATTCCTTTGATCAGTTATATAATGAATTCTGATTTCCAAAGTATTTTTAGTTTCACTAAACATTTGTATACTCAGAAATCAGAGTTCAAATAGGTACAGGAAATCTCACTTTAAAAGCATCTGCTTGGAACAATTACAAAGAGTTTGAGGCTGAGCTATACATTAGGGTGGAAGAAAAGAACAATGAAAGAATTTGAGCTAATTTAAAATATTTAATTCAAAGTTCAGAAGCCTCTTAACAACACACGAGCTCCTAATTAGAGTCTGCTTAAAACTATCCTGCTTTAATCCGATCTTTACCTGACTTAATTTAAAATGGGATTTGCCAGTGGAACTGATTTATTGTAACTTTCACTGTTAAGGTGTATGCTAACTTTATGTTTAGTTTCTAACAGAATGCCATATCAAATTCTACAGTGTAAGAGCATATAATAATTTCCATGGTACTGCTTCTGACAAAATAGGAAGCAGTCTTCTACATGGGAGGGGATAAACTGAGAAGTTATAACTGAATTTAGGCTCCTGGTCTCTTCAGGAAAAAAAAAAAAACCCAAACCCCACAGCCTTTCAGTGTAAAACCCCTTATGTTAGGCACCCCTATCACACATATTGACATAGTTACCCAACTTGGGTTAGACAAGCAATTTTGTCAAAACTCCCCTCAAATTGCATCTCTGTACAGTTAAGTCTTGTATAAAATTTCACAGAGGAGATTCACACAAGTAATGGAGAAAATTAAAGATGACAATTTAAAGATCTTAATATCTAAACATAAAACCCCACGGTCAACATCTGTTCTTAAGGTGAAGCTCTTTTGAAGAAACAACTCTTTAGTTGCTATAAATCAGTGCAGCCCCCTTAACTTAGTTTCAAGGGAACCAAGAAAAGTACACAAAACACATGGTAAATGAATCCCAAGAAGAATGATCAAGTAGCAAGCATTAAATGGTTTTTGTATCTAAATTATGTTCTCATTTTTCAAATGCATCTCCCAGTGTCAAACCTGGTAAATAGCCTGGCTGATAAACTGGGGGAAAGCACAGAGCCACAGGCATGCACTCACTCAATGTATGTGAAAAAAGTGTTTTCAGGGCTATTAACTACTAAGAAAAGTGGTATATATTTATACAAAGATAGGTAAAAACAAACTGACACTTAGCCCTATACAACAAGCTATTTTCTAAGCCACTCAAGATTGAAACTTAACATCAGAAAGTATGAACTTCAGCTTCACAATTAACTGTGTGTGACGGTAAAGAGAGACACAGAAAGCAAGTAACCTCTACCTCAAGGCTGCATTAGCCTTGTCAGCCTTTAAAGGCATCAGATGTTACAAAAACAAACAAACAAACAAATCCGAAGAAAATAAAAATATCTATAATGGGTTCTTTAATACAGAACAACTACTAAGTTGCAGACACATGCACTTTGAGCAAAGGCAGCCAACTGTTCCAAAAATTCTAAAATATATTTTAAATCCTAAAATATAAAGGCACCCCTACAGTACCTTTTTACACTTATATTCCTGTATCTGTCATATAGGTATATTTGGAAGAGAAATGGTATCTGGAAACTTGAGGAGGGTATGAAAGAGCAAAAAGTGCTGAACAGGTTTGCTACCTCATGATCAAACTCCATAAACATCCGAAGCCATACACATTGCTCTGCACAAAAAACTGCTGTATGTGCAAATCCTGTGAATGGCACAGCATAAATACATGCCTGGGGGGTTCTTTAAAGTTTTGTTTATCTGTGTCCTATAACATATTTTTACTTTATTTTAAACATATAGAGTTTGATATAAATCCTCCATGAAGAAACTGTGGAAATAAAGAGATCATGGATAAGGCTGGAATTATGGATAAGTATTATGGTTTTCCTACATGTGTTGAGAATTTTACCATGGTGCAACGTGTTTTACCTATTTTAGATTTGCCACCTTCTACAATGAACAATGAATATGAAGAAGGAGATTACGACCCTGTTTTCCAGTGATCAGTTGAAGGCACAAGAACCATCATGCACGCACTGCATTTGTTCTATGTATACACAGCCTTCATTAAATGCATTTCCAAGCTCTAAATACCATTTGCATAAAATTTTGGATGGAAAGTAACCACTATCACCAACAAAGCCAAGATCACTACAACCTCTCAATTTCTTGACAACATTCCTGACGCTACTACTGCCTCTTCTCTCAGTGGAAATGTGTTTCTGTAATTTCCCACTATTCATTGCCAAGTAACTACTTCCTGACTGAAAGCAGGGTCACCTGGGCTGGGGCAGTCCCAGACATGAGTACTGACTGGGAGAAAGATTCAATGAGAACAGTCCTACAGAGGTGGATTTTGAGGTGGATGAAAAGCGGGATGACCCAGTGATGTGCACCTGCAGCCCAGGAAGCCAATTGTTCTGAGCCCATCCAAAGCAGCAAGGGAGGGGATTCTGCTCCTCCACTCTGCCCTGGTGAGGCCCCACCTGGAGTGCTACAGACTGCTCTGGGCTCCTCAACATAAGATGGACATGGATCTGCTGGAGCGAGTCCAGAGAAAACCAGAATGATGCTCAGATGGCTGGAGCACCTCTCCTGTGCAGAGAGGTTGAGAGAGATGGGGTTGTTCAGCCTGGAAAAGTCTCCAGGGAGCCCTTACAGAAACCTTCCAGTACCTAAAGGGGGACATAAAAAAAAGAGGGTTTTTGCATGGGCAGATAATGATAAGACATGGGGGAATGGTTTTAAATTAAAAAAGGAGATTAAGAGTTATAAAGAAGCTCTTGACTGTGAGGGTGGTGAGCCACTGGCACAGGTTACCCAGAGAAGTTGTGGATGCCCCAATCCTGGAAGTGTTCACGGCTGGGCTGGACAGGGTTGTCAGCAACCTTGTCTAGTTCAGGGTGTCCCTGCCCAGTGCAGGGGTTTTGGAACTGGAGGATCTCTAATGTCCCTTCCACCCAAACAATTCTGTTTCTGTGATTCTATTAGCATTTCTGTCAGAAATACAAGCCAAAATGGAAAAACCACTATCCGGCCAGTTCAAGGCAAGATTTAAATCAAATTCTGCTGCTCAAGTGACTTCCTTGATCATGACCTGTGGGATGTTTACAGTCATCTTTCCTTCACTGTGTATCCAGTTCTTAAAAACAAATTGAAGTAAATAGGAAAATAACCCTCTTTGATCTGAGATACAGAATACCCTTCCAAGCAGTGTGATATCTGATTTTTGGCCTCTAGGTCAACAACTAACATGGTATCAGTGCATGTAAAATGAAGAATTAAGCACCTCTTGACACATGCATTACACAAATAATCCACATCCTGAATATTAATGCTCCAAACTTTCCCATGACAAATTACTGAAAAATAATTCCTGGAGGAGGAGATTAAAAGAAGGATGCCAGTACTCCCTCCTCAGTACTGAAATTCTCAGTCACACTAGGTACATGCCAAGGAAATGAGTGAGAACTCTTTTCTAATGGCTTAGAGGTGCAAGTTAATTCTAAGTCAGCCCTGTAGTACATTTCAATGCAATCTACTTCAGATATGTAGCCAGCTGTGAGCAGGATTGAGTATAATGCACGCTAAATGTCAAGTGCGGATGCAGATGAGGCACATAATGGGGCCAACTGACCCATTAGTGCAATTGTACAGTCTTCCCAATGCCAAAGGCAATGCCCTGGCACTTTTGCTATTGTCCTGACCCACTTCTGAGGGAAGAAGATAGAGCTTTAAACCTCCCACCAGGCAAGAAAGAGAACTATTCTTCCATGGCTAGACAAAGCATATGTATCGAGAGGGAGAACACCTTCCAAGGGGAATGAGACCACCAACATTTCTTTTATAAACCAGACCAAATTTTAAATATTTTTCTTACAAAGTCTCCAAAATAATGTATTTTTCTGTGCTCAAGTGGAAGTTCTTCTTAATAAATGGAGCAATATTCTACAATTGTCATTTTGGGAAGAAAAAAGAAGACACCATTTTTCTGGTTGGCTACCAAAACAAAAACCTCATCTGCCCAACCGTAGTGCTCGGTTCTTTGCAACAACAAAAAAGTTAAAAAATGAAAACATACTTGAAAAATGGATGATTTATGTTTCTGGTGTCTAAAGTAAGACAGGTTTGCCCCTCTCTCTTTACCAGTCATGTTTCAGCAGCAGCCAATCTCACATGCTTGTGTTCATTGCAGCTCAGTTGACAGGAAGAAAGGCAAAGGAGTGGTTAAGTGTAAAAGGCTACATTCATGTCAGTATGGGGAAAAAAAGGCAACAGATGCTTTAAGAGCTTACTATAAAAATAGAGTTGTACTGCTTAGGCTCTATGGAGAGGAAAGTAAAACTTTCGTTCTTTAAAAATCTCAATCTGCTTTTTAACCTCTTTCCCTCTGTTTCCTCATTGGTCTGTGATCATCATTCTGATGCTTCTTTCAGATCTTCTCTAATTTTTGGCTTTGATGACAAGAGAGTCCTTCTCACACAGGGCTTGCTTTTATGATGCTTCTGTGTTGACACATTAATAAACTAGAACTGACTCTGTTTTAGTTGTTCTCAGTGTCATATTAAGTAGACACAGAAATTTAATTATGGTATTATTTTAGGAGATTGCCACTAGCTCTTGTTTTAGCAAATTTTTATACCAGCCACGCCACAAAGTGAGCTCCCTGTAGCTACCACAGAACGTCAGCACCAATTTGTCTTCTGTATCAATTTAGGTGATAAAGAAGCTCTCCAAAATCCAGCTAGCAATTTCGCAGACACGCACAATTTCTATTTTTAAACACTACATATGTAGAAGATAAAAACAACATAAGGGTTTGATATTTCACTTACTAACATAACATATATTCCAGATATCAGATTCATCCTCCTACCCTTCTTCTTTTTCTTCCTCTCTGTAGGAAAAAACCTATCAGCATCCTCCAAGCTTCTTTTATACTAACTTTTATTCCACAGTCTTATAAAGTCCCCTCCTAAGTTTTTTTTGAATGTGATTGTTGGTTGATTATTGGAAGTCAAACAGATGCTAAAAATTTCTTGTGTCAGAACAGAGACTTGCTTTATTTCAACTTGGAATATATAAATTCATTTTAGTTAAATGATTTTCCACACATTTAATTATTTACACCTATCTATTTTTACCTTATAACCTCTGTTTTTCAAGATCTAGCACTATCTAGATACTAACAGCAAGGGTGCTATAGGATGCTCCAATACTTTGTAATAAACAGTGACTAACAGAAGGCTACATGATTGCTATTTTATAAGAAAGCAGCAGAAAGGTCACAGATTTGTTATGCCAAAGCCTCCTGTTAGCTTCTCCTTAGCTGCTGCTATTTCCCTGGAATGTCTGCATGTGCTTGACAGTAATTATCTGCCCTGTGACACCCACAGAGCCGCTGTTAATTCCCACACTTTACTGCACATTGGTAACATACTTGTCTTTAAAAATGGGGCATCAACTATGTGCAAAAAAAATCCAAAACCAAACCCACTGAAATCTCTTTCTGGCCATTGCAAATCGGAACATCTCTCTTGCTACAAGAAGAGTGCAGAATTTGTGAACTCCCAAGGCATTTGTTTGTGAGGTGGGCTTAGTAAAGAAGAGGGTTTTTGGCTGCTTTGTCCAAAACAGAGAATCTGACTGATCTGTTATTTCTGCACAATGTGTGACTCAGATTACATCATTCCACTCAGTTCGGGAACGGGACGAGCCAGCGGCATATGGAAAGAATCACGAGCCCGGATCTTCTCGGCCAAAACGCCCTTCTGGTGGGGAGTGCTCTGGGGGCCAGTAAGAGATAAAATGCCAGAAAACACATCAATATGCTCTGCTCCCTCTAAAAAAAAGGTAATGTGGTTCAAATATACGGATAAACGTCCCATAATATTTCAGATGGTATCTAGATATCTGATCCATGGAAAACCAAGGGGTTTATTTAATACCAGCTTTTAATTTTTACAGACAAAACCATTAATGCTCATCTACTTCAACTAAAATATTAATGCATGTTCATTTGCTCTTGCTAGTCTCCACAACAGTGTCGTTCCCATATTATTTTGGGTGATTGTTATAGTTAGCTGTTACCCAGTGCCCCTCTGTTTATTTTAAAATGTAAACCTACTCCAGGATGTAGCCATTAGGGATGCTCTGCTAATGAGCAGCAAGCCTATCAACATGGGTTTTATGACAAATGGCTCAACCTCTGTTAGCTGACACAAATGGGAGCTCAGTTATGGATGTACTTTATTATGTGACATAAAATGACTATTTTAATACATGAGAAAGGACCAGAGTTCTTAATTACATGCCCCTTCTATGTATATATCAACTACCAGTAGGTTTTCTCATAATTGTATCCTGGGATATTGAATGGTACTTGGACTACTGAGGATTCCACTAACATAAAGAAGGAACTTAAAATGTCAGTCTCCTTGATCTCCTAGCATTCTGAAACCAATAACCTGTGACATTTTAAACCGTATTTCTTTTATTCAACTACTGCATATGCTAAAAACACACTTTTGTTTTCTGGTAAGGCTTAAATTTACTTAACATTGCCAAAAAAAAAAATAGAGGAAACTCATTAGATGAATTTCTTTTTTTTTTTTTTTTAATTCTAAAGCTATTTTAGAATCAATGCCATGACAGCAGAAGTCAAAAGAAATTCAGATTATACTGCTGAAAGAATTAAGCTGCCAATGCCAGATTTAATTTTCCAACATGTTGATGAATCTGTCAGTGATAAAAAAGATATTTTTCCACAAAATTTACATGTCAGTCTTGGCATCTACATTACTGAGGAGGTCTAAGGAGAAGCCTGTTTTACTAACCTTACTGATAACTCTTTGGAAAAGCCCTCTTTCCTGATGAAATAAAGAGGTCTGGCAGATGACTCTCCTAACATGCAAGGCTCCAAAGTCAGGCAATATCAAGACTGCTCCTTCTTCCCACCCTCCTGATCAGAACATATGTGCCTTCAAACTATTTAATAAGGACAATAATCATAATATATCATCCAGAATGGCACTTTGGGAAAGTCTGAGGAAAACCAAACATGCCTAGATAGACTGGACAAAAAATTCCACCACTGTGACACTGCCAGAACAGCTCATACAACAGCCACAATTCCTATTTATCATGTTTATTCTCCTAGTCTTATCCTAAGTGGAGAAGTGCATGCAGTAACATTTTCTTGTACTTTTAAGTTGAGTTTCTTAGGAAAAAGAGATTTACACATTCTGTCTGCCCAGTCCTTCAGCCTCTGAACCCAGTCTATTTGAGCAAAGCCAGACAGTGCAGTACATGCCTCAGAGATGTCACATTCCCACTTTTCTGAAAACCACTGTTGGACAAGGGAGAGAGATCTATATTACTGCCACCACTGATGGGGCTGTAGCATAAACTCCATGCTGACAGCATTCAGACACAAGTTCTCAGGGGGGAAACAAAAATGGAAACCAGATCCATGTTTCTGCCACAGTACTTGAAGAGCTGGCCAGCTGGAGGTTATACAAAGGGCAGCTTAGCCCAGCTCTATTGCCTATGTTTACAATTTCCTCCTGCACTTCCACTACTACTGAGCACTTTGCAGCCAGTTCTTTTACAAAGCTGATTAAACCTTCATTGATTTCTGAATGGGATGTCTACATCAGAAGGGAAAGATGGGAAAAGCATGGTTTCTCTTTCACCAATGTAATGCAAGTTATTGCTTGAGAAAAAACAGTAGTTGGAGGGAGGTAAATAACATCAAAGCCAAGTGGAAATGGGATATCTGCTTGGTTCTGATTGGTATCTGGTCAGCTGGGACAGAGGAGAGTATTATAACAAGGGGCAGAACAACCACAATTAACCCAGGGCAGGAATCACAGGACATAAGACACTTAAATAAGGTTGAGACAGAGAGTGAGATATAGGAAACTGAAAAAAACAGACACAAATAAGTTCTCCTACTCAAAATAATACTTTTCTCTCTTTCTTATTTCATTAAAACAGATGGCCATGTAACTATATCCTATTCAAAACAAGTTAAGAAAGAGTGTGAACAATGAAACTAAGGAGGAAGATGCTGACTTCGGAGCAGTCTGTCTCCTATTGGAGATGGTCACACATCCTTGGATTCACCTCTGTAAGCTATATCTCTCTGTCAGTGAGTCAGGAGAAACACACACTGATTCCACAGCTAAGACTGAAGCTTTGTATTGCTATGCTTCAGTGGAAGATTTTGGAAATTACCACCACTGTTGAGACAATACTTTTCTTCCTAAATCCCACATGTCCTCTCTTCTGTGACATGTAGGCAATATATGGCCAGCATGTCCCTTCTGTCTCCCATAACTTCTTTTGCTCTAGCTCATGTATTTCTGTTTAATTCACCATTTTAATACTTAGTGCAGGGAAACCTGAACACTACCATGCCTTTTCAATCATGCCCATGAGGAGGATATAGACCCCAAGTTATGCTAGCTCAAATGCAGCATAATTCCAGTGATCGTCCATGGAAGGATAACATTTATAGGATACTACTAGTTGGTGACTAGAAGGTAAGGAATAGTAGTTTGAGTAATGAATACTGCTTGAACAGCTAATGATTCTCTTCCTGTGCTGACTTGAATCTTGACTCACACTTCTGCTGAGCTGCTGTCACCACAGAGATGTAGAAGAGCAGCTATGACAGAAGGGAGCAGTGCTCCATCCAGCTCCATCTTGCTGTCCTGGGCAGATGCCACTGTCCTGGCAAAGCTCACATTCCCATCCTCTGACCTATTCACAGTGACAGCAATCCTGGGCCGTAGTCCACAAGGTGCACCAAGAGGCAGCTGCTGCAGGGAGGTAGGGGAAATGCATCTGCTTGAGCAAAAAAAGGAGATAAATTGCAGGTGGGTATGAAAAGGAGGAGACCCTGGGGTCCAACCCTAGAATCACTCCTGCAGTGAGAACATTAACCTCTGTGCCCATAGAAGGAGTGTGGCACAGAGAAGACAGAGTAACTTGTAGGGATGACAACTCACATCCAGGGGAAGTTACTCCAGGAGGTGGTCATCAAAACGCCAGTTACTCAGGCAGTTCCAGGAATCAGATGGACAACTATCATGTCCTACTATGTCTTCTTAAGGAGAGGCCCAAGAACCATGCAGCCAAGTGAAGCTTCCAGTCTGAACTAAAGCTCAGACAGATGTTAGAGCAGACTGCAGAAGCCCAAGAGTGTCATTTTTACCTAGACCTAATTGTTCCTTCTTCATAGGTCTCCCTTTTCTAAATTCTTCCTAAGAAAGAATTAATTACCCAAAAGATATGTATGAATCTGGAGAAAAAAAAAATTAAAAGCAACACTTTTAGCACTTCTTGCCACAAACCAGACATGAAACTCTTCCTTCTGACTTAGAGTGGGCTTGGATAACTTTTTTTTTTACAGCAAACAAGGTGGTGCACAAAGAATCATGCTCCTTTCAATATCAACTTTCAAGAAGATAAGTCCAGTGAAGGTGAAAAGCTGTGTGTCACTGCTGGTCCAGATGAGGGTAAATGCATTCAGCAAGTTAGTCACTGTTAAAATGAATATTAGTGCAACTAACATAACTTAAGCAATTCACTCATCCACTCACTCCTCCAACTGTAAGCAGTTCATACAGTAAAAGAACAACTTAAAAAAAAAAAAAAAGACAAAAATCTACCAACTAGGCTGAGCCGCCATCCTCTCCATGTAATCCTTAGCCATATTGATGGCCTCCATGTTTTCAGGGAAGAGCAAACAGAACATTGCCAGGGCCCCAAGGTTGTTGCCATAAATTTCATTCCAGCGGGCGCTGAACTCGTTCGGGTCCCAGGGAGGAAGGTACGCCAGGGGATTGGACAGCATGGTTTGCACTGCTTCCACCAGACGAGCCGTGATGTGCCGGTGCGTGGTGCTGGCCTGGAGCCGCAGGGTCTCCACGTCCCCCTTGGAGAAGTAGAGCATGGGGTAGCTGTCATAGCTGGCATTGACAAAAGGAACCATCGTGTCTTGGTCCTCTCTGGCGCCGCAGGCGAAGGCAAAGCAAACCGCCTGTATGAAAAACACACTGGGGGCTCCCCGTGTGTGAGTCCTCATTGTGGCATCAGATCTCCTGGTCTCAACGGCAGCCAAACCATCTTTGAAATGTCCTGTGGTAGATGGACATGAAAGAAGGAGTTAGAAAATGAATCTGCGAGACACCATAATTCAGGAGCCTCTCTGGGAAATCTGATTCCATCTAAAGAACCCCGTGTATTCTCCAGGCGGCTTTCAAATCATTTCTATTTGAATACTTCAGACGAAACATCTGCTGAGCAACTCACCCGAGAGAAAAAGCTGTACACTTTGAAGAAAGCCCCTTCCTTCCCACACCTTGCCCTCCAGTAGCTGATACCAGCTGAAGGGACACAACAGCAGCTCTTCTACTTGAGATTTCAAATAATTGCAACGGTGCCCCATATGAAGCAGCGCTGGCTGTACTGGCAAGCAGAGAAGGACGGGAAGGGAGGAGCAGGGGGAGAGCCAGGGAGCTGGCGGCAGCCAAGCCTGCGTGCTGCCTTGGCTGATGTTAGCAGCTGGAGAGAGGGAAAGATGAGGAATGCTGGAGGTTTGAGTTGGGGTCACTTTATGCAGGGTTTAAGGCCTCCGGCTCTGACACGTCCTCGTTTTAAAAAAAGAAAAAGAAATGAGCAAGTCAGGAGTCAAAAAGGGAAACAGTAAGTGGCAGAGTCTTAGAAAAACAGCTGAAATACTTTGCCTTCCGGGCATTTAGGGGTTTGCATTATTAGTATTTTTTTCCAAGGGGCTTTCCATTTTACATGAGATTTACTGCCAGTTACCAAGAAGGCTGAACATTGAATTAATATGCATATTCTTCTGTGTACATTATTTCTTGAATGTGCCCTAATGGGAAATCTATGCAGAGGCAAATGCAATTTAAACATAGTAAGTTACTTTGAAGAAATTACCAACTATCTGGCCTAAAGTCACAGATAAAACACAGCCAAGATCCCCCTGAGGAAAGCCAGCAAATTCCTAGAATTCTTACGAGGGAAAAGGTTATGGAAAGCAGGCTCAAGTGAGACAGTTTTATGTAAATAATGAACAGTAGTTTTCAACTATTAAAAGGAAATATAGAAGGAAAGAAAATCTAAAAACAGATACATTTTTTTCTCCCATGGAAAACCTATTTCATAGGATTCAGTCATAAAACTTGTAGGAAGTTAAAGTACAAAGCAACCTTTTACTTCTCCCCACAGGTCCCTATTCCATAGCCAAAATTTTCTAATAGAAGCCGAGGCTGCTAAAACCTTATTTAGAGATCCACATCCTGTTTCAACAGTCGTTAATATGAGAAAACTCTGACAGACAAGGACCCTTCATGGCTACTGGGTGGCCAGACCCTCTAGATTTTTGTGCTCATATCCTAAAATTAATTTGTGAGCAAACATCTTTGGCCGAGAAATACATAATTTCTTGTGAATTCCTGCCTACGGCATAAATAATATTGTACCCTATAAAATAACTGCTTAAATTTATCTGTTACAGTGAGCAGCATAATTGCTTAAACAGAGTGTAATGGAAGATGACATTTTCATAATATTTTAATGCATTTTGCAAGTCCATTTTGCCCTGTTTTGGATTGTAAACCAATTGTTACAGGACACATCATCACAGGCTGGTTTATTTGGTAACACTTTTACTATATCTACTACTATATCTGTCTCTCACCACATACACACATACAAAAAAGACACATGCACCATAGTTTATCCAATCTACTTGTATTCTTCTCAAATCTACTTGTATTCTTCTCTGTGCTGAAGGAAACTATATAATGGTGTATTTTGACAGGTAGGCGGTAAAAACCAGCCAAAGCAATACATTATGGTTGAAACATGATGTAATATTTTTTAATTGATGAAAAACTGCTTTTTCATAATAATAAAAAACCCCACTAGTTTTTTTAAAGCCTCTGTGATCCTTTAGAACTGTGGGCAGAGGAAAGAACCTAAAAAATACCCCTCAAAAAGCTAAAAGACGCTTGTAGCTTTTTCTGGGTTAACCATGTATTGAAAAAATTTCCTGGCTCACACCAGCAGAAGAAAATCCCAGCTAGCAGTAAGGACTTCATGCAGTCTTTCCTTTGGTTTGATTTCTGTAAGCACTTCTGCACATCAGTGAGAATTAATAACATGTATAAATTTAGGGATGGTTTTAAGAGTTCCCTAAATTAAGTTATTTCTGACCAATGATTAGGGCGTATACAGTAAGGTTACCCAGAAGTGCTTTGCAAATCTGAACACACATTTCCCAGCATTACACCATCCTCAGACACATCCAGTGTTGCCAAAAACTCGTAGTACTCTCAAGTATTCAATAGCTTCCCACATTTTCACCCTTCATTCATGTGCACATTTCACTGAGAAAGTAAACCCTTTTTTTTTTACCTTTACATGAGAAAGAACCACTGTACCACATTGTTTAGGCTAACAACAGAATAACTGGAAAACCAATCAACTTTATATTTATTCAGAGTCAAGATCTGGAAGAAAGTCAATAGGCTGTAACAAAGGCAGGAATACAAAATCATTTATTCTTGGTTAAATTATACTGACACTCTTCCTACGATAGGAAGGCAGTAACTCCCGGCAGCCACGACTCACTAAGGATAGTGAGCCCTGTCCCATAGCTTTGCAGGGCTCAGCCTGGTGTGACTGATGGATGGGAGGAGGCAGCTGGAAAGGAGGACACCTTCCTTTCCATGCAAACCTCTGAACCTTGATTATCAGCATAGCTAAGGTGAAGCTAAGGTGAAATTGTCCACATAAGCTCCACCTTACCAGTTGTGTGTGAACCTGTTACAAGTTTGCTTGATACACTCAGGCTTGAAAGAACTGGAGTCTGAGCCTTCTGATCATTTAATGTGCACTCACAATACCATTTTTTAAAGCTAAAGGAATTTCTTACTCTCATATTACACTGCATCATTACCAGCCACATCTTCCAAGAAAAACTTCACCAAGCAACTCAGCCTCTTCTGAAAATGAGGGGGTTTTATTCAGTTAGGAAACCATGATCTGATTAAGTATTAAAAATTAAAAGGAGAATGAAGGATGCTTGCCCATGGAAGAAAATGCTATTACACAGTGTGCTTTGAAATGTTGTCATTTAGATCTAGATTGAAAGAGCATTTTGCACTGTTTCCACTCCACTGCCAGCAGAAACAAACAGTAAAAAGCATCGATTATTCCAGAGAAAAATACCCAAACCAGATTAAATCTTAACAATTTTAGTTCTCCCCATCTGCATCCACTGTTAGATGTTCAGCTGTGGAAAATAAAAATAAAAAGTATTGTAAAACTGAAACCACTAACTAAACTAAACATTGGTTTATACAGATAACTTTACCAAATAGACTATTTAAAAGAAAAGAGAGGCCCATTTACTCCTGCCACATGTGCACAGAAACGTCGCTTCATCAGTGAGAGCAGAGCAGTGAGAGAGGGGCACAGGAGGGAGAGGAAAGGATGGCACTGTTAGGATCACCAACTTGCATAGCTGTCCTTGAAGCAATCTGACCTTCTTGTACGTGATTAAAAACAGGTAAAAAACAGTTGTTTCTTGTAGTATCAGTTCTGAAGAGCCACTCTGCTTTGTAGCTGCTTTTTCCTGGGACCAAACTTCTATCACTTCTTAAAAAGCAGAAGTGCAAGTGTCTCTGCTGGCATCTCCCACGCTACCAGATTACTCAGGTTTCTGAATAAAAGATCTTCCCAGAGCCCAGGGCTGGGACATGAGCACGTCAGACTCTTTGTCTTCTTTTGGGAAGCTACTATTTTCCACAAAGGCTACAGTTCTCATTATCGTTACCTGAGATACCTGAGAAACAAGTGCTCAAATATTTAAAGGAAAATCTGTTTCACCATACTGACGAAAATCAAATCTTCAGATCCAGTGAAGACTTTCACCTTAGAAAATGACCTCTGAATCAGCATGGACTTAAATTTTATAATTTCTTTGCACTTCATAAACGATTGACAGTGAAAATGAACTTTTTTTTACTCAATTTTTTCCAATGCTTGTAATACTATAACATGCAGTTTCATTTTGAACAACAGTGTCACTACAGTTTTGTCACAAATTTCATTACAAGAATTGGCATTAAACCTAAAATAAGCAATTCTAGAACCCAGGGCTAAAATAGGTAAGAAAGTCATAGACATTTCAACAAGAAATGGTAAACCACCAGAAACAGCTGCTGTCCTACCAAAACTGTGAAATTAATAGGCAACATTGAAATGAGATGTGTGTGGAATATTGTTCCATTAAATGGAGAGGGATGTGCAACTCTTTGCCCCAAAGCTGACAACTGCTAAAATGTAACACAAGAAGTGGTAGGTTAGATCACAGCAGAGAAAAGTAAACTTCTGTAGGATCTCCTTTTCTTTCCACTTTGTTCAAATATCTGAAATACCTTCTCACACACGTTGCAATTGACTTTGCTGCTGCTCAGAGGAGCAGAATCTATAACATGGAATATATCAGTTGGAAATGTTGGTAACATTACATAATGGCAGCATTCTAAAATCATGACAGTGACATCAATTGAAGAGTTGTTTTGTTCAACAAAGTCAGTTTTACCACCAATTTAAATATTTTGCAAACACATTTAAAAATGGGAGACCAATTTAGTCTTCTAACTGAATCCATGGACATTAAAAAATGCAGGGTAAGTCCATGAAAACAGAGAGGTGAAAGGGTCAATGGAGACTAATTCCCATACACATATTGGCACTTGGTTCCAGAGAACCATATCCAATTCAGCATAATTAGGTGCATGATGGAGCAGAACCAATGAAATAATAAGCTTATCTTTGTGCTGTAATAATCACAATAAATATACTGACTGAAGTCCCAAGCTTCTACCTCAACAAGCAGTGCTGAGACCCGTTCAGAGCTGTGGGGCAGGACACCAGGGTGGGAAACTCCCACGTCCCAAGAGTCAGGAGCAGTCAGGAGTCCTTCACCCACCTTTTGGTTGGTAAGCTAAAACCAGTGACTATCTGGCTCTCCAACAAAAATACTGAGAAGGTGTAAAAAATCACTGTTTAAAACTTGAAAAACACCTATTATGACCTTAACCACCAGGGGACATTACTTCATTTCTTCCTCTGATTTTTTCACAATGAAAAACATGCTACAATTATATAATTTCAAAGGTATTTCAAAATTTAAATACTGAAATCCCAAATACAATTCAGAATTACATCTGCCATAAATAAAGTACAGCTCAGGTACCCAGGTGTTAGTATTGCACTTGTTCTGAAATAATCTGAAATACCTTGAAAGAAGCTTTGTATCAACTTTTATGTCTAACAGCTGTGCTATGAAAATCCCAATGACAACCAGAAACAGCCAGTTCCTACAGGGATTATCAGTATATGCCATCATGTCAGCAGCCAAGATTTAAACTTGTGTCTGTCCTTTGATCTAACATAAAATTAAATGGATCTGTGTAGAGCAGTACACAGCTGTGTCAAACCGTAATTCCAAGAGAATGGAGGGTGGCATTCATTCTCCACCATGCTACAGGTAAGCCAGCAAGTGTAGGATGTTTTCTAAGTTCACAGTAGGATGTGTAAGACATCTGTGATGGAATTTTCATCTGTTAATTCCTTTCAGTTAAAAGCTTATTTGTCTATTCTATCACTGTATATATAAATTAACAGGGCACACACACATACACTGAATGCATAACCTTCTCTCTGCCTCAAGAGAAAACATGATTTAAATCATCTGCATGTCCAAACCATAATCTGGGAATTTAGAATTTTCCTCTATTTTGCAATATATACTCCTGTAAAAATGCTTTCTTGGTAATTTTTAGTTGCACTAACACTAGTATTCCTAACCCTTACCAGGATCTCTTATTCCACACCTCACTCTGTGGAATGAGTAAGGAAGTAATTTTGATATCTAGAATCCTGCAGATGATCATTCCCAACCAGTACAGACATGCCTGTTAAGGCATCCACATTCAGTGAATGAAAGCCCAATCACTTTTACCATTGAAGGCTTAAAACTATAAGCTACCAGAGAAAGACTCCTTCTAGAACACCAGCACTGTATCCTGTGCTGACATAATTTCAAAAGGCTGTTTCAATAATTAAAATTAGGTTTTTGTTTTTTACTTTACAAGTATTTCCACAGATGCTAACACTATAGGAAGGCAGTTGGAGAATTTTCATCTATGCCAAAGGGATATACTCCCTACCTTTGTCTGCTCCATTAATGTCCCAGAAGTCATCAAACCCCTCATCCATGTGTTACACTATTATAGCACGTAGGGCGCCTCTGGGTTTTAGGACCCTGACAGTAACAGGCACTCAAGAAACACAGAACAAAGGCTCCTGCTCAATCTGGGTGGTGAAACAATATTCCTGTGGCAACTACTGAGAAGTAACTCGTCTTTCTGGCCCTCACAAAGAGACCCACTTGGGGTCAGTAAGGCTGTGAACCCTTTGGGGTTGGGTATTAGGAATGATGTTTAGGGTTTCCTCTGAGAGCAGCACAGAGCCCTAAGGCACAACCACCTGTCCCAAGAAGGGAGCAAGGGAACAGAATGCCTGGGGCAGACTGGAGCCTCTCTGTGGATCCAGTGGTACAGTCATGGAGCACAGGAGGAACTGGAAAAACTTCACATGGCAATGGCAATGCCTAAAAGGTGAAAATAAAAGACAGGGGAAAAAAGAAATCATACATGCAAAAGGGGAAAGCCAATTTACTGCTGCCAGAATTCTTCCTTGTGCCTAACCCACCCCAGGGAATTACATGCCATCCATCTTCCCTCACTTCTGAGGAGGCTGATTACAACACCAGAAACTACTGATGGCAAAACAAGTGTTTCCATTTCAGACTTTAACTTTTATCCTCCTTCCAACTAATTCTACTTTGCTGGCCTTGACCTTTACTCTTCCTAATACTTATAAATGTTTTAAGTCCCCTCATTTGTTCTTCTTGACTATGTAATTAACGGTTTTAATATTCCCAGCTTATTGTTTTAATTGTCCTTCATTCAATTGTCTTCAAGATGTTGTAAACAAATGATGTGATTCTGCTAGAGTTTTACAAAACCTGTTTTCATTCTCTGTATCTATAGCTACAAACTTGAGTAGCTGAAGATATCAAGTATTTTTATTTGTAAAGCATTTCCACAGGACTTCATATTAATAGACAGGAATTCTAAAATGCATCATGTCCTTCAGTTGCTATGGGATCAAAACTCATTTTAACTATGTCTCCATATCCTGTTTATGACTCAGTGTTGCACACAAAACTATAATAGTATTTTATTGTTATTTTCATTGTGATGGTTTTGGCTAGGGGAGAGTTAATTTTCTTCATAGTAGCTGGTACGGGGCTATGTTTTGGATTTGTGCTGGGAACAGAGTTGATAATTTAGGGATGTTTTAGTTACTGCTGAGCAACATTTATACAGTCAATAACTCTTCTGCCTCTCCCTCCACCCCACCAGCAAGGGGGCTGAGGATGCACAAGGAGTTGGGAGGGGACAGTCAGGACAGCTGATCCCCACTGACCACAGGGATATTCCATAACATATGATGTCATGCTTAGCATACAATACTGGGAAAGAAGAAGAAAGAGGGATGTGCTCAGAGCTGCAGCATTTGTCTTCCCAAGCAACCACTACATATGATGGAGCCCTGCTTTCCTGGGGATGTCTGAACACCTGCCTGCCCATGGGAAGCGGTGAATGAATTCTCTGTTTTGTCTGGCTTTTATCTATTAAACTGACTGTATCTCAACCCATGAATGTCCTCACTTTCATCCTCCCAATTCTCTTCCTCATCCCACTGAGGGGAGTGAACAAGGGCTGTGTGGGGCTGAGTTGCCAGCTCGGTTAAAACAAGGCAATCATATATGTTAAATTATTGTTACAGCATACAGGAGCACCAGCAAAGTCCAAAAATGCTGATGCTAATCGATTTATGAACCTAAGCAGTTGTAATCTAAGCAATTTAAACCAAGACTTGCTTTTATATTAGCTAGAGGTAATTTTAGAGTGTGAATATGCAGACCCCAAATGTGTACTCACACAAAAGAACCACTGGTTCATTTGTTACAGGACAAATGTCACTGTGTTCACAGACCTACATTGTACCACCCTACCTGGTAGCTGCATCTCTCTCCAGATGAGTGTGTGGTTCATTATCATTGATACAATTCTGCTGTTATCTCATTATCTAGGGTTTCTCCACAGAGAGAGCATATAGCTCCCCCCTCTCTCTCTCTCCGCAGATGGAATATACACATACCCAGATGCAACTGCTTTTTTTCAGGGTGAAAACTTATATAGACAATATATAAGACAGACAATATAATATATATAGACAATAAAATGTATTGTCCTACAGTTCCTTCAGCACCATTATTGTCTTCAGTGCTCCCCAGAATACCCGTAACAAAAGCTTTGAAAAAAGTGGTCATTACATTTTCAAGGACAGAAGCCTCAACTGCAGATGGAGTTAAGCAGCTTACATTATTCCTGCAGAACGCAGCTACTCACAGTGTGCATGAGCAATCTGTGAGCAGGTGTCAACACAACCATTAAATTATGGGTTAATTTTGAAATTTAGAATCTTATGATCTCATATCTGACTGTAAGCTGTGCAAGCATGGCTCTCATAGCAGAACTGAAACTGGACAGACAATTTCGGTAAAAAGTGTGATGAGCCATGATTGCAAGGACATGATTAAAAGGAACATGAATCAGAAATAGAAACATAGAAAAGGAACATATCCATAGAAATGCTTGTGAACAACTTTTCAAAATACTTTAACAACTCTAGGCAGCCACTTGATTAGAAGGCTGAGGGCATCCCAGGTTTATATAAAATATTCAGAATTTTTAATGTTTCTGATAAAAAACCCCACAAAATAAAAGCATAAACCAGGTCAACCATGGAAAAAGAACTTGTATGTTAAAATTATATTTCTCTTGCACTGAGATACAACACCTACCAAAGTCAAATCACCAGGGTCCCTACAATCCTTTGCCCACTCTAAACAATGCTACTGCTGATTCCTCCTGTATATCCTACAAGGGGAAAAACAGAAAGAAAGACCAAACAAAGGCAATTTCAGACTGTGTACATAATAGTCACATTATGCCTGTGCTTGCACACCTGACCATATCCCAAGAGTGGATAAAAGTGTCATGCCAGCATCTGATGTGAGAAAACATTTCCAGTGCTCTATCCTTCATGCGATTCCCAAGATGACCAGACCCTTTTGGTCAGCTCTCCGCCACCAACACTTGACTTCTGCTAAACTTTTACTGCCAAAGCATTCATGAGAGAGATCTCTGGTGGCATTTGCTAGATTTCCTTTTTCCTAGCAGGCTTCTCTGCCCATTTCTCATCCTGAGCACAGAACCGAATCTGCTCAAAGTGCAGCGCACAAGGGTTTGGGGGTTTACTAAAGCAGCACTGTCCTGTCTCATCCTATCCCAGCTGGGCTAAGAGACATCAATACAAAGTTTACCCATATAAACAGAAAAGTGGCTCAAAGGGAGTCAAATGCAGAATCTATTAAATGATTTATATTAAGTATGTGGCTATAACATTGAATGCAAACTGGTACCATGGTTTAACAGATTGAGGAAAATACAGTGCTCTAACTATGCTCTTTGATCTACCTCAGCTGAATGGAGACAGCAAAGATGGTGAGAACAGCCAGGACAAACTTGCTGCTGTCATATTTACCAATTGAACACAAATTGCTAAGAAGTCATAACCTCATTCACTCACCACACACTTGGATTACCAAGTCTAAGCAAGAAAACAACAGTTATGAAAAGTTTTTTTCTTTATTTTTTAATTCCTTCAGCACCCTTCTTCCCTCTCAAAGGGTTTTATTTCTTGCAAAATATCCAGGAACAATAGCAATAGTAACTAGATTTATTTCTGCTCATTGCTATAGTATGCTGTGGATGCCAGATGTGCAAGTTCCCATACACAAGCCTAAGAATGTGAGTGAATTTTACTTAAATGCATTCACTTCTGAGAGAAGGGGCACTTCAGTTTTATGGACATTTACCTGTTCATTTAACCCTAGTTTTCACGGCTCAGACTGCTGGGTACTGATGGATGTGATTATTTCTCTACTAAGATATAAACTTCCTCTGTTCTTTCACAACCCAACAGCTACCTGGTTATATTTTTACCTTTTTACCACCACTGATCAAGGTTTTACTTTAATTCAGTTTTAAAAAAAGCTTATGTACTTCGTGTCATTTTCCTTGAGGAAAAGAAAGGGTACACACAGCCCTCATAAGTCTTTAAAAAGTACCAAACCCAAGATCTACTCTAAAACCTAAAACCTGATTTCAGCTACCCGTTTTTACTTGTAACTGTATGCAACCTATAAATATCACACCTAACATTTGGCCAGGTAATAAAATGCATTTTCCTCTCCACTGTAGTGCAGATATTTCCTCAATATCTAGTTACAATAATTAACATACGCTGCAATAAAAACTGAGTTTGCCTAGGCAACCAAAATCCATCAGTTTTTACCACAGACAATCAATGGCTCAGTTTATGTGTTTCTTTCTTGCAACATTCTCTACAACCAAAGAGCAGGTTGTAAAGGAGACTGTGTATCAATGTGTAGTGGAAAATCAGCACCAAGTGTCTTCTGAGGTCAGTGTTCACAGTAGAGAATACAGATGTGTTTATAAACTATTCTCATATCTTTCTCTTTTATGATCTTAAAAGCACTCAGGTGAGTGATTTGGCAATTCAAAATCATGCAAAACATCACGATACTTCAAGCAGAGCAACAAAGGCAAGCTCTTACTTTGAATAACAAGAAAATCACATTTTTTTAAAGGCCCAGTAGCTCTGCCCCATTAAAATACACTGTGGTTTGTATATTTTAGTTTCACCTCTCAGTGAAGTTTAGAGAGGCAAGACAATCCCAAATCCAAAACTGCTACTTTGTTGACTTCCCCTAAAAACTTAACTAATTCAGATCACTTAAAAAAAACACATATAAGTGATGAGAGAGAGTAAGGAAAACTCTTAGTTGAAACAATACTTAGCACTTCTGTAGAACCATGTACCCAAGGATCTACAAGTAGTTATGAAACTAATTAATTAATTAAAATTCTCAACACCCCTGTGAAGCAACCAAACACATTTATCTGTTTTATGAGGAAGAAAACAGAGCCATGGAGAGGTGGAGTGACTTGCCCAAGGGTACCCAGCTAGAGTCTTTCAGAGTAATAAACAGCATCTGAATTATTGACTCCCACTGCTGCCCTTCAGCTCAATTGTTCCTTTTTTGAAATATTGCAGTGAATTGTAATAATAGTTGGCATGATAAACATAATGTGGCAATATTTAGGCTGCGATTTTCTTTGTCTTTGTTTAGACTACATTAAAATTTTAGTGTTATTTAAATTGCAGTTGATCTTCTTAGTGTAACCGAAAAATCCCCAGAGTCGAGCAATATTTCTGTATTTTATTCACAGCTCCGACTACTTTTTATGTTGCCATTGCTTATGGCTAAAACTGAAGCCACTCCAACTTGAAAACACAGGAAAATGTCACAGTTTTATATTGCTTCAAGAGGGAGCAACAGAAGAACAGAGAGGGTGGTTACCTTCATTCATACCAAATTGTATTTTAAGAGTTGACATGAGACACACCAAGTGATGATGCACTGCTTTCATGCAATACTAGCCATAGGAATTGCAACTCGCTGCCTGAGGCCTCGAAGACTGAGCTTCCCGAGTTGACAGCTCTGGTCCCAGGTCACTTAAAACGTTCCCAATTAAAAAAAAAAA
>VZDJ01000101.1:2140726-2335912 GCA_008694505.1 Cyanoderma ruficeps | reverse complement strand
CAAACAAACAAACAACAAAACCCCACCAAAAACCAAAAAACCCCAAACCCCAACGAACCAAACAAATAAAAAACCAAACCAAAACAAAAAAAACAACCAAAACCAAAGCAGCAAAAAAAAGAAGCGGCAGGAAGTTGCATGGGGCAAGAGGCTCTGTTTCTGTCTCTCAGCTTGCCTAGGTGCAAGACAAGGATGCTGCTGCTTACCTTTCACACATGCATGTTTGGGAGGCTGAACTCGGTAGCAAAAGGCTGGAGGCTCCCGCGGTGCCGGTGCTGGGGAGGAGCAGAGCTGTTACCCACGGCGCCCACAGGTGAAGCTCCGCGCAGAGAGCGCCACGTCCCCCGCCCGCACCCACATCCCTCGGGCTCGGGGGCCCGTCCTGCGGGTGTCCCGACGGCAGCTCCGTCCCGCTGGGGCCAGCCGGGAAAAGCCCGTGCCTGTCTGGGGGCTGCTCCCTGCGGGACGGCCCGGCCCCGCCGGCACCTGGAGCCGCTCTCGCCGCTCCCCCACGGGCCTGGGGACGGTGTGCCGGAGGCAGCGCTGGGAATGATCGCCCCCTCCCAAACCCGCCGGCCACCGGCGCCCCCGCCCCGCCCGTCCCGCCGCCAGGCGCCGCGGGAGCCGCGGAGCAGCGCCGGGGCGGGATGGAGGCGCGGAGCGCTGCCCGCTCCGCACGGGCACTCACCGCCAGCGGGCCCCTGCCCGGCGCCGGCCGCCTCTCGCTTGCCAGAAAGTTTCTCCTCCGCAGCCCCGGGGGACGGAGCGAGGAGGGGGGAGAGGGGTGCGTTTTTCAACGCAGGAAGAAAGTGACTCCCCCGCTCCCGCTCCACCTCCCACTTCCCCGCCCTCCTTCCGTACCTCTCCCCGTCCTCCTCCTCCTCCTCCCCTCGCAGCTCCGTCGGCCCCTCACGCTATGGCGGCACGGCGCGGTGGATGGAACCCGCCCCGCAGCTGCCTCGGTCCGGCCCGGGCTCTCCTCTCGCTCCGTGTGTGCCCTTGTGTTTGTTTATCCCTGGCGCGAACACGGCTTTTCCTCCCACGCCCGTTCCTCCCCGGCTCGAACTTCACGGAAATGCCCTAATTCTCTCTCCTAGCGGGAGGACTCGTTTCTCCGCAGGGAATGCTTTGGTTCCAACACCGGAGTGTTGGCACAGGATTCCCTGGAGCTGGAGAGTACGGCAGCGGTACCAGGGGCCGCTTAGGATGGCTGTGGAGGTGACAGCAAGCCGGGTGTCCCATTCATATTCATTGTCCTTCCCTGGTGCTGTCACCATACTGCATGACAGCAATAGGACCTCCCACCCAAAAGTCCCCTCAAGCCAGCAAAGAAACAAAAAAACGATTTGCCAATCTGCTCTTTTAAGGATGGTGTGGCTACTTACATAAACGTTTCCCATGTAAAAGAAGAAAAATATAAAAGTGAAACGCCATGACTGTTCAAGTCAGCCACCCCAACATTTTTTGCAGCCACACAATTGAAGATATTTCAGAAAGTAATATAAAAGAGCATAAAATAAATGATCCTTTGGAACATTCTGTTTCCCTTCTCAGTCATTATATCCAAGACAAAGTTCGAAGTGAAGAATTCCGAATGCTTGTTGGGTTTTGAAAGCTGAGCGTGTTTTCTCGACTACGTAATGAAAATAAAAATATTTACATGTGATAGATTAGGATGGCCTCCTATTACCTGAAGCTTACATTTCACAAAGCATATTACTCATTTTAGTAATGTGTTTACTGATGTCACTGAATCAGTCAGCAGGCTCATAAGTGCTCAGTTCCCTGTTCTAAAATGCAAGATCTGTATTTTCAGAAGATGGTTTTAAACAGATTCATTGTGATTTAAAGTGTGATTTCATGCTGTTCTATCAGGAGGGATAAACTCATGGAAGCCAGACAAAACCAGAAACTATAGATTTCCCTTCACCCTTCCATTCCTGTTGTATTTCTTAGCAATATCTATTGACAATCTCAGCCCTAAAGCGTAGGGATCCATATGTTGTTGCTGAAAACTCGAAGAGAGATGCCAGAACCTGGAATGAAGCCTTGCATTTTTACCAGTAATGACATGCCTAAAAGCACGAGGTGCTTCGGTTTCAGTCATGCAAACACTAGATTAATCATTAGAAGATATGTTTCTGAACACCTATTTGAATGGTATCAGGATCTACTGAATTGATAGTAGAATTGTAAAATATGATGTTGTGATACAAATGAACATATGAAGGAAGAGCTGCAGATCTCACAATTAGACCAGATGTGGCAGATAGGCTGATTGTACTGGAATTTCTAAAATAACCAGGGTGCCTAAAGTGATCAGGAGGAAGGTGTTTAAGTACTTATCTGCATCATTAGGTGTGTAAATATATTAAGTACCTGACTCTAAGTTGAATGGAATTAGCCCTGACAAAAGCCTGATGTCTGAATGGCTTTTGAAATCCTGCCCTTGGTCTGTGCATGGATGTCTCTCTATTGTGGAAAAACTGCCCTGTCCTGCCTTGTCAGCACGAATACTCAGGCAAAGCACACCATGGCTCCCTTCTGGCATGGGCTTTTGGCTTCCTGCCTCATGAGGGATGAGGTTGGATGTGCTGCTTGGATCTTGCTCTGGGGCGCAGGTCAAACGTGGTGGAGATACCAGCAGGGTGGAGAGCCACAAATCCTCTCTGCTTCATGTCCTCTTGTGTAGAATGGGGCTTGTTTTACTTCCCAGTAACTCAGACTGCTTGTCAGGATAAATGGATAAATTAACATTTATAGGATGATTCACTGATGTCTAGGAGAGGCATGATCTGTCCACACTAGATTAATTTCAGTATTGCCATTGGTAATTTTGAAATGAAAATGGCCCCAGCTTTAGCAAGCATCATGTATAGTGACAGACTGAAAAAAATTACCCTCAGGAATAGAAGTTGGAGGCAGATTGCCTTCAGATATGTAAAAGCTGCTAAAAGGAAGATAATAATCTCTTAATCTCATCCTCTGAAAACAGCATGTAAATTGCAGCAAGAGAAATTTAGGCTAGCTAGGATTAAAGAAAAAAAAGTATTTGTAAGAGTAAATAAAGGAGAAGTGAACAGCACCTCTCTCCCTGGAGGCTTTTAAAGTGCAAGTTGGACATATATTTGACAAGAACAATTCAGATCTAAAAAGTCTGATGAATATTGCCTCAGAGCAAGGGATGGACCAGATGACCTGTCAAGGTCTTGTTTCGTGTGATTATGTTCAAAATGCTACTTGCACAGGCAAGATTATGGATCATCTTTGATCTTCTTCTGCCCTTCACTTGTTTAGCCATGGTTATAACTCCTCTTGCTGAGGTTAAGTTTCTCTCAGTGGCTTGCTGGCCTTGCTGCATGCCAGTGAATTCAGTGCTGACAGCAAGAAGAAAACAATGAAACAATGTCAGTTTGGAGCAGCAACTTTGGGTGGGATCCATCTAACCTCTGAACGTGTCATGCACTTTTGCTCTATACTTGACTGGTAACTACCTCTGATCTAGTCACGTTAGACCCTGTTTATAACACTGCAGAGAAAAATAAATTCTTTTACAGGGGAGTTCATCTGACCTGTTTTACATGTCTTCATTAGGATGTGATGAATCATGTCCCTAGGCTATCTCTTCTTGCCACCAACCATAAAGTACATTTAAATGACTCACTCAGTAACATACCATCATATATTTTCCATTCCTCTGGTGCTTCTGTTCCTGAAAACTCTCACTCCCTCTCTCCTTTCAACTATCAAACCCCTAGTTTATTTGCTCCTTTTTTTCCCCATTATTTTTGAATTTAATTTTATTTTATTGAAAAAGTCTCACTGAGGTTAATAGTTTTTGTAGCTGTCATTTCCCTAAATTGGATCATGTGACACTGAAACATACAGTAACCTGACCTTTTGGGTGGCATTGCTCCAGAATGGATTTAGGAAAGGAGCTAATTTTACCTATTAGAGCTAAGACCATTGACTTGGCCAGTTGTGAAGAATATGTTTCATGGAAATTGTTTGAAAACTCTTCAGGTCGGACACTGTTCTACGTCACATGCTCATTATTTTTCCTTGGTCTTTATGGCAAGCCACATTACATGCAATGTCTGGTGTCTGTGTGACTGAGCCAAACATATGTGGGAAATGCTGCTCTTTTCCAACAATGGCAATTTTTTTAGGTCATGCTCAGAGAAATCACTGTGCGCCTAAGTACAGTGCATGTCTTCAAAATGTCTGGCATCAGAGACACTGTGAGCAGCCAACTCTTGGTAGCATCTATCCTTTCTTCTTGGAGAAGGAAAAGCTTCCAAGAAAGCCCAGCAGTTATCTGGCTTGCAGGGAGGGAAACACACTTTATTTTCCTGCTGCATTGGCAAGCTGGATCACAAGGATGTGAAGAAGGAACAAACCTGGTTGCCTCAGTAGGACAGCAACAAAGGGAGGCACCAGGGCCACATGGAACAAGTAATGTAGGGCTCATTCTGGGGAAGACATACATTTAAAAGCCCTTTGTTCTCACTTTTTGGAGTTTGGGTGTTTGGAGTTTGTTTCTCTTTCTTGCTGATGGAAGATGTTAGCCTAAAGAGGGAAGCTGTATATCCTTCTACCTGTTCCACATATACAGCCTTGGGCATCCTTTTCTTTCTTCCTGCCCAGTCTATGCACCAGCATTTTTTTCTTCTTTGAATTTTCCTCTGTGTGCTTGGGTTTTTTGTTTGTTTGTTTGTTTTTTGTTTGTTTTTTTTAATTTGTCTTCTTTTCCTTGATTGATTTTGTTTGTTTTGGTTTGGGTTTTTTTATTGTTTTAATACCTGCCTCTCATTAAAGACCCCTGTGTTCTTGTGTGATCTGTTTGGTCTCTAATTTCCATGTAAGAAATGCTTCTGCAGTTGTCATTAAGTGACAAAACTCTTCAAATGAAAAGAGAGAGAAGCAAAAAATTCTCCAGATTCTTGCAGTAATTCTTGAAAACAATTGATTTGGTTATGACCATAACCCATGTGTTTTCTTTGCTTTTTGTGTCCAGCTGTGATGATTTCTGATCTTAACGCTGCGAGCTGAAACTTGTAGGACAAGAGCACTATGCCAGTCTCTTCTTGTAGCTGACCTGCAGAACTGCAAATCTGGATACTTGTATTTTGCTCACCCTGCCCTCCTTGATCTAAAGTGCTCGGCCTAACTCTTCTCCTTGGACTTTATTCGAGCCACATGAAGGCAGCTTTAATTTCCCAATCTTCTCCCAGTTCCAGACACATGTGGGACAATGTTGGCCATCTCCTATTTTCCAACCACAATGTGGACCAGACAGTGTCCTAACTTGGTTGTTCCTGCTACAACCTTCAAGTTCATGAGGCTGTTGCATGATTCCTTCTATTTACTACTTGGACATTTGGGCTCACTGCAGGCAATGGACAAAAATAGTCACTGCTCCAAAACTAGGATGAAAAGAAGTTGCCTGAAATCAGCCCTAAGAATCAGAAAAATTCTGATTCATATTGTTGATTTCCATCAAATTTTGGAAATTTGGAAATCTAGTCTAAGGTCATCAGGATACCTGTCTGGTTGGGGCACATTCAGTGTGGCACAAAACAGTTTGTCTCACAAGAAAATACTTCACCCGCTTCTACATCTACTTCTACAGACTGGTAAAACTTCTCTCCCACAGATGCAGCATTTTACTCTTCTACTTTGTGGTAGCCAAACTATCAGTAGGGTAGCTGGAAGGGGAAAACACTAGATGTTTCCTAAACAGCTCTTTGTATGTAAATGGGACATCTTTCTCTGCTTTACATTTCCTTTCTTTCCCTCTTTCTTGCTCTCACCATGTGTTCAGCCTGGTTTAGCCCGAGGCCAGCAGACAGAAAGTCAGATGAATTTTCTTAAGGAATGGGAAGCTGCAGCATCAGTAAACAGAGGTAAAATGTTGGTGAGTGGAGACAGATTCTTGGTCCTGAGACTTGTATCAGGAAGACAGTAACCATAAAGCAGGTACATAGGCACTTAAATGGGAAATGCCAAGGAATACCTTGATGCAATAAAAAATCACTTCCATAATCTGTTCTGTGCCTTTTAACAGCAGAATCCATGTTACTGCTTTTACATTGCTGTAGACATCAACAGGGTTTAGGTTTATCTTCTTAGCAGCTGTCCATCTGCCTCACTGGCCTGCAAGTTTTTTAGCACATATCCCTTCTTTTCTCTGCTGATGATCAAAACAGCTTGCAGAGGGGCAACTCTCCAGCAGCATGTGGCTTTTTATTTATTTGAATTGGTGGTTACTTTATGTTTTCAAATGTGTGACCTTTCTCAACGTGTACGATGAGTGTCAACTTCTTTCCCTCCAAATTTCTTTGACATTATAAGCAAAGCATCATCCCTTGGGAACACAAAGTGTTAATGCAAAGGAACCTTGCAAAGCCAGACTTCATCAGTGCTCTCTTAGAGCTGACTGCTACAACCTCCCTCTCTGGATGCCAAATATGTCACAATAATGTTTTCCACTTGTAGAATGCTGTATTTAGTGAAAGGCATTTTAAGGCTAGAATCCACCAATTTTATGGAGTCACTTGGTATGTGGAAAGCCAAGCAGACAACTAAACAACTGCTGGAATTCATGACAATTTTTACAAGTTGCTTACTTATCCCCACCCCAGTTCTAGAGTTGCACAGCCCCATTTCTCACTCCTCTTCCTTACATGTGCATGAAAATGGTTTTTTTCAGAGTCTGTATTCAAACTTGTCGCTAATTCTCCATTTCTCTTTGTAATCTTTTCCCTGATTTAGTGCATTCCATTTACTGCAGCCAAGACTCAAGGGTGAAATTTAAGATCAAACACAAAGAAAGGCATTAAAAATTAATTTCCACTTAAATATAATACTTACCTGTGCATCACTAAAGTGTACTGTAGTGATCAATTCTTCACACTTGGTTCTAAAGCAACGGTGCTCAACAACTGGTGGCTCTTGTTGCAGTCATAGCTGCGCTCAATTTTAGTCTTCATGGGGTTGTTGCACTAGTCTGCATCAACAATTGGTTGTTGTGTCTATTGTTCTGGAGCTTTTGGGGCACTGCTGCTGAGTATTTCAGGGGCCCCTGTAACCACCTTGTGATGGGCCACTCATAGACACAATCTGTATTTGCTGAGTTCCTGGAAGTGTGCTCTGCACAGCAGATGTTTTTAAATGTGCTCACAAATATATATACATACATAAAAGTACTTTTACAGTTACATTTAAGAATATCTAACAATGGTCATGTTAATGGTTATTAAGTCTATTTTCTTAAATTCATGTAATCATGTTCAGGTTCCATTTTCCCCCTGATTTTGTGTATGGATTAATATCAGTAATGTACCAGTTATCTCCAAGTCCTGCACAATAAGAAGAGAAAAATTAGAGGAAAGAGGAAAATCCCACACAATAGATATATTTTGGTAATTATTATTTTCTGAGATATATGTGAACTCCTTTCCCTGACACTCTCTAGACATGCATTGCCTGTTGAACTATTGTTGTCAGCTCATGCTGACCCTCAGCCTTTTTGTCCATGGCCTTCATCTATGCTCCATTTTCCATCACCTGTCTACTGCTGATCTGGAGATTTCCCTGCTTACTGCCTAAGAGTGCTTAGTTTATTTAATTGACCTAAAACTCCACACGTCCTATGAAATAATTCCCTCATTCCCTTAGTCTCTGAGTTCCCATGTCATGGCATCCTGCCCTTTAATTGCTGACTGTTCATGTTTATACATTTTCTGGGCAGCTCTGAAGTAGAAAACAGGGACAGAAGTTCACTGCTGGTCTCTCCAACACTGCTGTCTCCAACATGGCTGCAGCTGCTTCAACAGCAGCCCTCCAGTAGGTATTTTTGAGGCCTCTGTCAGAATAAGATAATGAATTTTTAATCTCTTAATTTAAGAGATAAAAAGAAAGAAACATATTGTTTCTTTTTCACAAATTTTACAGTAGGATCTTCTTTCTCTGGATAAATATAATTTACAGGCTGCTTAGCACCCAGGAGTGCACATTTAATTTTTTACTGTGGGTTGAGGTTACAGGAGATGATATAGAAATAAAACTGAAACTGTCAGGAATTATTTTGAGATAAGGCAAGAAAAGAATTGCTATATTCACCTGCACTTTTATTCCTCAGAGACTGTGGAGGCTTTAGAAATTAATCATTTAATGTAAATTTATTAGGCACATGGAGTCCCAATTTTTAGAGTTCATTTAGTATTGTGACAGAACAAGGTCTACTGAAAGTTAATGGACTTATTTCCTAAAATGCACCCTGAAAATACCAATCTCATAAACTTTGAACAAAAACATTTTTTTTCTGTTTTTTCCTGTATACAGTGTAAGGTGGTTTATGATTTTCTTCACTCTTAAAAGGAATGTAAGTTCCCAGCCTTGTAAGGGGGAATCAAATGTAGTGTTAAAGTGTTTTTACTCCAAATCTAGTAGCCAGTGGGAAGCTGAAATACCTTTCTGGCTGGAGAATCTGCTCTGGCTGGGCTGTTAGAGCTGCTGTGCAGACTGCTGCTCCATTTGTGCTGCTGCCATTTTGTGTCTTGCAACCTCTGATTTGCAGAAGGGGCTGGAAGCTATCGCATCATGTTGAAGTGGCTGTGATGGTTTCTCACCCCTGTGCAAGCACTTAGAAGCTGTTATGGCCATGTGTGAGTGAGCCACGTGTGTGCTGTGGCAGCAGGAGTGGGAGGCATGAGGGATTTTTAGCACAGTTCTGATTAAATCAGTTTAGCTGCGGCAGGGCCGAAGTTAAACGCTCTGCTTCAGATGTTTGCCCTTCTGTGAACTGTGGCATCTGGCCAGCTGTAAAACCTCTGTGGTCTTGCCACGGCTGCCAGAGAACAGCCGTGGGTACCCACTTCATACTGGAAAGACTTACCTTACACCTCTGTCCCATATTCAGGAAAATGATGGGCCATGCTGGCCACAGCAGGAGTCCTGTAGACAGGAATCCCCAGTTTGCCCTGTAAAGATGCTAGCAAGCTTTTAGGGCTGGAAATCGTGGAGTCTGTTTAACTTCCTGGATTCCATCTTATTTTGGCCCTAATCCAGGCTCCGTTTTCCAGTTAAACATTTCTATTTATAATGCTTACTGAAAAACAGGATTTGTTTCTTGCACCAAAAACATCCAGAAGAAAACCTCTGTAATTTTTTTTCCCTCTCCTGTGACTCGCCAAGGGGGTTTGATGTGCCACTTAGAATTGCAGAAAACAAAATTACAGGCAACTGGATTTCTAATGGGATTTAGCCTTTCCCCTGGGGGTCTGGATCAGCTATGTGCTTGCTGGAAGGGCTGGTTTCTGGCCAGTTGTTAACAACAGATGTCTGCGGCTACACCATTTTAGCCATTATACCATTACAGCCGGCACTCTCCACAGAGGTAAGGCTCCTGTAGCTTAGCCATGTGCTTTCCCCCCTAAATCTGACGCCATGAGTCAGCTGAAATGCTCTTTGCCTCCAGGCATGTGCACAGAAGGAGGCATATTTGGCTTTAAGTCACTTAAACGTACTGTAAACTTGTCTTGCTCCTTCCATGACGCTGAGGAGCAGCAGGCTGCCCCATGCCATGCTCCCTTCCCAGGGAAGTCAGAAGCAACATCTTCCCATCAGATCCCTTTGGTGAAGCATGTGATTCTTCTACCTTCTTGCACAGAGGTGGCTTTATTTCTAAACCTGACTTTCTGAGAAACTGCTGTAAAACATCAGGTTTGTGTAAAAAAAGAGTGTTGTACGCTGTGTTTTTGTTCCCTGTGGTGGCAAAAGGGAAGTTCAGATGTCACTTTCCCACTGGTGGCATCTCTGCTAAGTAACATATTCTGATGCTCGGCTGTTGTTTACCTTGGCATGATTTAATGCATACTTGACCTCAGGAGGAAAGAGCTCAACTAGATTTGGGAATGCTGGTTCCCAGTGCCTGTCATCAGACAAATTTTCCTGGGAATTCCGTTAAGAATTGCTACTGCATCACAGATCTGGGACTCAGGTGAGCTGAAGAGACTCATCAGCCTGGGAAGGAGCAGTCTGAAAATCCTGGATCCAGCAGTGCCTCATGCTTGCCACAGATAATCTGCCTGTGTATGTTTATTTAACTTCTCGCTGGGGATGAAGAAGCTTTCAGTTCCCATGAAGAAGCCCAAGTCAGGAAACCTGCATTGAGCTCTTCTGTGCATCAAAGATTACTTCCCTATCAGTATTAAAGGCATGAATTTATTAAAGTTTTTGGTTGTTTTATATGTCTTATGCTGTCAAATTTTGTTTTGTTCAAGGCTGTAGCAAAACCTCTCCTTGCACTGCTTTGAGACAAGCTCATCTCCCCTTTCTCATGTTGCTGCTCAGAGAATTTTTCAGAGATTTCAGAGAACTTTTTTTTTCAGAAATAAATTCTCTTTATTTTAAAATCCAGACATGTACTTTATACCAAAACAGTATAACAGTATCAAAGGAGACTCATCTCTGGTTTTAAGCAAAACTGTGCCTTTCAGGACTGTCTAACCAGACACAGTGATTTCAAGGAAACTTTACAACTTTATGTCTCCCTGCTGATGCTAAAGATAGTTTTGCAGGCACTTCAGCAAGCTTTCTGTCAATGGCCTCTCCCAACAGAATCCAAGAAATCTCAGAGATTTCCAGGAGTTAAAAAAAACAAAGACTAGAGACAGAAATAAGGGTAAAAGCAAAGATGGTGTCTTTACAGTGTCATATTAAATATGGCAAGCTCTCTACCAATTTTCTGCCATGTGCATTTCTTTTCCCTGGTTCTTCACACCATTTCCAACAGCTCTCCAGTTGCCAAAGCACCAACTGCCTCCCCATTCCTCCATTGCCAACCTCTACTTTGTACTAAGACCTGTACAATTTTCACAGATTCTTGAATAGAAAGTCTTTAAGTAAGAGGAATTCTACTTTTCGGGCAACCACTTCAGTTATTTTTCCCAAGTTTTCCTGCAGCCAGAGACTACAGTGCCAAATGGAGTCCTGCTTACAGCAACTTTGCAATCCTCTTCTTTCTCTGCTCCTGTGAGGTCCTTCTGGCAGCAAATGCAAATGGCTGGTGACAGCCTTTGGCATATGTATTTCTTCTGGTGAGCTTTGTGTTCTGGCTGTCCTTAGAATCTACCACCTTTCCATTAAAAAAAATTACTGCTTCTCCACTGAGACACCAGAACCCATAGACTTAGAAGATTTTCAGTCTGATTTTCCCTAACAATTCAATTAGTTTTCTTTAAAAAAATCAAGAAAAAAACCAATACCCAACCTAAAAAAATCAGTTCCAAATTTACAACAACAGATGTGTGAGGGTACACAATATGGGTTTGCACCATAAATTAGTTAGAAATTACTTGCAGAAGATTACTTGATTCAGGCTAGAATTTCAAACATGCTGTAATCAGGAATCTGAGATTTTAATCTGGGTATCTCTCTCCTTAATACAAACCATAGCACTCTCATGAGCCAGATTTGCTGCTGAAGACATTGATGCTAATTAAAAAAATTCCAAATAAACTCAACTATTACTAGCTGTTACCATCTTAAGTCAAATATTTTCAGCCTATATCTTATGAGGAGAATGGCACTTTCATTTTCATTCCTCATTCATCTTGTCTTAAAGGAAGTTTTTCTCAATTTTATTTTATGCTTCCCTTTCAATAAACCAATGCTTAATGCTAATTTGGAAATGTTGTTTATTACTTGCAAGTATCCTGGTCCACAAGAATGCAAAAATAACATTCTGTGTAAAGGCAGGAAAAAAACATGCAGACAGAATCTGGCATCTCTGAAAAGAGGTGGAATGGTGTTTGTGTCTGATTCTGACACAAAGTATTCACAAAGCTGGTGAAGCTGTGAAGATACAGAATGAATTGTGGTGACACAAGTTAAGTGTCAATACAAGCTAAATCCATTATGGTAATCATCTAGACCTAACAAAGTGAGTTCTTTTCCTCAGAAACAAGAAAATTAACTTTCTGTTTATTGTTCTTTAGACTTTGAGGGAAGTTTATCCAAAAATCTGCCATCCTAGTGCGACAAAACCGCTGACTAAATAAATGTTTGACATGTTTTTGGATCTGCTAGCCTGTGTTGGTTACTGAGCTCTCCCTCTCCTAAGTGCTGGAGAACAGGTCTAAATCCAGAGAGAACAGGATACCTGTTCGCTTAAATAAGCAGGTAAAAATCACGTGTTTTCAGTTCATGGCTTGAGTCTTGCTCTGTTCTGGCTGAGGCTGTACTTAGCAAAGATGGCTGGTTGCTACATCTTTCCTACTCTTGGGAGGTTTTTCCAGGAAGGTGGAGAATGCAGCTTTGAATCCACTCCATCAGAGAAGGGAACTGTATGCAGGTTTCCCTCCTTCTGCAGAAGAGCTCTGATGCTTGAGGTATTGCAGACTGAAGGAGAAAAAGGCATGTAGGGAAACCTTTTGGCTGAAGAGCGGTCAGGCAATTTCAGAAATACAAAGTATGATAAAGGCTTTCTGAATTATCAGTCTGCATTTAGTTGCCTAAATCCCATTCAAATCTCTCTTTGAGTATGATGGTCTTTCTCTTTTGGACTCAGTCATTTTCTGTCTCCAAGAACAGTTACAGTGGGAGAATAAATTCCTCAGAGCCCACAAAACATTGGTGTATGGTGATAACCTGGGCTGTCCAAGGTAACTGTTACTTGAAATATGGCTGATGGTCTGGTTTGTGTCTGTCCTGGGGCTTATGGTAGCAATAGCATCACCTTACATGGAGAGAGTACCTAAAATGTCCTCAAAAATGTAGAATGTAACTTGGGATGAGCTATTACTATTACATTTCTCCTGAAGGCTGTGGGCAGTGCCAACACCACTTTGTGAAAGGTAGTGGTGGTCAGAAGATTTAGAGAGAAGGATGCATCACTCACCTCTTCTGGCCTGGATTAGAGAAATAAGTGAAACACAAGTCTACACAGGAGTCTGTTTTAATCCATCACTCTATTTTATGAAGCATCACACAGCATTTTCACCAATTAGCACTTGATAGCAGTTTAAGTAAGGGCCACAGGGTTATTTAAGGAAAAAGCCGACAACCTATTTCATCATCACTGAGTCCTCATTTGGCAGCAGTGCTCTTGGAGGGCTTGGGTAGTACCCAGCAGTTGGTGAATTATTTGAGGAAAATCGTGTAAATCTATAATCCAGTGGTAAATCTGCAAGACAGAAACATACCACATCTGATTAGCAAGACAGCCTGTATCACATAAAAAATAATCTTGTGGCGAGCTGTTCGTTCACCGGCATCAGAATTCAATCAGATTGCATGATTACACATTTATTTGACATCTTCAGCTGTTCAAGGGATTGACTTTCAGAGTTTATTGAACTGCAGAAGAGAATATTCAGTCCCTTGATTGCTGAAATAATGCTAGTCAGAGAAAATTATTTAACTAATGCTTAAATGCTAATCAAAAATCTTCATTGAGCCAAGATGCAGTTTTTCTCCCAATACATCTTCAAGTTCATTCTTTAATTTGTCACCCTTCTCTTTTATCTCATCAATCTACTCATAAGAGGGTTATGTTTAAAACAAAGAATCAGTTCCTTTTTTGTTTTTCATGGCTACTGAAGCAAGATTCCTGAAAGGCACCCACTCTTAGACCTTCTTGCAGTCCAGTGTTAACAACATAATTTTTTATCAAGCATTCTTAGAAATCTGCACTTGTAACTTGATGTACTCATCACTTCCAGTCTGTAAAGAACACTGAATGCATTAAAATAGCTCAGAACAGTCAAGGCTTTCTTTTCTGTAACTTTTTAAAAAGTCTCTGCTGCCAACAGTGATCCACCCACCCTCACAGCCAGAAAACTGATACTTCCCGTGCTCACCTCGTACTCAAAGTTCAAGAAACCAAATTAAAAAAACCCATATAAATAAAACTTAGTTCAAGAAACAATTCCATTTCTGATAAATGAAAAGAAAAACCAACCTCCCCCCAGATAGGGTTAGCTCCTTTCCAGGTTTTCTGTTTAGAACCAAAGTAAAGTATAAAAGCTATTACTTAGCTCATCTGTACAATAACTTATGAATTTCAAATTTGTTTTTAATTTGGAGTACATTTGGGGAAGTTGCATCCTGTCACTACTTGCTGCAATTTTTCCCTCCCCACTCAACAGCTTCTATGAAACAGAAACCCACAATTTTAGTAGTTTCAGCAAAAACAACAGGAAATCCAGTTCTGTCTCACAAGTGATTTGCAGGAAGCCACCAGGACAGCATCCAGGTCTGCAGCTTTAAACTCATATTGAACATAATACAGCAAGCAAATGAGTATGTAGATCAAGCTGAAAAATCAGATAGAGGCTGGAATAAAGTAGGAATAGGAGGAAAGTTAATTGGAAGAGAATTATTTAAGTGGGTGATTTTAGCTTGTCAAAGAAGTTAATTTTCTCATTTTGTATGAGTCGGAAATCTGTGGAGCCCACTGTGAGCATGGCAGAAGAGGCAGATGTTTTCCTCGTACGCAGAAGGCTCAGTGGATTTACTGGCTGCTGAGTCTATTTATGATGCTTAGTTTAACACAAAGGTTTCAAAAATTACAAAATAAATTGAAAAAGAAAGCAAATATTTCCAAATATCTTTACGAGCTATAAAAATCAAATGTCATACAGTTACTTTTATAAAAAAGCTTTTATTAGCTTAATGGCCTAGCAGTCTGGAGGTTCCCAAGAGCCGTTTAATCAAGAGCAGCACAAATGGGGCAGACTTGCTACAGAGTTGCTTATTGCTGAGGAAAAGAATCAGCCGGATCAAAATGGTAATTTCATCGGTATTTCTTGGTAAACTAGCTTTACAGAAACAGCTTAAACACCCCAACCATTCTATATACAATGCAAAAGGCTTCAAAAAAGAATAATCCCATTTTTATATATTCACACCCCAGTCTATCAATGAAAATGTTGATTTTGTCTCAGCAAGCTGACTTTGGAAGATGACTAGAAAATATCTGTATCCATTTTGCAAAAGCATGAAAAAAACCTCCCATACAGTATTTGATAATAAAACCAATCTTGTGGGGGAAAAAAAAGAAAAAAGAAAGAAGTTGCTTATTTCCAAGTTGTTGTTTTCCTAGTGTTGTTTTCCCAGCAATTTCTTCAGTGGTTTTCAGTGTTTGCTGTTGGCATGCTCACAGCTGCTGCTGTGGTGGCAGAGCTTTGCATCTTGGCACCCACTTCTCACCTAACCCTGATGTAGAGTAATAAATCAGGCAGGGGGCAGATATGTAGTCCTCTCTGAGATAGAGTTTGACAGCAAGGCTCTAATGAATCTTAACCTTTACTGATAATGAATTCAGCACAAAATGCATCCAGCATTGCTGCTATCCTAAAAAACCCTAAATAGACTTGAACAAATGAAACAGCCTGAGACTGGAAGAAGGAACTATATGACTCTACCCATTTGTTTGAGAATCACAGTCCCAGAATTTTTCTGCTATTCTTAGGTAATTCCACCCAGACTAATTTTTTTTTTTAACCCAAGACAAATAGGATATGCCCTTTAAGAGCCAAAGACTAGAAATCAGACATGAAGGGACCCAAGAGTCCCAGAGGAGTACAGAAGGTCCTAGATCTACAGAAATGCCTGTTATCAGATGTATCACCCTGAGTTCCTATCCCACTCCTTTCTTTGCTCCCACATCAGCCTGAGTGCCAGTGAGTGATGAATACTGCTTTCCCTTATGGTGACTGTTCAGTGTTACTGGCATTTCCCAGTGGCTTGAGCAACCCTCACAGGGTCTATGGCTTAACCCGAGCTCAGAAGAAATCCTGCCTTGCCTCCCTTACAGGCCCCCAGCAGCCCTGGTGTGAACAAAATAACAATGATGATTTTTGAACACTAGCTACTGTCAGTTACTGTGTTGCAGTTATCCAGACACAGGTATTAAGTGACACTAAGTATAACATTGTGTTCTGATGCTCAAGTAAACCCATATCCATGCATGTACTCAGGAGTTATGGATGGATTTATATCATAGTTACAACGCTGACAACTTCGCACTGTCTCTTGTGCTGTGCACTTAGTACAGGCCAGCTAAATGAATGCCACAAGCTTTTATCAGAGAAGACTTGGAGTTCCACCCACAAGCAAGGAAGAGAAACCACAAGAAGAAGGGGAAATGCAATATTCTCAATGAGTGATCAGGAAAGTATTTGAGTAACTGAATGGAAGACAATTTTAATTTAATCCAGACACAGGCCTGCTTGATAAACTTACTATGTTAATTTTTTTAAATTTCACTGCACAAACCAATACATTAAACAAATAAAATCTTAACTAAGCATTTTAGATGGGTGTCGTTGTTTTTCATTTAAAAACACAGTCCAAGACTGAAACAGATTTCTCCCAAAATACACAGCAAAAATGTCAGGAATCATTTTTCAGTATTGACCAACAAAAGCAAAGCCAACATTTTTTCATCATGACACCACAGCAGCATCTCTGGGACGAGTGAGAAGCTCTACAGAAAGCAGAACTCCTCCTCCCACCCTGAGGTCTGCTCCCTGCCAGTGAGCAGGGCTGGTGCCAGATGTTGCAGAAGCCTCCTAATAAACAGCAGCGTTGTGTTCTTAAGTAAATCCAAATATATTCTCCTGATTATCACCAAGGAAAAGGCACAAAGAAGAGAACTAAAACCTTGTCAGTGATACCCAAGTTTGAAAAAAATCTTTAAACTGCTTAACTGTGGCAAATTTCAGAAAACACTGTCAGAGATCTATCTTACATCTCATCATCTGAGTGAGGTAATTATAGGGGCAGAGGGAAAACCATCAGCTAGTATAAATTATTTTGCTTTTACAGGATTTTCCACAATTAATGCTGGCTTAGAAACTTTATCATAAATCTTTCATTGTATTTCCAAGTCACTGCTAAAAGAGATTATTAATTTCTTAATGATAACAACTTCTAATAATTATTTCTTAGCAGTGGAGTAAGCACAATTGCTGCAGGGCAACTCACCAGTTTGGTTGTGCCTCTGAGTGACCTGACTTGCCAATCTGTGGGTAACCTGTAACAGGTGATGCTTTTTCTTAAATACTAAATGTTTTTATCTCCTGACCTATCTCTATATTGTAACAGTCAAAGCAGCACCTGCACTAGAAGCTCAGGATGTGAGACAGTATACTAGAGGCAAAAAGGAAAAAACCCAAGGCCACAAGCAGATTTATCTGATAGCAGTTATTTTTAGAAAAACTTCTAAGGCTGATTTTCCTAAACCGGAGGTCAGATGTTTGCTGTATTAAAGCAAAGCTCCCAAAAGAGTGAAGTCAGCATGAGAAAAGCATTCCTTCTGTCAATTACATGAAAGTCAGTGCTGCCTCTGCACAGTCCATAACTCAAAAGTTGGAGAGGAGTATCTGTGTGGTGTCATATGGGAAAGGGGGGACTCCTCAATATCGGTTTGCTCCATAGGAGAAAGCTTCCGAGTTTGGATATAGTTGATGATACAAGCCAGTGCAGTTTACCCCTGGGCATGCAGGAATAAAGACTAAAACTACTCTCAGTCAAAGTGGAGGTTTGCTGCTTTACTTGCACTTACATAAGAGCTTTTGCCAACACGAGTGTATTGGTTGGAGATCGCGCCTGTGGCACTGCCAGCAGACATTTGTGGCCTGAGCTTGGCCTGAGCAAGAGCTTCAGTGCCACTGAGGTTTGTCACTGGTTATTTTCCTGTGGTATCTAACGCAGAAGACAGTGCCATTGGAGAAAACCCAAGTGGCAAACTGCAGGGATATGTGCAGCAGCAGCTTCACTACCACTTTTGCAGATGGACAAGTTCCTGGGGAAATGGAATGACTGTCCCATCGTGGCTGCTGCAATTGCTTGTGGTGTGCAATTTTACTGTAATTATCTTGGGAATAACAAGTCACATTACTTTGGGTCTACCCTATGGCCAAGGGACCACTGACCCCTTCCTGAACAAAACAGCTGTGCACAAGACGTGCACTAACTCGCAGCTGAGCCTGTAAGAGTCTGCAGTAAAGGAAAGCCTTAGAAATTCCTTTGCTCTTTTGGGTTTTCATGAGAAAACGCATTATTTCTACCTGAGGGAAATGTCTCTCATTTTTGTTTTAGTTTAAACAGTGGTTTTTGAAAGTCTTGAAAGAAAATAGCCCCGTGTGGTTCTTTGCTTGATCTGGAATTGATCAGAAGAAAACATTGGTCTATAATATTTTTAAATATCTAGGTGAAGAATTAATCTAAAAAAAAATCTTGAGAGAATGCCAAGATCCTACCAGGATGTGTTAGTCTTTTAGGGATCTGTGAATTAATTTCTGTGTGAATGACCATTCTGGATCTTAGAGCAGGAGGAAGGGCTTCTGAGGTAGGTTCAAGAAGTTAGCCTGGAAACAAGCAATTGTTTGAGCTAACAGGCATTTCTGACTGATGAAAAAAAAAAAAAAAAGGAGTTGCATTTTGAAGTTCCTGTGAAGGAGCTATATTAAGACAAATGCAGAGATGATACACTCTTTAACTTTCATTTTGAGGTAAACTCACCAAGACCAACCTTCCTCTCCAAACTCATGAGATGGGTTAATCTCATCATGTTCCCCTCTCTTGTAAAATAAATGTTTTTTTTCCCTTTCCCTGATTTTTTTCTCTGGAGGGGTGACAAATATTGTTTACCTTAAAATAAAAATCCACACACAGACACACATGAAGCCAAGGCCTACATAGTTTTTTGCGCATGTGTGACCATCTTAATCCACAGGGAATATGTTAGGCACCAGCCCAGAGTACATAAATGCTTCCAGCAATGGCTTTTGTCATTGTGAGGTTGCAAGTTATGTACAATTTCAATCTGATCAGACAAGTATTTTAAATACTCGGTGATTTACCTAATTTCACTGGTTTTCACACTCAAAATCATCAACACTTTGTCTTACAAATAGGGTTTATAAAGTGTCAATCTGAACTCACCCCATAAGCCTGCGATTCAGTCAAAACCCAATTATAGTTTTAATTACAGTCTGCAAATGAAATTATGCTGCCTGAGTTGAAGGACAACTTTAAAGCAGAAATGACTGAGTGGTTTCCCCTTTTTTAATGAGTTGCTCATGAGTTCTCTCTTTAATCTTTTCGAGGTGCCTGTACTTTGACATCTCATAGAGCAGAATAATGATGGCAGGAACATTTTTGTCAGCTATTGGCTAGTAAGTAATCTTTTGGGTTCTGCATGATTTGACACGGTCTTCAGGGGCACAAGTCAATACACCTTTCTGGAGGAGGAAGGAAACCCTGAACAAACTGTAACACGCTGAATACTGTCCTTTTAACACTGAAAATTACTATTAAGTAGTCAAATCCTGTGGTAAAGATGAGGTCTGAGACCATTTGAGAAGTAACTAGGTCTTAAAGACTTTTTATAAACTAGTCCTGATTTATTGAACAATAACTTTTAATGGTTAAAATGCTGTTTATTGTTGGTTTCAGCTGTAGTTTTCAGCTGAAAAAATAGATGCCGTATATTTGTTGGTTGTGTGGGAGATGGTTTTATCTTTTTTCTAAAAGGAGAACATTGAAACTAGTTTCCTGGATCAGATGAATCAGATTTACATTATCTAATGCTTTTCAACTGACACATAGATCAAGAGGCTGTTTATACACCCAGAACACATATCTTCTCTCTGTTCGTTTATCTTTGTTATCTGTTGTTTTTTCCTTGTATGAAACCTCAGGGCCAGAACATCTCAGAAATGCTACGGTTGTGTATTTACACCAATTTTCCACCTGGTGTAAGAATACTTTTTTTGCATAAAAGGTTTAATTATAAAAATGACCTCTTTGGCCTTGTCGCAGCAACTATTATTTGTAACAGCAAATTCCCAAAGCAGTTTAAATCCTCAAAGCATTTTGATGAACTTAGTCTTTAATTGCTATTGTATAGATACAGCCTTACACTGAAGTTGGCAAGAAAAAGCACAGTTGTAAAATAAGGCATTAAATATGAAAGGTTTCTGCTAACTAGCAATGCATAATATAGATAGTTCTATGTGCTTAAGGGAATTATATATTATTGTATCGTCTGAATAAGAGCATTATCAGTCTGGTTACAGCAGGGACTAATTTAATTTTAAAAAGAGTTGGATTTTACGTTAAGTGATGTAATGTCAGTGAAAAAACATAGAACTAAGGTGCAAAAACATGAGGGTTTTTTTTGTTTCACTTCAGCAATAATTACAAAAGATGTTGTTCAGGATACAGAAATCAGTGTATGGCTGATTAGCATAGTATATGGCTGATTAGTGATTAGTATATCACAAGATTAGTGAAATTCATGTTTTCCACGATAACAGTTGATTCCTCCAGGGCATTCACCTTTAAAATACATGTGGAAGATGGTGTATGAAGTCTGCAATTTGTAGCTGATCTCTGCTGGGCAGACCCGTGTATCTGTGACCTGCATGTTGCCAGTTCTGGAGCCCCAGCCACGGCTGCCTTGAGCTTTCCATTGTGCAGATAATTTGCAGCTCTAAGCAGAAACATGAACTTCTTTGTCATGGTTCACTGGCAATTTTATCATTATATTTATAGAGCAAGCAGACTGACGACTCAAACTCCTGCAGAAAGTGGCAGGGTACAGATCTGTAGGCATCTTTAAAGGGACAGCTTTGGTTAATTATAATGGAGATTTTTTCCTCTAATTCTAGCTAATTGAAATAACAAGAAGGCATGAAGAAAAACTTATGCAGCCATATGGGCAAACCTGATACTATTTCATATCACATGCAAGATTTAAAAGAATGCATTATCCTCATGCATGACAGTTGGTTATCAAATCTCCAAAGTGTGAAATGAACTATCTCCATAAAACATTTACATTTGCACTGATTCTTTGAAATGAAATTCTCTTGAGCTGCAGCATCATTCAATCTCCTATTCTTGCTTGCAGTAGTTTTTAATCCTATGACAAACTTCATTATTCAGAGGTTATGATACAAATTCAGAGCATTAGGTTAAGAATTATGAAATTAGAAAAGAAGTTTTTTATGTTCTCAATATTACAATTTAGAGCCCTCTTTCTTAACCTTTTCTTTGCAGTGAAAAAAACCCAAAAAACAAAACCTTACCAAAATCCACCCCCCTAGCTCTAAAACTCCTCATGGAATTTTTTGAAGTGTGACTTTTATAAAAGTATCAAACATACTGAGATTGAAAGGCAAAGCATTAGCTTGAAATATGTGTATCATATTTTTGGATCAAAGAACTGTTAGTCAAAAAAACCTGTCTGAAATGGTATTTTTTGAAATTGTTGAAATTACTGTTGGAATTCTTGTATGATGCAGGAAATACCATTATTAACATGGGGATCTGGAAATGTGATCACAAGGTCACAGAGTAGTGGTCGTTGTCCTTGAAGGTAATGTTCAGATTATTCAGGTAGAAAAGATAAGAGTAATCCTCCTCTACTTGGCTCATACCTAGCCTTCTGAAATGGAGAAGGATGTCCTGGAAACTGCGCTTTATGCAGAATGTCATTTTTCAGAGAGATCCCTACACTTTTTAATTTCCATGTGGGAGCTCTAAAGTAGCATTCCCATGGTAATGGATCCCAGTTTGGAAAATCTGTCTTATGATATCATTTTGCTTTAAAATGCCCAAAACCTGTAAGGGAGCTGTAAATGAGGAGAGACTCAAAAGCAGAAAAGTGGAGAAACAGATGGATTTGTGAGTGAGGCATGTAGAATAGGAGTAGGGACAGAGGTTTCTACTATTTTATTAACCGTGTACTGTCAGTGTAACGTACATCTGATTTCCACTCCAAAGTGATGGAAGTACATAGAAGGTATTGTAGAAGGTCTCCTTTGGGCAATTTTAAAAATAAATGAAATATACTTTTTCATGTGCAAAGAAAATGTCAGTTTCTCTTCAGGGACTCTCAGGAGAGTTTCTCATGACAAACTGTGATGCAATAGTCTGCAACTCCAGTAATACCTTCCTTGCCAGAGGTGAGCTTAAATGTCAGAACTTCGAATGCATTTTTGAACTGGTATTGAGTAAGTGAGTTACCAGTATTGAATAGTTGAATATTGAATAGCTACCAGTATTGAATAGTACGTTGAATAGTTTCTGGAATAATCTTTTTCAATGTGTCTTGGGAAGTAAACCAAGCTGTTCTTTATGCACAGATAGTCACTGCAGCCAAACAACAAGAATCAATCTTAGTCAGCAGCACAGCCATCTGCCACATTTCACCAAATATTTTTGCAGCTCACAAGCTGTTGGCATCCTGACTTGTATGTGGCACTTACTACTGCTCAGGTAGGTGTACAAGAGCCAGGTAAGATGTTGATAGAGAAGCCCTTGTCAACCCCCAGATCACAGGAGACTGCAGTGAAGTGGCAGCTTGCTTAGCTGGGTTAGGCTCAGCGAGGTGCTGCCAAGGCTGAGGCAGCCGGAGTTGAGCTCACACAGTCAGCACATCACTGGCTGGGAGCTGGCTTCATGTGGTCAGCATGGTGGCCTGGCTGCATGCTTGGGCTCAGGAGATCTTGAGGAAAGGCCTGAGTGTTTGCAGCTTGGCTGTGGAGAGTCCTCTGCTGGTAATTAAAGCAGATGAATGGGAAAGGAAAAGCTGGAGAGCATCAAACTTGCATAACTCATTTCAATCTCTTCTGGCTAGTTATTCCCAAATAGCTGCAGCTAAGATATGACTTACAGCTGCAGCCAAAAACTTCAGGGCTTGGGAAAGCAGGGGTTCTCACAGCTTGCTCTGACAGGAGTCAGACAAGGTATTCAAGAGGAGTAGGAATTCCTTAACATCCATAATAACGAACATCTGCTCTTTCACACAAACAAACAAGAAATACCGCTCTCTGTGAGGAAGCAGAGATGCTCTCGTACCTTCAAATTTGAGTCTGCTGTTCGGTGCACAGCTGCAAGTTTAAAACATTATTTCTCCCCTGTCCTTTAGCACTGGGGTTTAACTTTTACAGACATGACCCCCTGCGCCAGCACTGGTTCAATGCAGCGAGGGACAGCACACAGTGTCCCTCCTATGGAGAAAGAGGCTTTGCAAGAGCCCCACGGCTGATGACAGGCAGCTATCCTACTCACTAACTGCCCAGATATGCCTTGTGGGTTGGCACCCTTTCATCTGTAGCTGGAAAGCTCATCATGCATTTGTAGTTGAGAGCCCTTGCTTGCCTTTTAAACTGAGCTGTGGTCGGGGGAGAGCTGGCTGGGAGGCAAAGTTTCAGACTGTAGCTGACTGTTTTCTCTTGGCCAGCACTTCCAAAGCAAGCCAGAGCATGGCCCTGGAAAAGGTATTAGATGAGAGTTTCATGGAAGTTATCTTTCTGTTGGCATTTTCCCTTGGTATGTTTGGGCTTTGTGCCTTTAAGCTGAAGTAGACTGCAAAATGGCAAATATCAGAAGCATAAATAAATTGTGGCAGCCTATGATTGTTCTGAGATATTCATACAATGTAAGTACACATGTAAAATATGGTTGCAAAGAAAAGGTCTATCATGTGTCCTGCTGTAGAAGCCACTGCTGGGCAAGCCTGAATTGCTCCCCTGCAACAAACCTGTTCTTCCTTGGTCTTATGCATAAAGCAGGCAAAAGATGCTGAATGCAGGGGTTAGTAAAGTAAATGCTTGCTGTCTTCTTCATTCATTGAATAATTTGTTAATTTGTTTAGGTATGGGTATCGACAAAGTCCACTAATGCAAAATGATAGATGGAGCACATCTTCACCACTTCATAATCCACTGGTATGCACTGCAGCTGCAAAGTTACAGTGAGCTGATAAGGGGAAGTGTAACAAGCCAGATCAGTGAGAAACATTTTTGTAAGTATAACACCGCCAAGTAACTTTCCATGCTGTTTGATTTGAATGTATCTCACCACTGAAAGCAGAAACAGCAAATCACAGTGGGGAAGTAGGACCAAGTTCAGGAACTACAGTCTGGTAAATGTTGCACCTAGTATGTGCAGACACAAACACCTAGTGTGTGCAGACACAAACAAAACCCCTGGTGTATCAGGCAACAATTAAAAGCAAAAACATCAAAGTAATCAATGGCCACTAGTGCTAAGTGTTGCATCATACATACAGAGTATTTTGAATGTGTTTTAGATCCATGTAATCTCAAAACCAAATCTACAGCACTACAAACTTATTATGAATACTGCATGTTCATTAGGAAAAAAACCCCAAATATCTTCCTTACCTGCTATTGCTTCCAGAGTAGGGATTGCAATAGTGCTGTAAGTGCTAATACATTTACAGGACCACGTGTGAACTAAGGTCTCCTCTGCATTTTCCAGACCTGGTAATCTGTCCATGAAGAAAGAGCCCCACTGTTTAGATACAAAGTAAGGAACTTTGAGCTGATCTCCCTGAAACAAAAAAAAAAAAAAGCAAGTTTAACAAAAAGAGGAATCTTTATTTATACACAAGCTTTAGTTTAAGGTGTATTTTGAGTTTTAGTTTAAAACTAGTGTTTTTCTGATTCTCTGGGAAGGCTATATTATATCTCAGGAGCAATGTAGCTTTAAAATATAAAGACAATAACAATCTTCCCATAAATACCCAAATTCCTGTTTATACAATTTATGGCTTCCCTAGGACATAAAAAAGTGAGCTTTCAAAATTTTTTAAACCTTTTAAGAAAATTCCTTCTATTTTCCCTGTTTTTTTGGTTTTGATAGTGTGAATTGCTTGATGCTCTTCTCTGCTGGAGAGGCTGTGTTACAGCTGGGATCTCCTCCTGGAGGAAAAGGAGCTGGCTGATGCTGGGTGGAGTAACTGCAGAGAATGCATTGTGCCACCTGTGTTATCTGTTTCTGAGCTGAAGAATGAGTGGAAACAGAGCCTCAGAATCCATGAGAGATATTCAGTTGCCTAAAAAATTGTGGAATAGTAATTTTTAAATGTATATTTTCAGACAACAACACCTAGACTAATTATGTTTTAAAGAAAGCATTAAACCAGCATTGGGAAAACAGACTTTTTACCAGTTCATCTTGAAATGTGTTATACACTGCCATGAAAGAATGCCAGGACACATCTACAGAAAGATGAAAAAATGGGAAACAAAAACTACACTACAGAAAATCTGTTAAAGTCATTTGTGTACAATTTAACTTCTCAGACCTGCAGAGCACAGAACAGATACCATAGTTTGTGCCTCCAGGTTTGTGAACTTTTGTATTTTATCCTCCATTTAACCCCCCCCCTTAACAGTTTTGAGAATCTGCTGCATGTGTGTTTATGACAGAATCCTGTATCTTTTGATCACAAGGAAGCTGTTGCGGCAGCTGAACAGACCACACCAGTAAACACAGAGCCACTCTCTCCATCAGTCCGTGTTGCAGTTTTTCCTTTGAGTATAGATGGGAGACAACTACCGATTTCAACAAATGTAGATATTAATTTCTGTCTTCTGATGGAAATAAATTGGAAAAAAACCCTCCTATCTTTTTTTTTTCAAAATATGCATTTAATTGAAGTCCCGGGCTTTTTTGGTTTGTTTGTTTGTTTGTTTTTTGGTTGGGCTTTTTTTTTTTTNTTTTTTTTTTTTTTGGTGCCTTTCACAAAGGGACACCATGTTACTTTCCTTTTTCCCCACTAAATCTTATCTTTCCATGCAAATCCCAGGACTTTACATCAGTTATAATTAAGTGTAGATGCTCTCATGAATTAAAATCTGTCTGCTAGCTGGATGACACGCGCAGAAAACTCTCTTAAGGCTGCTACAGCTGTTCAGGTGATCAATCAAAACAACTCCACATAAGCATTTGTACAAAAGACAGGGAGGGCCCTGTTTATTGACAAGAGGAGAGATGAGAGGGATCTGCCTTCTGAAGTCGATGGTTAGTTTACTAGACAATTAAAAATGTAACCTGAGGAAATGAACTGATTTTTGTGAAAGTTTGATTCAAGAGTGGGATTTTCTTCCTTATTAAGGAGGACTGAGTTAAATTTTGAGTTTACAACCAAGCCCTTGATGAAACCAAACCCAGTTAGACATGTGCCTTGTCATCAAGTCACCTGGTGCAGAGCTCCCATCATTTTGCTGGCTTATCTCCACATGACAGGACAGGTCTGGCAGGCTAAATCTCGATTTAAAGTCTGGAAAGAGCAGTCAAAACTTTGAGCACATCCCTAGGAAACATCAGACATAGCTCCCCCTTCCAGTCCTAACTGATGCCCTGAAGATGTCCTTATCTCACCCGAAGCACACATCACAGCCTGCAATGAAGGACAGACCACACACCATGAATCTGTACGTCCCCGAAAAGAGGCAAGTCTCCTTTTACTGTGGCTACTCACATGCCTGGAGGCACATGCCCAGCAGCAGGGCTGAGGAGCTCCGAAAGATGCATCAGCCACTCCTGCAGTCCCCAGACACAGAATTGCTCTCACAGCAGGACAGTAGAACCTGGAAAGTGCTGGGAAATCCCTCTTTCTCATGCAAAACCCCCAGGCATATGGGTTTGCTCTCAGGCATATTGGTCAGACTGCAGCAGGTCAGATGTTGATTGTGTCAGTTGAGGGTACAAAGCCTCGAAGAAAACATCTACACTTCAGGGAAATAGAGATGGTACCAGAAATTCCCAAGTTCCGGGGGTCTCCCACAAAGTCAAAACACCTGGAGTACTTACTACCACCTTTGCTTTGCTAACTTTAGATAAATAGGGCCTGTTAACAGAATAAACAGAGTCTGTTAATAGGACCCTCGGGTAACACTGATTTGTCAGCTTACAAATTACCTTCCTAAAACACAAATTAGCAGGGAGTCAAGCTCTGAAGTTTTTCTACATTTGGTAAAGAGATGAAAGAAAGAAAGATATAAAGGAGACAGGAGCGAAAGATCAAGCTGTTAGTATTTTTAAGGGCTTTATTTAGATGCAGATTTGCCATTTATGCCATCATCTTTGTAGCAAGCAGGAGGAATACTTTAGTGCATCTGATATGGGTCATGGTACTGATGACTGTATGCTTTGTCCCGAAGTAGTAATACACCACGGACTCTTGATGCCAGAAAAAAATGCTCAAAATACAGTTGGTCTGCTGTAAGAGTATTTGAGATATTTCTGTCACCACAGCTGTACTGACCATAACAACGGGATGTCCCTGAATCACACACCCCTGCTGGGTGTGCAAATGAACAAGGCAGCCACTGGTCTGAATTTTTTTGCAGAGAACCTGCCCCCCTACACATCATGCAAATATGAAACACTTCACCCATGATTATTGCACCTAAACTACAGCAGGGATCACTATAAGCAAATTTAAAATAAAATGTGCTGCACTTCAGGGCATTGCCCTAAGAATATTGCTTTAACTCACCAGGCTTCACAGTAGCACATCAGGTTGTTCCTGAAAGTACTGTTAGATTTGTGCCAAAGATAAACAGGAATAAAGAGACAAACAGAGCCAAAAGGCATAAAGTAAATAGCCTTGTCTATGATCACACCAAGGGAGTTAATGAAAATTCAGGGGGATAACAGCCCTGACTTCTACAACAAACCAGTCACTAGGTAATATTGTAAAAATTAAGATTTCCCTTCTAACTACAAAATTATCATCTATATCCACCAATTAATTCTTTGATTTCTGCTCCATTCATTCATATAACCCAAGGAATTTACACACTGACAGCTCCTCTGTAATAATTTTCCTCAAAATCCTGGGACAAAATCCAGCTTTCCTTTGAGTTTTCATTGATGGAACTGATCACACATTTAAAGAATGGAATGTAAAACCAAAGCCTCTAGCCAAACAAACAAACCCCCAATTCTGGGAGGGAGAGAAATCTTGTTTCAATATAATGCCCTGTATTTTTATTCACTTTTGTTGCATGCTGCAATTTACTTAGGAGCCAAGTAACTGCATAAATAGCTTTTAGTTTGCTATTCTCTTGCTTATTTGGTTATGACTCACTTAAAAGAACTGCAGTTGTTAATGTAATTTCCCAGTTATGTGTATCTGGCTTATATCATGCTTTTAATTGAAGGGAAAAGACAAAAACTGCAAATGAAAATGGAAATCACAAGTCTCCCACTTGGTGTGTGAGGAGGTTGTTTTCCTCCCCTCTGTTAGTGATGAAACACCAGTCAAAGAACTAAAACCAGATTTTTGTAATTTCTTTCTGAAAGATGCAATTGCCAATTAAAGTAATACTTTATTACTTTAATAGTATTTTGTAAAGAGTGATAGCATTAAGAGTTGCACCATGTACTAAGTTTTCAGTCCCTCTCTGCACACACAGCATGGTATGGAAAATCTACAGTAGCACTGTATTTTATTGTGAATGAATATTAAGGCTGATTAACCAGATGAAATCTAATCTGTTTGTGACTAATTTTCCATAAACACCTGACTTTGTACAATCCTTTGAATTGGATTCTCTACCTTCTTAACTAAAGGGTTAATGGGAGAAGTTCCTTGGGGGAATGACAATAAATAAAACTCTCATAGGCTTGTAAAGGGAGTCCCTTTGAACTAGTCCTGTTAAGTTAGTGGTGTCCAGTCAACTGCAGAGATATGGATGTGACCTGTTGTTCAGACTCCAGTGAGCAGCATGGTAATGAAATAACACCACTGACCTGCCACGGCCCCCCTGGTTCAGGTTCCTTTAATCAACACAATTCATTTCTCCCTTGCTTGCTCGCTGTCACTGGAAGCGGATGTAAACGGAACAGGGGTTGTGTGTAGTAGGTGCAATCTCTTATGAAGAATGCTACAGTGTCAGTGAAATGTCAAGCACCTGTCTAAAAGTCTCAATTTGCTGCCTGATAACTGCTGTGATAGAGAAGATGGATCCCGTGAGCAGTTGAGCAGAGGTGTTGAAACAAGAGAAAAGCAAATCGTCATTGTGGGCTCAGAGACACATCAATACATTACTCTTTCTTTGTACTTCCAAGAAAAGAACCGCTTTCTATCTCTGTTTAAAAATGTGTGCTTGAAAAGCATATATTGAAGATGTTTAAGAAACCATGTTGAACAAATCCCCCAAATCTTAAGTTTTATGCAGCAATGCAGCAAAATCTCCAGTCAGAGAATGAATGAATTTATGGAGGATATTGAGTTATTTCTAAAGCATGAACTATTTAAATCGAATTGTATTAGCCTAAAAGTGCTACTAGCTCTTCTTCCCTCACCTCCACTTCCTACTGAGAAACACATTCTCCTGATAGGATACTGAATTTTGTTCTTTTACAACCCAGAAAAAAGCCAAAACTTTAATAATTACATTTCAGTGACTGAAATGTCCTTGTCTGACTTTAGTTTAGAAATCGGGATAGTGGGGGAAAATATGAGATATGTCTATTAAAAAAATAAGATATAGATATCATATCTATATTGTTTTAGTCCCATTGAAGATACCCTTTTCTCCATTAAAACCAGGAACTTTTATAACACTTAGATTAAAAACATACCAAGTATAAATGCACCTCCCAAATCTTTTCTATTGGTAAGCTAACTTTTAATCACAAAGAGTAATTATTTAAGAAGAAAAATCAAGTTTAGTGTGTTACAAAGAAGAAGTGTGAAAAGCATATGTATTTCTCTGCAATTAGAAGAAAATGACCTATTTATTTAATAGCATATGCAATGAAGAAACACTCCAAATGGAGAGTGAAGCTTTGCTGCAGTTCCCAGCTACATGGGACATGCTGGAGGTACAGTGCTGCCTCATCATCCATCTCAGTGCTGTTTCCTATCCACTTTGCTCTTTGGCAGCAGAGGAAAGGTTAAACCATAGTAACATCCCACCTTCTGTGGGAGAATTAACGGGTGACAGCAGTGCTAAGGCCCTGCTTCCCAACTGTGATCAACCTGAAAATCATATTATTTATCTGAGGTAACTATCAGTAAGTCTGCACTGCACTGGGCCAGATGTTGAAGCAGTCCCTCTTATCTGAGCACAGCTGTCACCAAAATAACAACCTGTGAGGGAAGCAGCAAATTAAAAGTTCTTTGTATATAAGGAAAGCACAAGCAAACCATATTTCAGACAGAGAGAAAGCAGCCTTCCAAACAATGTAATAAAAATTCCTCCGTGTTTACAGTTGGCCACAACACACAAAGAAACATCATGAACTTAACAGAGTTAAGGCGCTGGACTTGTGATAAGTGAAATTTCTCCTTGTGGGATGGAGGGAGCTTGTTACTAAAAAGGTTCTTGCTAAGGGAGAGCACATACAGCTCCTTTTCTGAGATCCATGGCTTAGCTCCAGGTAGAAATGCTGTGTCCCCCATGCATTGCTGAGCTGGGACAGAACAGCATCCTTCTGGTAAGACAAGGAGGATACATCTGTGGGGGATGCTGATGCTGCCAGCACCCTGGTAAGACAAGCAGGTTCGTTCTTAGTGCAGGTGACACGAGACTTTTTTGTAATTCACTTTATTCTGTTCCAGGAAACATCTGCAGGAACCCTTACCTCGTATTTTCCTTTCTTCTCCAAGGGCTCAGAGTCGGCCTTCGTAGGCACTGTACTGTTGTCTCCTAGAAGCTCCTCTAAGATGAAGACAGTTTCCCAGTTGCTATAGTGACGAGCTGGGAAAATATCTGAGTGCATGCTGTCACCAAAATAAACAACCTGTGAGGGAAGAAGAAAATTAGAAAGTTCATTGTATGCGAGGAAAACACAAACAAACTGTATTTCACAGAAAGACAAAAAGAGCCTTAAAATGACCTAATAAAAATTCCTCCATGTTTACACTTGGTCAAGACATGCAGAGATCCTATTAATGTCAAATTTGGGGTTTCATCTTCAACCAGCTCCATAAGGGAAAGGCTGGCCCCACACACCCTCCTTGCTCTCGCCCTCCAGGGGCATTGGAAAAGGATGCCTAACTGGGACCAGCCAAAGGAAGTGTGAGTTTTTTGGCTGACAGAAATAGCCTGATGGGAAGCAGTAGAAAACTACCCAAAAAATACACCAAACTGGAACATGTTTCAGACTACACTGCTAACAGGACAGAACATTCTTCTTGGTGACTCAAAACTCTTCTTTTGTCCAGGGAGGAATTTATTCACTATGAAAAATGTTGTTACACCATATTTAATGGCATTTTCACCTATCTAGACCTGTACTTAACATATTCCTAGTTTTCACTGATGCCATCTTACATCAATAACTTCAATGAAGTTTGTCTGGTGAATTCTTGATTGAAACAGGGTATTTTCAGAAAGATTTACTCTCACTTGTAGCATACCTTGGGATCCAACTTGCCAGTCATCTTCTTCAGTAGATCATAAAGCTGGGTAGCATTACCTTGGGAATACCAACCAGGCTTGTCCAGTGACAGCAGAGCCTCCTGCTCCTCGTCATTTTCTGAAATCACCAAGCCAAATTGCATGCTATTAGTGAGACCAGCCCATCGTCCTGTACTTGTGAGATGTCTGAAAAGCTGCCTGTACACAGCTGATCTATTTTGACATTAAACCAGCTCCAGTGTCTGGCTCAAGTTCTGGTACTGACTGGATTCAGTCAAGGTGTTTGGTAGCTGGGGGGTGGCAGACATTTGTGAGAAAAGAAGCAGCTGAGCCTTGTGTGCACCGGCTACAGAAGAAGACCTAAGGAATTAAACGCACGGACTGTCCACCCAAACACTGCAGCAAGAGATCACACAGACCAGACTGATGGAGCTGCTACAGATGAAGGTGAAACCACGAGATAAAACAGACAGTAAGAGACAGCATGTACCTTGCCATGCATAAAAATGACCCACAGTTTTTAAACACCGGCATAAACCCAACAAAACAGACTGAAGTAGCTCTTAAGGGTGTTCATCAGCCTTAGATCAATACAAACAATGAGCAGTTCCACTTATTATCCAGTTTTGAAGATATGATGAGGGGACAAATGATGAGTGGACAACAACCGCAATGTTGCTGGTGGTGGTACATCGACATGGACCCACTCTGGCAGTGTCAGCAAATTAGAAAAATCACTAGAAACTGAAACTCCCTGTTTCATCACCCAGCTCTGCCATTGGCTTTCTCTCTGGCTGGTTCCAAAGCACGGATCTGTCCCAGTGTCCATGAAACCTTGCTGATTTTTCAAATCCACGTGCTATTGCCAGATGAAGTCTTTTTAGCTCCTTGCTGGAGCCAAAATAGTAGTCTCAATGAACCAATAAACTACAATTTCATCAGAAATATTAATATTAATGTCTTTTGCCTACTGAACTGGTGAAACAATAGGTTTGTTAGTTAATCTCAAACATGCCTTAATTTTATGCTAGAGAAAGAAGAGTTAGAAACCAATACAGTACTTAGATCTGACTTAGGTGTAATATCAGAACTTCAGTTTTTCTCTTGCTTCAAAGAATTTTTCAAAGTACTTAAAATGTTAGGAATAAGAGGAAAAGAGAAACTTCTACCTGGTTAGAGACTGCTGAAAGCTGAAATGCAAATTTTGAAGAATGGTGGAATGCTAAGACAGCTTTATGTTTAAGAGCACTGAAGATGCACATGGAGCAATACATCGGTCTTTGAAAGAAATTAAAAAAGAAGCACAATGGGGGAAATCAGTATGTGGAGAGAGGAATGAAATCATTCTTTAATATTATGAATCTACAAATTTGAAGAAACGGAGACAAAACAATTCTATATTAAGGGTGTTTTATAAACTAGGAAAAAACAAGGAAATTCAAAGTTGACACTAACAATTCATGTAGAACTTGCGTGGAAATGCCTTTTCCTTTGTTCTTCTTCAGGAATGCAGCAATAATTACAATAATAATAAATAAGATAGCATCCATTAAAAAAAATCCTCATTTCCTGACTATTAAAACCTTTGATCAAACAACTTCTGAGTAAACAGAAATTATCAAAACACTAAATTTATTTTATCTTCCTTGTATTTTTAGACATATTTGTAGGGTTGGATGAACAAGTAGACACAATCTTCAAATGACATGGACATAGAAACTTATGAAAAAAACTCTTTTGAGATACTATAAAGTTTTCTGAAATTTGTGAAGATTTGTATATCCATCATTGTCTCTCCATTCAGTCAGTTAGGAAAACAGTGGAGAAAAATGGAGATTTTATGAGAGATATTTTCAGAATAATGACATTGCATTTGCAAACAGGAGCCCTATGTATTACAGCAGCTTCAGGAAGCTCCAGCAAAGAGCAAAACCCTGCTTGCTACCTCTATGGAATGGCATGAGGGGAAGTCCTGACTGCAACAATTCACTCTAATTACAAGGTAGAAGACCCCTCACTCTGTGACAGCTATTACTGTCACCTCTAGCAATGGGATTAATCTCACTTAACTCAAGGCATCCGGAATTTAGGCTTCTAATTCACAGTTACAATCTGAACTTGTTTGCCAGGAACCAGTAGTAGGCAAATGACAGTGCCAGAAGCATTTTCTAAGGGTCCCAACTCTGGAGAAGGAAAGGATTTAATTAAGTTAGAAACTGCTTTTAGGCAATGAAATAAAGGGAAAGTAATTTCCCCTTTAGAAGGAGGCAGCAAACATCACTCAAATGTCTAGTTCATTATGGGAACACTTCAAATTTGGAAGGAGCTTCACAAATTTGAGGAATTAGGAAAGATCCTCTAAAATATTTGATTTGTACAGTCATAGGGATAACATCTGTGAATGGACAAATGTTGCCTTGAACCATCCCTTGTGGAGTGACTGTGTCACTTTTATTACTGTAATCTGGAGTGGAAGGAAATGGATGGTGTTCCAGTTGCAATAAGTCATTAATGAGAACAGTTTCTAATCTGCTTACATTTGTCCAGTGGTAAAATACAGATAAGAAAATTATTCTTCAGCACAGCTTTTAAGTTTTTTTGTAGAAGTTCTGCCACGTAAAAATTGATATACAACTTAAAAACCCATCAATGACACCATCGGCTCTGGCCTTGTATCCTTCACATGGTAGCTACATGACAGCACTGAAGAAATCTGCAAATTTCCTGCAAAAATGCTGCATAAATGTGATTATGATAGTTCCTAATATATATTAGATATTCCAAGATAAACACTAGCTCAGTCAGGAGGAAAACTGCTGCAGACCTTCTTTCAACTTTGCTGTTATTGATTTTTAAAAGTTCATTCAAAGGTCAGAAATGCTATAAATATTTGTCCAGCAGGAAGCAACATACATAGGCGGGGATGCTTTAGGTATTATAAGCTAGGAAAAGAAGATGTCCTGACAATTTCAAACAGACTGTATAACCAAAAAGAATTCCTCTGATGATTTAGAGTGGCTTGCCTCCTTCTGAAGCCTCATGTAACACTGTAATACAGATTCCTGGCTGTAGACAGAAAATGTGCCACATCAGGAAATATAAAGGCACCAAGCAAGTAAAATTAAAATAATTAAACCCAGAAAATCACTCTGTTAAAACACTTGCCCAAACCTAACTGTGATTCAGAGAAGTCTTCCTGGGGGGAAGTTACTGTTCCTTTTTAAAAACAACAACGAAAGCTTGACTCATGCTGGGGCAATATTAACATTGCTGGGATGGCAATTTCCATATAGCTTTGTTTTTTCCATACAGCTGGGAAATGGTTTCTGATTCAGAAATATACTTTCATCACAAATAAAACATAATTTTTTTCATACAAACCAATTCACTAACAAGACTCAATATCCTTTTTCTTGTGAGAATTTTCTTGCCTACCTTTAAATGTGCATTGCAGCTTTAAAACAGGGCCTGAGGAACATCTGGTTTCATTCTGAATGATTATGCAAAAAGTAATCAGTGAAGCTTATTCTCATTTAAATGACAACTGATGGTAATTTACTTTGGCAAAGTCACTTTTTGGGAAAGACTTTGCACAGCTTGCTTAGTGCCATCTGCTCTGTGTCCTCTTAGGGGTTATACCTGCTGAGATGGAAAGGGTCTGAACCTGGGGATCTGTCCCCAGCCTTGCTGATGTTTACACTGTTAGACCCCAGGCCATGGGATAGGGCTCTTGGTTGGAAAGCACGAGGCTAAGAGAGAAGCTGAAGGGAGAGCAAATTTATGCTTCAACAGTTATTCACCTACACTGAGCCATGCCTGCACTCAGGTTAATTTTTATCAGTTCATCACCCCTGAGGCACCACCCTGTGCCACTCCTCTGGCTGGATGCCCTGCAGGGAATGTTGGCTACACACTGGGGCCAGGACCTGCTAGTGACTCACCAGAGAGCCTGAGAACGTCTCACATCAACCTGACTGGGCAGATACCAGGACAATTCCAAGTGCCCAGAGGCCCTGCCAGCCAAAAGTGTGCTGGCTTTAACTACATGTGCATACAAGGAAGCTATAGCCCATCCTTCTGCCTTTCCCTGGACAGCCTTTAACCCCTTCCCATAGAGACCTAGTTACACTGGCTATTAGGGTTACTGGTATTTTTTCCCCTTTAAGCTGTGCAGAAAAATGAAAAACATGTGTCAGCTCTGTCACTGCTCCTGCCTGCACCTGCTCCTGCCTCGTCTTGCCCACGCGTGGCTCTGGTGGGCTCCCTCTGCCTGCAGGTACCTCATGAAGATGGGCTCATGTGTTCAGCAACTGCAGCTCTGGTTACCAACATGGGGGTTACTGTAAAACAATTCCATTTTATGGTCCACAACTATCACACTGATACACCTCTCTGCAATTTAGCATAATGCCATTTCAGACCCTCAGGGCATTAATATATAAGCACCGTTATGTTTCAGTCTCACTTGCAAACACAGTCGGGTTCTGGATAGCATTTTGAGCTTGCTTACAAAAGACAAACTCCCTTCCAAAAGGGAAATAAGGACAGGAAAATACATCGTTTTACAAGGACAAAGGGACCGGCACAGGTGGGTTCCTCCAGTTGCAAAGGTATAACAAGATGGGATGACATAAGCTGTAGAGTTTCCCTGCAGGCATGTTCTCTATGAAGAAAGCAAGCACTTGCAAGATTCTTGGAGGTAAAACTTCCTACCCTATGGGCACCCTTCTTAGGGTATCACCCAAAACTCCTGTGTACAGACCAATCAACTTTGCTGTGTGGTTTCCAGGATTCACTCAGGTATTAGTGTGTGTTTTGCCACCCCTGAATTACTTCTGTGCCCTGGAAGCAGCTGTGAAATCCATCTGCCTGTGCATCAGAACTTGCCAGTCCTCTGTCTGGCTGCAGGGAAATGATAAAGAACAAATTATTCCCTTAACATGATGTGATGAAATGAAAGGTTAAGGCTTCCAAAACTGAATGGTAATTTTGGCCATGTTGTGGAGCTTTTGTCTGTTTGTTTGTTTCCCCCAGAAATAGCCTGACGATAACCTCCTCTTCTTGCCTTTTTTTGGGGTGGCTTATGGTTGGTGAGATAAGAGTCTGACCTAATCAAAGTAAAAATTCAGTTTCGAAAGCTGGAACATGATTTTAAAATTTACATAGGCTTTCCTATGCTTAGCAATCCCAACATATGTGTGTTCGATCATATGGAAGATTAACAGTACTACTAAAAGCTGGCAATGCTCTGGAAGAATGCCAAAGATAAAGCTGAGAAAAAAATACAGATACCACCCTGTGAAAAAAAACTCAAACTATTTCATTATAGTTCATAAGTACTGTTTATCACATTACTAACAATTACTCCTCTCAGGAAGGACTTCTGTCACTCCACTATTTTGTAAGGCCTGGTAAGACCTAAGTACAAAATAATGCATTTTCAAATTGCTCTGGGCACATACAAAAACCACAGAATCCTTTGAGCAGAATTTTATTTTTTTAGTTTTACCATAACCTTTTACACTTTTATTAAAATCTGACTTACTGGTTAAATTGTGCCAAGAAAGAGGCTGTGCAGAAATAAGATTGAAGCTTTACTTGTTTGCAAGAAAATCGGTAGTTCCTTTAGAGACGTCAGCAAATAAATTTCTCTGAAATTTAACTTGTTTGTATCAGTCATGTTTTTAGAGAAGCCAGCAAATAAGTTTCTCTAGAAGGTTTTGATTTTTGTGTTACAGGAACTGAAAATAACAGCTCCCTACAGATTAAGTAATTTGCTTTCAAAACTGCCAAAGCATTAACTTTCTGCCTTCCCAGGAACAGTCTGGCTAACAAAGCATTTCTGTTTGAAACACTGATATGATGAAATACTAGCAAGGCCATTTTTTTTTTCTCAGAAAAGAACAATCACTTTTTGGAAAATGATTCTCCTACAAGTTCATTTTTAATTGTAGTTCATGTGCAAATTTGGAGAGGGTTTTTTCATAACTTTATTTAATTGCATTTATAAATAAGAAAACTTCTACTCTGCAAGAGTAAGGGGGGCATAAATACATTATTTCACTTCTTCATTGCACATACTCTGTAAGGAATTTTTGTTATGTTTTTTTAAATTGGGATCATGGAAAGGTACAAAATAATATGAAAAGAAATAAATTCCCTCTCTCTTCCCTCTTTATTCTGGATCTCATTAGTTCTGTAAAAAGATCCAGAGCCTTATAAATAAGGAACTTCTAATAGTAAGAAAAATAACCATGTTAAAATAAGTACCATAGTCTTACTAGAGATCCCTGCATAATTATGCAGAGAGAGAGGCTTTTCCAGAAACCATTTCCAGTTAAAATAAGTTAGGAAAAATAGGTAATTGAGGAAAAGAAACCTGACATAAACATTCCAGGAATATATAGTTCACTTCAAGCCCCTTTCCATAGCTGTTGTTACCAGGGTGTACATGAGGTGGAAGCAGAAGACGGAAGGAAACAGAGAGGATGAGATGAGGGCCATCAGACAATTCTGACCTAACCTGTCACTTCAGAAATATGTTTCAATTTCTCAATCAAAATCAAAGTGAGACACACAAATCATCTTTGCACTGTGTACTCTGTAGTCTTCCAGTTTATCCAAACCTTTTAAGGTTCTCCAGTAATACCTCCTGAAATAAGGTATATTGAAATTTGCTCTTGGACCATACTTTTCCCCACTGAAAATTGACACTGAAGTAAAATGGGGAAGAACTCCCTGCCATCATTTACCTTGGCCTTCAATTAAAAAAAACCAAAAAAACAAACCCAAGGACCAAAAAAAGAACAAAAGTTCTTTAATCTTCAGTTACAGAAAAACTAAGAACTTTTTTCTCTGTATCTTAATTCTGCATATAAAATTATTTTTTACATTAATTACATTAATTCTGTATATAAAATATATACAAAAACTGGAATAGACAATTTGATTCTGAAGAAATGTATCCCCACAAAGCAATGTAGGGACCCTGCTGCAAAGGTCCTTAGCTCTTCATTTTTTCAATTCCCTAAAATATGTTATTTCAAAGAGAATAATGATTGCATAGGAGACATGAGCAGGCACAGTTATCGCACATACTGATTTATCTGGAATATACAATAGACATTTTCAATAACTTTTATATGAAAACTATTTATACAACTAGGTTGATTTATGATTTATAAGTAGTTCCATTCCTTTTTCCTATTTTACTACACTATCTCAAATCCCTACTTTAATTTTATTGATTTATTCTGTCTGAAGTTCCAGTTCCAAATATTGCCTGCCTCTGAAGGAAGGCACTTTTATATCAACCTTTAAGGACTAGCTTAAGATTTAAGATTCTAAATGCAGAAAGATAAATCTGGGAATTAAAAATAAATAAACATATAAGCAAACCCATGCAACTCTCTGCCTGTTAGTAACTGTACAAGTATAGCTGCAGATAGTGGATATTAAAGCTTTGCTCAGCTTTAGTAATTAAAAAGAAGAACCCCAGCCAAACTCAGTATTTCTAAGGAAAACTGGATGCCTTAGAATAATCTTACTTTTTCTCTGGAAATACAAGCTAACATATGAGACTACTGAGAGAAGGGTTCTGGCTTCTGTTGACCCAAGAAGTCTCTTTATTTCATGGCAGAGAAGCATTTCATCACACATGTAAAAAATCATACTGATATGAGATCTATTTGAGTACGGCTGTAAGGGAAGACACTATCTCAGCATTGCTTCATATATGTATTAAATAGTGAGTGCTATTATAGGCTATTTATAATGCTTGGCACTTCAAGTAACAATCAAAGAAATAATATTTAATTAGAATATAACAGAATTAAATAGTTAAGGACCATTTTCTCTTAGAAAATATAGTAACTGCCACTAATAGTTTAAAATCATAGATATGAAAGAATATGAAACATACCCACAATCACACTGGTTGGTTTTGTTCAGTAGAAAATACACTTTTTTCCTGATATATTTTTTGCCTTATATTTTGTTTCCCTTTGCTTAAGCTAATATTCAAGAGGCACCGAAAGAGTTTGGGACCTAACATTGACTTTAGACTCTCCCCTTGGAGTCATATTCCTGTTCCTGTATCATCAGTGAATCCCAGAAGGTGATTTTGCGATTTTTTTTTTTTGCAATGAGGATGATTTCATTACAGTCTGTACTGCATTTTATATTATTACTATTCCTCCTAGATAAAAACATTGCAAAAGAAGGGAAGGAGAAGGTGCGAGCATACAATGGAAGACAGATGTAACAAGTTCACTCTTGAGGTCTGGGGACAATTTCATGGCCATGTGGATCACAGTCATGGATGAATTCAAAGGAGGGGCAAAGAGTATGACAGATTTGTTAGAAAAACTGGCAGAGACTTAAGGAGCTGTTTAAAATCTGCTAAGGAGTCAGGTGTGTCAGGTAACACCATAATGAAAATCAACACGAAACCTTGTTCCTGTAGGATCTGTTGAGACACAGTACAGCTTCATATTTAATAAACAAAATGAAAAATATTAGGAAATGAATGTTCTAACAAACAGGAAGAGTTCTTACGTGTGAAACAGTCACTGTAAATCTGAGAACAATGCGACTGGGCTGGAGATGCCAAGTAAAAATGGAAACTATTCCTTTCTGGCAAAGTTATCCTTTGAAGGGGAAGACTAACACGAAAGATTTGTAGTAATGAGTCTTCTGAAGAAGTAAAAGAGAAATTATTCCTCTGATACTTCCTAAGGCACATGGAGGACAGAGAGGTGATTCCAGATAGCCAGCATGGCTTCACCAAGGGAAAATCCTGTCTGACCAACCTAGTGGCTCTCTGTAATGGAGTAGCTGCAATAGTGTGTAAGGGAGAAGGTACAAATGTAATTTATCTGGCCTTTATAAGGCCTTTGACACAGTCCCCCCCAACATCCTTCTCTCCTGAGACCTCACCTGGAGTACAGCATCCAGCTCTGGGGTCTTCAGCACAGGAAGGACACACAGATTTATGGGATTGAGTCCAGAGGAAGGCAACAAAGTTGATCAGGGGGATGGAGTACCTCTTCTATGAGGAAAGGCTAAGAGAACTGTGATTGTTCAGCCTGGAGGAGAGAAGGCTTTGGGGTGACCTAACTGCGGCCTTGAAGGAAAACTTACAGGAAAGATGCGGCATGAATATTGACAAGGACATGTAGCGACAGGACAATGGGAAATGGGCTTAAATTGAAAGTAGCTTTAGATTAGACATTAGGAAAAAATCTTTACTGTGAGGGTGGTGATGCACTGGAACAGGTTGCCCAGGGAAGTTGTGAATGCCCCTTCCCTGGAGGTATTCACGGCCATGTTGGATGGGGCTTGGAGCAACCTGGTCTAACTGAAGTTGTCTATGTCCACAGCAGGAGGGCTGGAACTAGATGATCCTCAAGGTCCCCTTCTAACCCAAACCAATCTATGATTAACTTTCCAGTTCCTTATCTGTGCATTTCCTGTGGTTTGCAAAACCAGTTGGGTGTTTACATGAAAATGTGCTTTACCTTGTTTCTCAGAACCAAGAGCATTGTTCCAGATCCCTCTATGCAGGAATTTCACAGACAAAAATCTCTTGGTACTATTTTTCCAGAAAAAATAATAGTCTTGGAGCATTCAGCCTTAGTCTGGCAGTATCAAAAAGGCAGCTGGAATCAGTGGACAGTAACAGTGTATGAAGTGGTTTTACAGCAGATAAGAACCAAGTTACATGTTTGCTAATGAAGAGTTACATGGTTGCTAAGTCTACCTAGAAAAATATGCAGCATACATACTGAAGTTTAAGTTATCTGGAGCCCAATGCGAATACTAAAGACAGATTGAAGAACAAAGACAGTGAGGAAGAAGATGGCACATCACTTTTGTTTTTGAGCTTTCAGGTTGCAAATGTTCCTTTTGGAACATTTGCTGCGGAGGACTTAGGCTCACCTAAACAATGCAGTGTCTCATGATCGCTTACCAGCCAATGTCCATTTTTGTATTCCCTGACCTATTGTTTCTCTGTACATAGTGGAAGAGGCAGAGCTGCTCCTCAACAAGGTGACTCTCTACACACTCAATATTTACCCCATGTGTGATAAATCCACATCTGCTGTTTGTTGCACATCTCCTCTGCCACCTACCACTTTGCAGTTCTCCTGGGTGCTTCATAAACATTGGGTAAGCTGCAGTATTTACAAACTGGGAAATTGAGGCAGAGATCAGCTATCATATCAAACTGAAGCAGATCTTAGCCCAGGCTTTGGTTATGATTCCTCCACGTGTTCTCAGCTCATTTCTAGGGCTCCTTTCACTACTTGCTTCCAATAGCAGATCTGCAGTACAAAAAGCAAAATGTGCTTTTTGCAAAAAACAGTTCCACAGACTAACCTTAATAAAAGCTTGACATTTTGGAGAACACACAAGAGAACTCTAAAGCTCCTTAATCAAAACCAGCACATACAGATTCATGGAAACTATGCTGAAGGGAAGCTTTCTACATCAGTTGCCAGCTCTCGCTCTGCAAGGAATGTACCATACACAATTTTATTTTTGCTTTACTACAAATTGCCTCAATTTCAATTTCCAAATTGATTACGAATCAAATCACAAGGTAACTCTTTATGAGGTTGTTTAATCATCTACTTCTTTTGAATTCTACAGATGAAAACAATTACATGGAGAATAAAGATGTGCAAAACCTCATGGAGAATAAGGATGAATAAACCTCCTTACTTCTATCACGTATTGTTTATGCACGTTATATGTGTCAAACAATGTTTTTGGCCCTGCAAAGTCATACTGGTAAGTCTCCCATTTCACAGGTAATTTTTCTTTCTTCCAGGAATTCTGTTTGGATTTTGACATTGTTTGAAGACCTATAACGTGAAGTTATTTCTCACAGGTTTGCACTAAATGCTAGTGGACCAGTAAAGTTTACAAACTTGCACTGATCCATCCCCCAGGCATCCCACAAGGATCTGTGCCACTTCTGCAAGACCTTTGGGTTCCTTGGGGCTCTTGATCAGCACTGCAGGTTTGTAATTAGCAATGAGCACACCTCAGCTGGGATTCAGACCCAGGTGCAGAAACAGTGTGAAGGCTCTGCAACAGGAAGCACAGAACTGGGTCAATGGGCCAATGTCTTCTGTGCAGTGTAGGCACTGCTGGTTGGGCACTCCATGGACCAGGTCTGCTGGCTCTTCATCGCCTGCAGTGTGGGGTGGCTGAGGATAAATGATAGACAGCCACAGCAGTTTCTACACACTGTGGTTTCTGTATCTATTCCTGGTACTTCATTGTTTCATAACTGTTTCTGATTTTTGACTTATGACAGCACCCTTACAACATAATTCTGAGTCAATTTTTGTTTCAGGGAGTGTGGTGGTTTTCACTGGGAGAGTGTTAATTTTCTCCTGAGTGGCCAGTTGGGGGCTGTGCTTTGTGTTTTGGATTTGTGCTGAGCACAGTGACGAAAATAGAAATGTTTTTGTTACTGCTGAGCTTACACAGAGTCAAGGTCTTTTCTGCTTTTAGTACTTCCATGCTGGCAAGGAAAGTTGGAGGTGCCATAGGAGTCTGGGAGGAGACACAGCTGGGACAGGTGACCTCAACTGATCAAAGGGATATTCCAGACCATATGACATCATGCCCAGTGTGTAAAATGAGGGAAGGAAGAAGGGAGACACAGAGTGATGGCGTTTGCCTTCTCAAGTCATTGTTACATGTGATGGGGCCCTGCTGTCCTGAGGATGGTGAACATCTGCCTGCCCATGGGAAGCTGTGAATTGCTTTGTTTTGCTTTCACGATTAAACTGTCTTTGTCTCAACCCACAGGTTTTCTGCCTTTTACCCTCTGATTCTCTCTCCAGTCCTGCTGGTGGAGAAGTGAGTGAGTGGCTTGGCTGCTGGCTGGGGTGAAACCACAACAGTGAGAGCCTTGCAGCTCCATTAAAAAAATAGCTTCTTAAAATGATCCATTTCTCTGATACAGGTTTGGCAAGAAAAAAAGCCAGGTTTTGAATAAGCTACCAAGGGTGTAACATCCTACTTAGAAACAGCAGTAGAGTCTGGTAATAATCTACATAAATTTATAAGCTTTCCAGTGGAACATTTATTATTCCGCAGACAAAATAAAATGTATCTGTTTAACTATCTAATAATAAAATTGCACAAAACAAATAAAATGGAAGTATGTATTCTCTTAATGCCAGAACAGCTGTTGAATTGTGCATAGTTTGTCTCTCTAGTGTTCCTTTCAGTCTTTTGAATATTTCAGTTTAGTTCTTCCCCCCCAGTCATGGACACTTGATGGACACTTTTGTAAGTGCGGGGACACAGAATGAAGGTGAAAAGACATTTATAAACATAATTCCACCCTTCTAGTCTAGAATTGTGGTTATTGAATCAAATAATCTGTATAAGAAATTGCTAGACATTCTTGAGCATTTCTATGGAAACATAAACATGAGAACTCAAGGTATTATTTCAGAATGGGTGCTACTACTGCTGCAAGAAACCCATTGGTGTTATGAGCACCATAATCAGCTGAGCAAATCTCAGGGCTAGTAGGAGTAGGCTTAGCAAGCCTTGCTCATGTATGGAAATGTGCATTTGCTTTTGTCTTCCATATAGTACTGGGTCTCCACATTCAGTGTAAAATCTGCCATAAATCCCAAGCATTTTTATGCATCACATATTATTATCACACTATAAATGTAGCCTGAGCGCTCACTTCTTTGCTTCTAAATCTTGTCTGTTTTTCTTTGAGAATATGAAGGAAAAAAATCATCTCCTCTTAACAACATTTTGTTGTCTTGGAGAAGAATTCCCTTAAGCCAGATAATATGTTTCCTGAGCAGTGTTTTGTCTGGAATACAAAGTGGTCACTTAGGCATTTTGGCTTTGGTTTTGAAAACACAGACTTAGGCTGTGGGCACCCACTGTCAGAAGAGGATTGGGTTGACAGGCCCTTAGCTCATTCTGCTGTAAAAAGAAGCTGCATTTTTTTGATTAATTTGGCTTCCTAAGTGTGGCAATTTCCCTGCCTTATATCTCTGGTACAGTCCTTATATCTGTGCCACAGTTCTACACTCTGCTAGCATCCCAAAATAAAAGACAATAAAGAAACAACTCCAGAAGGTGATCACAAAACTATGACTGAGGATTTTCTGTAGATATTGACTTTTAACGACCTCCCAATCACATGGTGTGTGTGTTTCAAGGCATTTGACATGCTTCTCTATGAAGGAAGTTTCTTTCATTAAAATGAAACATAAACAAGGCCTGAACCAGTAGTATGCAGCCGTCTTCCAAAAAAACCCAACTAATTGAGCTTATCGCTTTCAATAATTTGAAATAATTAGTGGATAACTATTGCATAATTTGATTAATTTCAGTATAGAACACATAAAGTTCATGGGTCCAATTCCTTGAAATTATAAAGGATATAAATGAACCATAAAAATTAAATCTAGCACAATTAATTGAAATAATGTCAATTTTTCCATTATGCTGAATCTTTAAAAAGGGCTAAAAGGATTTTCACAGTCAAGACTGAGGAGTCCTTATTCAAACCCAGTTTACATTTCTTCACTGCTTCTGGATTAAGACATTAGCTATCTTAGGTGAATATGCATATCTGCCAACGATACGGTTCAGGGAAGGTCATTCAATATCTTGGTTCCTTAGCTCAAACAGAAAAGCCAGTGCTTTTGTTTTTCTACCATTTGTTTATCTGGTCTGCCTGGGGGGCTCCTTGAAGACAAAAATTGACTCTTATCACATCCTTGCACAATACCATAAAGAAAAGGTGTTTGAGCTTTATCCTTCAAGACCTTGAATATAACATGATATAAACAATAGTTAGATTTTTGTAGTAGTGTTATTGTAGTAGTTATTGTAACTTCTTTTAAAAATGAAAATTTACTCTCTATACACAAAGAATTCTGTTTTGGAGTACTGGGCAATTATGCTAAATATGTTTTCCAGTTTTAACAAAAGGAATATTGTAGATACCATGCTTTTGAAAGCAGCAGTTTTAACTTTCTTTGAACTAGCTTTCTGTAATATTCTTATCAGCTCTGTGCCAAACACGCTATTTAATATCAAAGGTAATCAGATGAAGCAACCCCTGCTGTCTTTATGCAGAAGCAAGTTGCAGTTTTTCACTGTTCTGATTTTTGGATGAATAACTTCTTATTCCTTTTATCCTCTGAGGCACTTTGAACACTATGCAAACATATAAAGACCTTGGCCTGACACATTTGCTGTACATCTTTTTCTTTTCAAGGATGGGCATAGGAGAATGCATCCACAGCTCAGCATTCATCTCAATACTCAGTAACAAAGAGATGCCTTACTTCAAACACTGTTTAATTTTTTCTTTAAAAAAAAATTAAATAGACAAGAAGTTGTTTATGAACAGCAATGGAAATAATGGGGGCTAACTTCCTATGAAGTGGTGTTGTGCTGTTGCATTCACTGAGTGTCAATTAGGATGCAGAGTCTCATGGGTGATTTTCCAGTAGCTGGGTCAGTTGTAGCTAGGCTCAAATGGACTGATACTCAGACACCTAATCAAGGGCAAGTTTATACTGCAGCTTTTCTCTGTGTTGGCAGTGATAGGCCCATCTTTTCTTCTCCAGCCTGCTGAGGCTGTAATATCTCTGAGAATGCTAGGCCAGACTCAAATGTGATTGAAATTGCAGTATTGATAGAGATTTGCAGTAGGGGACGGGTGGAAATTCCTACCCACACATACCATGAGATTGCATAATCCTCAATGCGTAGACAAACAGAGTAAATGTTAAAGAATTAGCCTGTGTCCTGGTAGCTCTTCTGACTAATATGGTTGAGCCAAAGGAGCTCAAGGAGGAGCACCAAACCCAATTTCCATCGGCTGGTTCAGCTGATAACCAGGTACTTCCCATGGCCGTTTTCAGGCACCAGCTGAAATCCCAGCCCTTGGCCCATGCACCAGGTTTATAGTGAATTGCTGTAGTCAGGCCAACACAGTGCCCTCTTGGCAGAAACAGAAACTGAGCTTTTCTGCTCAACCTCCAGCTTCTGATGTGCTGCAAAATGCATGAGTGAACCCATCATTTGTATAAATAAATTTATATAAACAATGTGATGACAATTTGGCCTCACAGTACTTCTGAAGCAAGTACCAGTAAACCCATTCAAAAAACCAGCCCCAAACAAACAGAACAAAACACAACACAGTCACTCCACTCCTCTTCCTAAGAAAAGGAATGGCTTCCCAGCTCAGATTACCAAGAGGAATGTGTTGTAAGGGAAAGTCATTCTTTGGGTTCCACATGGTCTACTGGTACAGAGTCCCAACTTGAAGACCTTACACCAGTTTAACCATGTTACTGCAGTTGTGAATACACACACTACCAGTGCAAACTGCAGTGTCCCTTGCATTTCATAAAGGATTATAAATGATACACTGCCAATTAGTAATCAATTGTGTCTGAATGAATTTCTAATTCATTATCTCTGTAATGCAACAAAACTGTACAAAGCACTTGTTTTTATGAGGCAAAGACCATCAAATATGGTAGCCAAGGACTTTGGAAATTATCAGAAAGAATAAAGTCTGTGACTTCAACAACTTGCTCTGCAAAAGGATGTGAGCATGTGCTGGCCCAACTTTATTCTGCTTTTTGCCCCTGTTTTAAATGCTTTCACATGGAACTTTGTACTGAACACATAAAATCCAAAATCCGAACTGTTACCATCTACTATGTTTATCAAAAATGAAATAAAATTTAACTGTTAGAAAAGAGTTTGTTAACGCATCAAGACTGTTAAAAGACTCCCCTCTTACGTATCACATGGCTTAATTACAAACACTGATGACATGACTGGAAATGATCGCCTCTATTCTCAAATGATTCCCAAAGAGTTGATATCAAACTAAGTGTGATTTCACACAGGTACTATCTAGCAAGCCTTAAAAAGATTAATTAGTACATCCCTTTGATTACAAGGTAACATCTGCTGATTTTCTAAATGTTTGTCTACAGGAGATAAATAATATCAGGAAACCAGAAGTCTCTGAGACAGCTGTTTACACTGTCAGAAAAAAACCCAAAAAAGCAAACTGTGGAGTGGCTGATATCTTTGCAAAGACGATACACAAAGTGGAATAGTTTTAGACTAAGATCATTTAAACAAAGGATATGAGGTGAAACAGTCATCCATGAAGCCTTATATTGTGGATTTTTTTAAACAATCTCTGAGCTTCTCCAGTGGATTATGAATATCTGCATGAAAACAAACCCTGGTATATGAGATGAAATTTCTTTAGATGTGTCTCCCACTGTCAGCCCTAACCGACGGCCCTAGCCTGATTTTCAGAAAGTAGAGTCAGACGTTGATCATGCTGCCAAAGAGGGTGTCACTTGAAGGAAGCATCTTTATAAGATGCTTCCACAACCTTTATAGCTTTTCATAATAAAAATAAAAAAAAGGTTCTATCACTGAGTATGAAGATCTGTCAATATAATCATCCATATTAACCAGCTGCTTAAAAAGAAACTCCTTTTTCCTCTAGAAATCATGGATGAAATGAACATCCCTGTCTGAGATAAAAGCAGGGAATTATTTCTCAGTGGTGACTTGGGTACAGAACAAGTTACTCTATCCCTTTCAACAGCAGACCTCCTACTGCCAGCTTATTACAGAACCTGTTTGTGATATTACAGCAGTAAAAGACTCTTGATCTTAGCATCATGATCCTGTGAGGTGCAAAAAGATTTAGTTTTGAAAACTACAGTACAATATATCATTACTTGTTAGTTACAATCTTTTTTTCTTTCTTAAATAGCTGGAAAGCACATGAAAAACAGTGCCAATACACTGTAAAGAATTGCTAAACAGCATATCCCTTAAAAAGAGTAGCATGGCTTTTAAGGGCCATATGGCATAGTGGGATGCTCTATCAATATAAAGGCATCTTCTTGTAGAAGAAATATGGGAAGTGGTTGTAGACTTGATAGCTCTTGAATAATGCAGTGTGCAGCCAGCACAACCTTTACACACTGCTCTCCCACAAGCTTCCAGCAAAAATGCATTATTCTGTAGCCATATGTTATAGAATATACCCACACAGACTGATATGAAGAGGTACCATCTCCAGAAGAATGGCAACAAGCACAGCTGCATTACATAAAGGAGGCTGCCTGAGCCACTGGAGGAAAAGATTACAACAGGTGCCCTTTGCTGCTGCTGTTGTTATTCTGCTTTTGCCTCCCGAGAGATGTGAGATGGAGCCCTTTGTGGGCTTCCCTGCAAAAGGTTTCCTGATCTCTGAGACTCCTGGGAGGACAGTGCTGAGGTTGGAGGCCAGCTGGGAGCTCCAGTCAGCTCAGTACATGGGTTCATAATTCTAAGATATGTTTGACACATTAGCCTTATTGCAAAAGTCCTCCTTGAGGCAACAAGGAGGTCAAAATAGCAAAGACTTGAAATTCAGAGAACACCATCAATGTGAAATCCCTTTCCTCTGTAAGTTTCCATGTACTGCTCTGCTCTTACTCTACCTCCTCCCATGCTCCCCCTTCCCACCACCAGGCTCCCCAGCCCATCTCTGGCATAGTCAAACCCAGCAGTTCACAAAAGATGGCAAAAGAAAACTGAAGTAGCAGACATGGGATCACCACCTTCTGAAGTCTCGCAGTCCTTAATAACCAAAGATGGTCTTCAGTCCAGAGGTATGGTGTTTTATAGCCTGTCTCCTTATTTTCTTTTCTAATTGGTCCTTTCGGCTTATAGAATTTACTTGTATTTTAGAAGTATGGTGAAGAATGAATGAAGGAGGAAAAAAGCTTCTGCACAGAACTGTTAAAATGGCAGTTACCTGAAAATCATAAAAAATTAGAGGACTGAAAGTTTATTAAATGGGAAGCTATATTCTGTAGCAGAGGTACCTTCAGATGGACAGAAATTCAAGTTCAGGAACAAGGCAGACAGCCTGGAGGTGTAACTGAATGCAGCCTTTGAAATGTGGCATTCACTGGCACTCCATCTACAGATACATACACTCTATCTGTACAGATACATGCACATGCACATGAGGCTATACAGAAGTTTTTAAGTGTGTGTTTTAAATTCAGACACTGAACAGTCAGCAATACATTTTCAATTCATGGTAAAAAAAACCCCAAACCAGATCAGAAAAGACAGCTGTGCCTGAGCTGAAAATAAAGGATACATAAGCCTTCTTTAAGACCAAGCAGACTTCCTTGTGAATAGAGACTTAGAGAAGGCTTCCAGGGAATTAACGGTTATCTTTAGCATTTCAATTATAATTTTGGATTGTAAAAGATATATTTGGCAATGATCAGGACTGGCAGTCAGGCTAGTAATTTGATTTGCATTAAAAAGTGATGTGACAAAGGGAAAGATCTGTTGTCAAATGTTACAGAAATCTTCATGTATTGCAGATTATCATATAATTCACAACTGTATTTTCTATTTCTATTCCTTCAAGCCCTTCGTGGAATGTGAAATTATTTTAAGCTGGATGTATCTGTTGAAAGCAAAGAAAATCCTTCCTTGTCAACATGGGATTTAGGCAAACATTTTCAACCTGATCCTTCGGTCCTGCAGGCTCAAGATATTATTAGTACTTTTAAGAATCATGAGAATTTCCCTATGTAAAAGAAAATACAACCTTGTGAATAACGAGAAATTTATGGAGTATTCATATTATGGTAGCAAAGTCTGGTGGTATTTTTTTATGTATAGCACTTTTTTCACGAAATACATCCTTTGCTACATAAGTTACCTCTAATTATAAAAACCATTTTGCCAGGTCAAAGTAAGTATAGCTTTCCTAAAATCTGTAAAGATACATATAAACAGTTCCTCCACTTAACAGGATGGTACAGTGAAAGACAATTATGCAAAATTAAATAAATAATTATTGTGCTTTTCTGTGCCCCAGTCACACAAATACTTTGGGCTTTCAAAGAGCGTTTTAGTTGCTTTAAATGATGCACATCTTGAAAACAAAAATGAAATAGTGATACAATTTTAATTGAGCAATTAAAATAATTTTTCATGATTTCTAAATAGATTAGCTCTAAAATTACTTGTCTACTGAAAAAAACACTTTTTCAGAGCTGTTACCCAACATCACATTTCCAGACAATGCTTCCTTTGTCAGCTCGTCCTGATTCTCATTCTCTTCAAATGCCTACTAAACACAATTGCCTTTTGAACTCACTCACTGAAAAAGACTTATCCATCTCTTTAGTAAATTTCAAAAAGTAAACTTCAAAACCTTTCCTTTAGTAAATCTGCAGCAGAAGTCCTGTTGTATAGATAAATAACATTTAGCTCCAGTACACAATGCAACACTTGGGATATTTGAAATTAAGAACACATTCCATATTTTGTGCCTCACCCTTAAGTCCATTTCTAACACAATAAAATATGGTATCATTAGGAATTTATTGCAACTCAGACCTACTGATGCTTGGAAGAACATGGCTGAGACCCAGAGAAATAGGTAACAATGATAACCAGTTACTTCAGTTCATTTTCTACAACACATTTCTTCTAGAACAAGGGTTTTTTTTCCCTAAATTACCTTAGCAAAAGTTTAATTTCTGTGCTTAAAGAAAATATTTACTATGATGTCCACCTATAGATTTTTACTTTTTCAAAGTACTTTTTGAATTTTCAGTGGTTCTGAAATGAAAGGAAGCCTTAAAAAAATTCTGAAAACTGGAAAACTGTTCTCTGTCAACGTATTAGAAGCTTCACTGTATACTGTTTCAGCTGCTGTGAGGAACACAGAGGTAGGGCAGCAAAATAAACATAATAGAAATATATTATTATTTTGAGCATATTCTCTTATAAATACTCCTACTTTTATGGTTTAAACTTCATGTACTCTTAAACAAGCTCTATGGTACTTTGAAACATGTCTCTAAAAACCTGTCCTATGTGTGTAAGTCTTTGCTTTGAATGATGTGGTAGGTCTTTCAGAAGAAACCAGTCACTGTATTTTGAATACAAACATATTAAGAAAAAATAAATACTCCCAGGTTGGTAGTTTCAACAAATTATTTATCTGATGATTGCTTTAGTTATGTTTTTGTCCCTAACCTATTTAGATAGTGAAGTGTCCAGAACAGAAACTAAAAAAATTAAACAGAAGCTAAAAAATTTATTTTGCATTAATAAGGTATTAATATAATGAGTGATTGACTGACATTTCAGCCCCTTTGCATTGTCAAGATATAAACGGAATGAAAACCACTAAGTAAATAAGAGGACTCCAGATAGTGCTGTTCCTGTTTGAAAGCGAAGAAACAGCTTCATAAAAATTGGGTCCTTACACTGTAATGTGGTGATTATTCCAATGCTACATATTATCAGTGGAGAGAGTAACTTGGTCTTCCCCCTCTATTCTGCCCTTTTTTGCACAAAATCCCCATCTCATCAAAGTATCTTGGAGCATTTTGGCTGTCTATTAAATTTACTGAAACTGTCCAACAGGTCCAAAAGTTGCTGGCTGGACTACTGACAGAGGGACACAGCAGGATTTCCTCAGGAAGTCATGGTAATCCGATTGTTTAAAAGAAATCTAAAGTGAATTAAATTTTATTTTCAATTATGAAACTAAATCAAATGGTTGTAGAACTAAGCCTTTTTCACCCCTTTTGATTTTACTGTCGTCTCTCCTTTCATAGAAATAGTTTCAATTTCCCTTCTGAGATTACTTTTTTCTCAAATTGTCAACTTGGCAACTATATGAACTAATCCTTTAAAAATCACACCTAAGATACTTATTTTCCTATATAAATATATGAAACATTAAAATGTAGTATCAATATGTATTTTTTGCTGCTTGTTTTAGTTTTACTGTAGAAGTTCCAGATGCACAATTTCTTTTGGGCTGGAACACTGACATTCTTGTCAAAAAAAAACGACAAACTATGGTGCAGAGTAGGCTGACTTAAGTTATTTTAGCTATAAGATTAATTTTCAGGTAGCTTCATCATAAAGCTATTTACCAAAAATATGGGAAAATTAAGTGTCTTCAGCAATGTTACACTGTTATTTGTAGTTCAATGAACACTGCTCTTATAAACCTCCTGTGTTACAACCTTAATTACCTAATGGACAACACTGCCAAGCATTTCAGATTGTTTTAATTAAATTGAGTACAGGGGCACTTCCTTTTCACCTACTCTGTCATTATTTAGCCAAAGTAAACACACTTAATGCTGTCAATTGCCATCATAAATTCTTTCCTTCAGCTTTACAATTTTATTTGTACAGTTCTCTGAATTTCCTTTAAATTCTTTAAATATTTATGCTTTGTTTTTACCAGAACTAAATTTTGTTTTCTGAGCATGAGCCTGTGAGTACTATAATGAAAAAGATTCTTTTTCATTAATGATGCAATATCTGAGCCCCAGTGTAATTTTAATTACTATCACAGCCTTTTAATTGTCTTCAACACTGTAATTTTTAATTTCTCAGTGCTCCTCAGTCTTAACAGAATTTTAGTCCAGTTCCCACCCCACTGCCAGTGTTCAGTAGCCTTTTTTTTTTCTTTTTGAAAAAATTTTTTTTTCGTTTCTTTCTTTATTTTTTTCCCATAGAGGTAAGCAGATGAGAAGGGACTTACAGCTGCAACTTACCAAGAGTTCGGAAAGGTCTTTGGTTTGGTGTATGGGAAAAGAAACCAGGTTTCAAAGCATTTGTGATCAAAATGTCAAAATACTCTTCAAAATCATTCCTAGAAAGCAAAGTAAACATGATTAGTTAAACTAACAAATTAGTTAAAATGTCCTGAAATACTCTTTAAGACTTAAGAAAATATCAGAGTATTTCTTTAAGGCACTTGCTTCTCCCACTTTTTTTTTCCAATGCTTGTTCTATGTCACTATTATTATTCTTTTCCTGAGGTTGTCAAATGAGAGTCAAACTCACAGTGTTTGAGTGAGTGATCTGTGGGAGCACTCATTATTTGTAAAAAGATGGTCCCTGATCTCAGGAGAACATGTAACAGATGACATATTTTCAACCTGAGATGGCAACATATGCATAGACACGGACAGAAAGTTGTAAATGAGGGATTTTTTTTTCAAAGAAGAGTATGTGAGGTGATGGGGTAGGAAGTAACTGAAGACACAAAGACAAGCGCTTATAATGTTGGTATCCATACTGAAGGTATACACAGGCCTAAGATGCTCTTGACAGACAAGAGAGATCTAATTTACAGCCAATGAAAATTAGAGTGTAATTTCACATATTCCAAAACTGAAGCACCATTTTGACAGCTGAACTCCCTCTTCAGACTCCACTGGCTGCTCTCACTACATCCCTGCTGGTTACAGGGAGGTTGGACATGTGACTACAAATAAACAGCCACCAGCTTTAAGTCTTCATCTGCCAGCTGAATCTCACAATTAAATTCAGATTTTTTGAAGATCATTCGGTCCCCATATACAGATTGTTATCTGAACTGTGGAAATACCATTAGTTTAAATGGGTTTGAATGTTTCAGCATGGTATATAAGAAAACATTCCTCATCTATGACATACTTTATTTTATTAGAAATATTTCATCGCTTAGGTGACTTCATGGCCTACATCATCCAAAAAATGATGGATACTCTTGCATGGAACAAAGAAATCACAGATGGCAAGTCCGGGATGAACACAGGCACTGAAATGCTATCAACAGTAGAGGAAGTTTGGTGGTGGAAGTAAACCACTTAACTATATTATTTTCAAATAATTCATGATCTTCCACTGGACTGAGACATCTTGTCAAAAACTGAATGCTCTCCTTATAAGAGACAGTTTTTGGGTTGTGTTCAAAATTACATTCCAGCCTTTAAAAAAAGAGTCCTTTAAATTTCCTTTCTCTAATGAAATTTTACCATTGTCTAACTTCTCTCCACTTGTGACCATATGTAAACTTTTGCCTTTTTAAAAGAACCAGTAACAAATATTACAATGGTGTGTTTTAAAAATTTGCTTCCATGTGGAAGATTCCAGATGCTGAGCAAACAGACCGGTTGCTTTTGTCCTCAGGTGAAAAGTTTTAACAGAGATAAATTTTTCAAATTACCATCTGGTGCGAATAATCCATCCACAGGTAAATTAAGCTTGAATTTGCAAAATGAAGCAAACATTTCAGGAGCATAACAAAGAACAATTAACAAGTGAGAGGATGAGAGGAAATGGCCTCAAGTTGCACCAGGTTTAGATTTGAATTTACGAAAAAATTCTTCACAGAAAGGGTGGTCAGGCATTAGAACAGTCTGTCCAGAGTAGTGGTGGAATCACCACCCCTGGAAGTGTTCAAATAATGCATGGATGTGGCACTTGGTGATATGGCTTAGTGCTGAACACAGAGTTCCTTGGTTAATGCTTGGACTTGATAATCTTAAACATCTTTTCCAACCTAAATGATTCCATGATTCTCTGATTTTTGGAAAAAGTGGCAAGTGCTTTGTTTAAAAAAAGTTAAAAGAGAATAAATAGACTTCTCAGAAGATTTGGTAAGTTTTTATTGACCTGTTGAAAAACTGCTTTGTGTGAGGAGATGTGCTATCTGTGGCCTTTTTTGAAACAATATATTCAACCTCATGTACAAAGATACTGTTTTTTTGAGAGACTTTGTGTTACATTACTATGTAACACTATACATAAATCAAATCTGTTCCAGTTACTGCCTGTGATTGGCAGAGTGGCCTGTGGTTACAGTAAATAGCTAGCACAAAAGGCAGGATGTATCTTATACATGTATCATAACTTTAACCTAAAAATTGCACTCTGCATTCAGATAGGGGTTGACACCACAGACAGAGAAACATCCACACTCTTGAAAGGTAATTCATCCCACTTATTTCAGACATAATTCTACAATGCGGAATGAATTGCAAAGGATAATGCCCAGTGGTTCTCTCCACTAACCACAGAGGGAAACAAAATGACCAGCTTCAAAAAGTTCCTCACTTTTAGGTGGCTAACATTCCTGAAAAGGTGAAATGCACTTGGCTCCAGTGACTATGTGATGATTGACTCATCTTTAGGTGTGCTCCTGCCACCACTTAAATGTTCAATTAACTGAACAGCAGCCTCGTGGTAGGTAAGACTGAAAAGTCACACCATGATGCTGCTATGTATGAACTGGCACTTGCTTTTTAAGGTTTACATGTCTTATATACTGATCCAGCAGTATGTCTGTGCTGTGACTGGGAAAGAGGTCTCATTTTACTTCAAAATGAAGTTTTCTCTTACACTTCCTTTCCCTACCAAAATGTGTTCTAGTTAAGGACAATTTGGTCAGATGAACACAACTGGGATATTTTCCTCATGAAATGGTAAATGATACACTTAAGTATGAATTTCCCAGCACAGGTTTTATGAAGAAAATAATTTCTTAGCCAAAAAGGAGCTTCTTAAATAAAGTGCAAAAAATGAAACATTTACAAGATAAGGATATTAGGAGTAAGAGGCTAAAATCTCACATGCATCTCTGTTTTTCATATTTATCATTGTGGGTTTTTTGGGGTGGTTTTTTTTTTTTTAATTTCATACTAAACAATTTTGGGCTTTTCAGTATCATATTGATTAAATGAAAGGAGTAGTAACAGAAATTAATAACAGACTATGTGGGTGCAATTCATAAGCCTTGATATCACGAATAAATTGCAGTATTAATGTCAAGAATAAAAACCAGTTAGCCTGGTCAAACAAATTTAAGGGCAGAGATAATTGGTGTGAACCTAAATTATAATCCAGTACAGCAAAAAGCAGCACAGGTATGTAGAGTCTTTTTGTCTGATATGAGAGGCATGAAACAAACAAAACCAATAAAAAGTTTAGACTTTCAGGAAAATAACCCCATTTCACTAAAGTCTAGTGGACAGTGGAGTACTCAGTTCTCCAAAAGCTACTTGGAAGCCACACTGCATGAATCGCTGGAAAATACGATTGTAATAGTTATTGTAGAACATCTTATACTTTTGTGGAAGGAGAGAGTGATGCAGTATGCTTCTAGTAGGATATCCTTTTTGGTGTTTTTAAAGGCAACTGATTGTTTCTGATATCTTGCTTACTGTCTTCCAGTAGGATTTCTACAGCTACCTTAAACAGCTGAACACAATTCACCGAGGAACAGAAAGCCAAAATCATTATATGTTGCCAAGAATTTACTTTTATACCAAATTTTCCTTTAGGAAATGACTAGACAGATTTACATAGAAGAGTCAATTCAAAGGCATCCTGCTCATAAAGAATTGCTTTTTGTCAGCAGGTAGATTTGCCCCTCAAACGAGCAAGTATAATGTTCATGCAAAGCAGTGAGAACTGGCACAGTCGATGCTTCATTTTAGCATTTAGCCTAGAGAGCATGAAAGAGAAGTGATACTGGCAGGACCGGTTTTGGAAGGTAGCTCTGTCTTTTACCTTTCCCGTGGTTTTCTTAGTGTTGCTGTATTCATTCTGCTGTTCCCTTGGCATACCCTGATAGCCAAGGTAGGCTCATCTTGAACTACTTTATTTCTTTGATTAATAATAAATAGTCTCACTCTGTCACCCACCTCACTATTTGCATCACCAATTAATTTCCTTCTCTTCTAGGTGATAGTTCTGCTGAATTTCACTGAATTTGACTCAACCAGTCATGTTCTTAACATTATGCCAAAAACAGCTGTTGTGATCAGCAACTACAATCTCAACCAGTTGTCAAGTGCAACAAACTGCCTGTCTTGTCTTTTCTGCTATGATGAAGCACATTTCTCATGCACAGCCATCTTTTGGAAACCACTAAAGGGAAAAAGTATTGGTAAGATTTTCCTTACAAGGAAATGCAACGGCACTACTAGTTGCATTCACTACTGGAGAAGCAACAAAGGAAGTGGCTCAAATAAGGCAATCTAGCAAAGGTTTACAATAAAATTAGGAATCAGATGCTGTATAGGATATTGGCCTGGAAGATAATTCTCCGGCATTTTCAATCCCATCATGATGCCTCCAAAAGGATGCAGGTTATAAATGCACTGTGAGTCAGACACAGCTCACAGGCTCACAGATGGACTACTTTGTCTCAGGTACCCTGTAATGCTCTACCAGAGAGGGGCCCAGCACAAAACTCAGAACCAAATGATTCACCATACATAAACAAAACTCAAATTAGCTTCCCAATAACTCAGGCTTATCTCCAGTTGCTGTTTGACAGATATAATTTGAAATGGATTTTGCACTTACCCAAGAACATGTTCACACAGAAGCTTGCAGTAGTCACTGTGAGAACTGGTAATTAACAGCAGAATCTTTCCAGCATTCTTCAGTTGTTTCAGCCACTTTTTTACAGACTCAGGACATCTTTGTAAATATTTGTCTGGATGATTTTTCACTTCTGGGAAATACATCCCACAGTCTTCTAAAAAAATTAAACCATAATTATGTTATCCAATTCTGCTCACAAACCACTTAATCTACACAACAAATATGCTTTTATGTGCAAACAACACAATTAAAATAAGACAAAGCAAAGTTTAAAATTTTCTCTGGGCTGTAACATAATATAAACCAAAACTCCCAATCAAACCAAGAGGATGCACTGTAGCAAAAGTAAGTCTGAATGACTTTTCTTTATGGTATTTCCATAATTATTTTGTTTGATGTTCTTTTGCTCATAATAGTAAATAGCAAAGAAATTTCAGATTAGAGTTTCATGCAGGAAATAATTATTTCTTTTTGCCTTTGCTCAATTTTTGGATACTCAGTTTGTGATTGTAAAATGAGCTAAATGTTTAGAAAGTAGTAAGGGCCTAAAACTCCAAAGAACACCTGTTCACTTACTTCTGACACTTTACATTAGCATTGACTGATCAGTAACATCCATTTTATTATTTTTGCATTTTTCTCAAGTAGCACTTTATCTATGGAAGGTAGACAAACTGGCAAAGACTCGTCAGTATTTGGAATACTAGGGGCAGATGCAAAACCCTGCCCTGTTCCAATCTGAGCTTCAATAATGTCCTTTTTGCCAAATAAAACAGCAATAGAATTTTGCAAATACACTTGGAATGTAAGATTTTTAAAAGTGTGCAACAACACTAACTTGGCAGTAAAAGTTACCTATTCATTAAAGTCACCAAAAATATTCATCTTGTTATAGCCCATAGCTGCTTTACCAAGATGTCAAATTAACATTACATTTCCCTACATATTTCTTCTGTGCTCAAACCCTCTATAACAAAAACTGTCAAGCTAGTTACAGGTTTAAAAAGAAATATAATAATTGTAGAGACAGAAATGATACCAAGTATTTGGCTCTCAGTCTGTGTGTGTTATAGTATAATGAACATCATCATAGATTATTTTACTTCCAGCACTTGTTCTATATGCAACTGTCTGTGGTCAACTTTGCTGAATGATTTAATAAATCCCAGACATTACTTAGCCTTCTGGTATGTGAGCAATGCTGTTCTCTAGTTTGAAAAAATATGATTTAAACCACTTGAACTTTAGCTATTTAATGGAAGAGAACATGCCTTTTTGAAACAGTAGTATCAAAGAAAGACTGAAAGATGCTGGGTGCTAAACGTAACACCACTCCATACACTACACAATCAAACATCTACAGATGCAGGGAACAAAAGTCTTCCAAAAGAAGTTTCAAATTGGCTGTTATCGCTGCAACTAGACAGGAGGAAAAATGTACTATTCTGTACTACAACTTGACAGATTTCTTCCAAAAAAGTGGACTGGTATATCTGAGGAGAGTCTCTCAAACAAAATCTCCCAACTCACAACCAGGCCACTCTTCCAGTTCTTTGCTGTATTAAGGTGAGGCTGTGTAACAGTGTCTACCAGGGGAATATGAGCCTGCTCCTGCAGCTTGCATTATGGGATGCCATGACATTTTCCTTGAGAGCTAGCCAAGAACAATGATATGTTTGATTAAACAAAGCAGATTTATGAAAGGTTTCCTGTAGTGTTTTCCCTCCTTTCCTGAGGCATGAATATTGTTTGGGATGAGCAATAGAGTTTCTAGGAGCAGAAACTGAATTTTTTTCCCTCCATATAGCAATAATATTTCATATGTTACGCTATGAATTTTTTTCTTTTTTGGTGTTTTGGAAAGTGCACAACATTAGATGAAAAGGAGGGGGGACACATAAACAAAGCAGGCTTGGGATTAGCTCTCATAGGTTCAAACAGTCAAAGATAGCAAAGTTCATTTATATAACTAGTGGCCTATCACTCTTATCACTCTCAGACAAAAAGATCTATTTTACTCCTGCTCATTCTTTGTTTTTCTATCCTTTGAAATGCTTTCCACTCAGTGACCATTATTTGATCTGCAATTTAAAACCTTTGAGTCTTATTTCTTCATCATCCGTGCAGTATCTTCTACGTGACATATCTGTTATATTTGGCCTTTGAGCTACATTTGCACTGGAAAAGGTCAACAACTCTGGATTCAATACATGACCTGAAAGAGAGTCTTATTCTAGCTCTCTATCTAGACCCTGAAGCCCAGCTGTCAATTGCAGACAAGCAATGAATCAGTTCTTGACACAGGGATCTGAAATTTGCCTCTGGGCTGTTTGCCATATCAGGCAGAGGCAGCTCAGAAGAACCCTCATTAAAGCATACTCTACTGTAATTAGGCCAGCACGGCCCAGGAAAGCAGAGTTTGACTTAATTCCTAACATACTATTGCATCTGGTGAAGACAGTTTGGTGGAATACAAACTCATACCTGTAAATGAGTTTAACCACCAAAGCTTGCAAGATTTGATTGAAAGCCAAATAAAATAAAAGCCAAAAAATTTGCTCATTAACCCAGAGCAGAAGCCAATTTGGAGGAATATAGCAGAGCCACAGGCACCTTGTTGGCAGAAAGAATTGTGGAAGCTTTAACGTGATGGAGAAATAGCAGCATGTCAAGCCTTCAAAATCAAATGGAATGATTTTCTAATGACAAGTGAAGACTTCTTTCCCACTATGGCATACATTTCACTGTATTTTTCTAAAGCAAACAAACAATAAGAAGAAAACTCTACTAAGCAAAGCACAAGTGAGAAATCAGAAAAGAAATAATTTTATCAGAGTCAACAGAGGAAAGCAAAAATGAGTTGACAGAAATAAGTGATTATGCCATAATAACTGTCATAAAGCTCCGTCCTTGAAAAACGAAGTAATTAATCAGAATAACACCGTTCTGTAGAAATAAGAAATTTCTTTAGCCTGTAAAACCTCCTTGATAATGCTTATGGGCTACCCAAATTGGAAAATACTCTTAAAATGGAAATATAAGCACACTTCAGTATTGGTCCACAAATTCAGTATATCAGAGTGCGGGATTTGCGGTCACTGCCAGATCCAACTGATGATTTGTTATCTGTACACTGCCCAAAATAAAACCTCTACTTTTTTTCCTCTCTGTTTTATGAATACCACTTAACATACAGCTACATGGACATTGACATATATTAATACATACCCATAAATCAGTGATAACTAAACATTTAACAAAACAACTGTCCCACTTTCACCTCAAATTCTCTGTTGTTTTCAGTTACCTTCAAGGATGCCAAAGCCTTCATTAGTAACCTATGTCTCTTTCACAGTGTGAATACTTACACATAATACAAAGAACTATTTAATTAAAGAAAACTGAAATAATGAGACTGTTATAATCAACATAAAAATCAACATATTTACCCCCTGTGATTTTATGAGAAAACTTAATCCAACAATGTGGAGCAGGAAAATGAATATCTAAGCATTTTATACACAACATTGGAATGTATTATGTATATTTTACCATGGAACAAATGCATTTTTTTTAATGTTCATTCTTGTTAATAAATAACTTGAAGTTTGTCTCAAATCTCTGAATGACTGGAATAGCAAATTAGCAACTAGCCCCTGTAGGGATTTATAATAATCTTCCAAATACACTTTCAAAAACAATTATTGCTTCTGCAGGCCACCAAGCATCCTTTCAGAAAAAAATACATACTTTTTAAGCTGAAGATGGAAATAGAAGTAATTAAAATGAATTGTTTAGAACCACCACATATTAAGGTCATGCTAGAGCCTCTTATAAGATCAATATCCTGGTGTATTTTCAAAGCAATATCATTTCCTCTATCTCTATTATCAGAGGTTCCTTTAGTGTCCAGTTTGAAGTTTGTTTTTCCTTTCTGTGACCTTTTAATCTGAATTTTAATTTGACATTTATCTGACATTGTCTTGACTTGCAGTTTAACTGCGTGTAACAGAGTTATGTAACAAATGCAATGGGAATTATGTAGCTACAAATGCAGAACCCCCAGACCATACTCAGAGAGGGGCTGTACAATGCTGGTCATGTCTTCCAGCACATAATAATCCAGTCTTTAAGACAATGGATCCTCCTCCACTACAGTCACAAAATTACTTTATTGAAGTATGCAGTTTAATATTATAATATAATACCTGTATTTGTGGAAAAAATAATTATGGATTTCTCTTGTGCTCTGCATTACACTGCTTCTCCCTGGCATGGTCAGTTCACACCCACTGGCTCTCCTTTGGAGTCAATGCCTGTAAATCTGCACTGCAGTTTTCATCCCTTAACTGCTATTTGGATTATAAAGTGGGCAAATGTTCAAGAAACACCTTTCTGGCAAGGTTTTAGTCCAGAACTAAAACACAGCAACAGGGTATTCTTAGTATTGTCACTGCTTCTAAGGGACACCTACTTGATTAAATTAAAAATAATTTATCTGCTACTTATACAATTTAGTTAAGCAGAGAAGTAGGAGGCTAAAAAAAAAAATCCCTAGAATTCAGCCAAGAAAAATAAACTTTACACTGCCAATTTGTAGCTTGTATTTAGTGGCTTTAACAACTAACAATCTCTTACAATGAAAGTAGTATTTGAGAAAGTGACTTTTCTCTTTTAAATTCAAAGGCAATACGATAGCTTAGCTATTTATACCTGTAGCCAAATTCTCTGCAGCTCTGCCATGAGAAAGAACTTATAGTTCTTCCCTGATTTTTGTCTTAAGGCTGGTTTGCACGTAACAGTTATTAATTTGATTAACAGAGTGGAGCTGCAATAAACGTTACAATCAGCAAAGTGACAGACAACTATATTCATGGTACATTCCTATCCACTGTAGCCTTATAGCACTTCGGATTTTTAGAGTGAACAGACACACTTCTTTGACCATTTTTGCTGTCTTCTTCTCCTGTCTAAATAAACTAATCTAACAACTACAAGGAGCATTCAACAGAAACACAAGAAAAATAATTTCATCACAAAGGATTCTGTAAAAGAAACTGAATTTCATCTAATGAGAGCAAGTAGAGGAGAAAGGGGGTGATGGTTAAAATTACATCAGGCAAGTTGTCTTTTACTGCCTTTCATTTAAGATGAAGTGTGCGTTATGGTAGGAACAGCAGAAGCAAAATGAGAGACAGAGGGAAGGAAATGTTAACATAAAGCAAGATAAGAAAAAGGGTGACTCAGGAATTACTGCACAAAATATGGTTACATTCTGGAGGTCTGGGATGAGGCAGATATGAGGAACGGGGAACAACAGGAAGAAATAAATTATCGTCTCCTTCCCACAGGAGATAAAAACTTTTAAAAACAGAATAAAAGGATGACAGTCCTGGAAGATAGGAGGTTAGGAAGAGGCAAATGTCCTAAGTGAAAAAATGAGGAGTGACAGATATCAAGTATTTTCAGCTTTTTTTCTGCAATTGTCTCGATTCTTTAGAAAGACTGAGAAATTCTTTAGAAAAACTCTGCCATTTCTTAAATTTGTAAATTGCGCAAATCTCCCCCGGTCACACTCTTCTGTAACATCTTATTTTCTGACAGGCTTCTCTGAGTTCTTCACCCTACTCCATTCTTGTGGTATTTGTGACTTGCAGTTTCCCACTGCCCATCAGATTGTTCTTGAAGTGTGCATGTGGCATCTGTATAGGAATATCATGTAGCCAGGAAAATGAGTCTGCTTCCATCTGTACCCCTTTGGAAAGTTTGCAGCTCTAGACCCAGAGGCTGGATTGAACACCATTTGTTGTCAGTGCACAGTGTCTTGGGAGACAAGAAAGGATTATTTCTTGTTTTAAGAAAAGGTATTGTTTTTCTTTAATATAAATATGTATGTATAAATATATATGGTTGTGTGACCATGGGTACATGTGCACATATAAGAGGTAAATGATGCTGCTGCTTCCAGGAAAAACATTTCTGAGAACTTAAACTTCTTTCTTACTGCAAGAAGTGCCTCAAAGTAGCTGATCCACTCAAAGCTCCAAAAAGAGTTTCATCTCTTCCTCAGAGCTGTTTCAATTTGAGATCTCAGAAGCAGGGATTGCCAGTAATGTCTTCTTGGTGGAGCAGGACAGCTGAGTAGGATTTTTAGTTTATCAGCAGCTGTAGTCTGTGCCACCGTCAGACATCTATCTACTGTATTTTATTCCTTCATGATGCACTTCATTTCCACACCAAGCATAAAAGCACATGTTACACAAGCCAACGGACTCAAGTAACCATCACCAGATTCATAAACAAAATGGTACTTGAATCTTCCTGCCAAATTAGACTGCACCAGCATCCTGAACAGATCCCATTTCCCACCTACTTAGCTGCACTCCCTTGAACAAAACAAGTTCCTCTTTCCATCCTAAATTGTTTTGCAGTTTTTTTAGGATGTCTTTACCAGGGGATGTGTTTTAAAGGTGTGTGAATTGACAACACTTTAACAGGCATCTAAGTATGCAAAACTTGTTGGGAAAGCAGGTGTTGAGTGCAAATAACCCTAATGCACAGAGAAGAAAAATCTCAAACATACTTCTATGGCAAGTTTGTAGGACAAACATGTGTACAAGGATCAGTAACTTCAGCAGCCTAAGTATAGGTGAAGATGGAGATTTCCAGAATTTTTATGGTAATTTTTCACTAATAGGCTGTCTTCCAGTAAATATTAACACCATGGCAATACTCATAAGACAAATGATCCATGTAAATCTTTAACAGGAGGAAATAATGTGGGTTGTGTTGCCCTGAGCAATCACTAAACCACCTTTCAGTCTTTTACTTCCAAGCATACGTAAGTGTGTTGCATGAATCCCATTAGAAGACATTCTTGACAATGGAACAAAGCAGATTTTTCCACCTGCAGATTTTTCACTTTAATTGTTCACACGGTGCAGTAGGGAGGATCTGGAGAATCAGACTAATTTAACTGAATGTTTGTCCAGTAAAGGGTAGTCAACTCTGCACAAGTTTAGTGTTCAGCCCACGGGTTGTGAGAGCGTCATCAGAAATTGATTGGTTTCGGACAGTTTGATAAATCTGGTCTGTTACACTGCCAACTAGCCTGGTAATGCAAAGCAAGGCTGTGAATTCTTTGAGAAATAAATAATTTCCTCTAAAATATAGCAACAGATCCTGTCCTACCTCCAAAGTACATCCTTCCTGCTTTGTAGTACACTGGGAAAACATTGCTATAAATAAATAGAAATACATATTGATATGTATTATATATATGATATGCATTATATATGTCTGTGATATGTATTATGTATATGATACGCATTATATTGATATGCATGTACATATTGATATAAATATTAACATCAAACCAGAAGCAAAAGAAAAAAAAACAAGGAAAGAAAGAAATTCTGTCTCCAAGACCTGTGTATATAAAACTACGGAAGGTCATTCAAACTACCTACATCTAGAAAACCTCCTTACAAGTGTCACGTGTCAGCAGTCCTGGTGAAGTCAGGCTGCAGACTTTGCCACATACATGCGCTTCTCATAACTTTTTTTATTTGTGTTGTTACCCTTTTCTAAAGGACAGGATTTGCGAGCTTGGTATGAGATGGGGCAGGGACTGCAGAGTGGGGCTAACTCTGGCTGTGGGAGCAGTTAAATCAGCCATTTGGGGATACCAGTAAGAACAGAAAATTATGAAAATAGCCTGGATTTCTCTTTCAGTGTCCATGGACCTCAGTAAGAACACTACATGCAAAAGCCATGCCAGCATCTGGCTGTGGCACTGTGCTCCAAAGGAGTCTTGACTGTCCTGTATCCAGGACACTGCTGATGTGGAGGGAGATGAGGCAGGGCTAGCAAGCAGGAGGGTGAAGATTAGGAGCAGACTGAATGGGGCTCTTCCAGATAGGAAATGGTGGGGCATGTCAGGAACTGGTACTTTTTAAGCTTGCTTGAAAAGGTTTTGGAGAAAAGTTAGTAACAAGCTATGTTTTCAAGAAATGATACAGCCTCAACTTGAACATGACTTTGGTTAGGGCCAGTCCTTAAACCTTGCACAGCCTTGAGGCTCTGGTTCTGGTCCACGAGAGGTCTTTGGTTCTACCCCCTGCTACACAGGGGGAAGAAGGAGGTGATGTTCAGCTAAGAGATGTCACAGCAATAATAGCTTCTGACTTAGACATTAGGACTTGCCTGGAAATATAGCTAAACGTTCTGTGCTGTTCCTGACAGCCTCTGTCATGAGAACCTCACCTCAGAAAGAAGGGAGAGAGGTGGTTCCTGCCTTATTAGGCCAGAAGAAACAACATCTGCTCTTAGCTTCCTTAGGAAAACTTCAAATCAATCACACCCTTTTTCATTGGAGACCTATCTTTAGCTGCCAAAGCATTTTAAATTTTGCAGTAAATTTCCCACAGGCCACAGGAGTAGAAAATAAGTACAAGAGGAAATGACCCATGAAATATTTGCAGAGGTGATGTTCTGTGTGTGTTCTGCTAAAATGTTTCTTTTAGTGTATTAAGTGCTCATATAGCACTGCAGGCGCTATTAATCCAAGTAGTCATGTTTTTCCTAGCCCAGCACAGGCCCTTACCTTATGCTCACCCCCTTGAAATAAATCAAGGTGAGCACAGAGTTGTCATCACTGGAAAATAGTCTACCATTTTAAAAAATGAGACCTATTTCTGCCTGAACAGAGCTGGATGTTGCTAAAAAATACTGAGAATGTTAGTGTTACACGGGCTGTAAACTTCTTCTCTAACAGATACACTGGCAAAAGAGGCTCAGGAAGGACCAGCCGATCCTGTAGTTCAGCTGGTAATATGTGATTAGTTCAAAACTCAAGGGCCACATGCAAAGGCCTTACACTGGGATCATAAAATTCCCTGCTTTTCTGAGAACACAGGAGGAAAAGTTTTTTCTTTAATTTGATTGGACATCCTAATACATGTTCCCTATTTACAAGTGTGACTTGCTAACCGAGTGCAACCCATCCTTAATACTGGTTTGGTTTTCATTTATCCACATATTTCCTACTTACTCTCTTCTGCCTCGTTTTCCTTTTTTCCCTTTTCTGTCCCATTTCTGTTTCATTTGTATATACAGGAGCAGCTTGAAAGATACTGTATTGTAAGCAGCTACTCATATAGCTGGCACATATGCTAACCCTGAGCTACAACAAGCTAGTCACCTCTCGTGTTTATGAACTGCGCTGTCACAAAGTTACCAGTCGTGTGCTTTCTGCCATCTCGTGATTTTTATAACTTACAAGTAGTGTTCAACAATAACTACTCCTTCTGTAGGTGATGGACCACCTGCTGTTATGCTTACCATCACTTTTTAAGATATAGAATGAAAGCCTTACTCTTCTTTCCTGGGATCTCACCCTAGCTCTCCTGTTAATACAGCTCTCAAATCACACACATATCAAGTGCTTTTCATGGTTCTTGCCCATAAAGCTGCATAAATCTGGCTGCAGAAGTATCTTTTCAGTCCCTTTGTATTAAACAACTGTTGACAGGAAGATGTACCAAGAAGGGCCACCGGGATAAGACTGAAAGAGCTTAAATGACAAGGACTCAGGGTACATTCAGATTGCACAGTGAATCGCAGTATAAAGGCACTCACTGATCTCTAGGAAGCCGGCACAGCTGGAGGAAACAAGGCCTCAGCGTGTGCCTATCTGTCCCCTCAGCAGTCCAGCCACGCTGGACTACTTCTGCCCTGGAAAGAGAGAGCAACTTCCCTGAGGACGCAGGAGCTCATCCTTCCCGGCGCGCCTTCCCTCCCCGGTCCATCGGTCCTCTCGTGCCATCTAGCGGCGCACCAGATCTCAAGGCTCTCAAGAACCGTCCCACCACGGCTGTTGGGTGCACAGATGCCTGCTCTTTATTGTTTTCCCCTTTTCTCTGGTTATTCAAACCTTCCTAAATTTACAGACGAAACTCTTAAAAGACGCCACAGAACTGAAACGCGCAGTTCCACAGCCAAGGCACTGGTCCTCAAACAGCAAGTGTCAGGGGTCAGGGCGTGGGCGTGGGAGGAATGCTGCATGGAAAAACACTGGCTGATTTCACAGCTTAAACGTGAATCCAAGATGCAAATAACAACGCTCTTCAAACGCGCAGAAAGCTCATGCTTGGGGTAAAAAAGAAAACGGAAAAAAAAAAAAGGAATAGTCTGTCCTCTGAGACCAAGGTCCACGAGTCAAGAAGCAATAATCATACACTTCTGTAAATCTAGATTAGAAATGATAAGAAGATTTCTGATTTGTGTGGTACTGATGCACTGGAAAAGCTGCCAAGAAGGCTGTATGATCTTAGTGCAGGTCTTTAAAAACAGGCTAGAAAGCCACCTGTTAGGAACACCTAACACACTTAGAAAGACTGAGAAATTCTTTAGAAAAACTCTGCCATTTCTTAAATTTGTAAATTGCGCAAATCTCCCCCGGTCACACTCTTCTGTAACATCTTATTTTCTGACAGGCTTCTCTGAGTTCTTCTCCCTACTCCATTCTTGTGGTACTGGTGACTTGCAGTTTCCCACTGCCCATCAGATTGTTCTTGAAGTGTGCATGTGGCATCTGTATAGGAATATCATGTAGCCAGGAAAATGAGTCTGCTCACAGCTCTTGGTCCATCTGTACCCCTTTGGAAAGTTTGCAGCTCTAGACCCAGAGGCTGGATTGAACACCATTTGTTGTCAGTGCACAGTGTCTTGGGAGACAAGAAAGGATTATTTCTTGTTTTAAGAAAAAGTATTGTTTTTCTTTAATATAAATATATACGTATAAATATATATGGTTGTGTGACCATGGGTACATGTGCACATATAAGAGGTAAATGATGCTGCTGCTTCCAGGAAAAACATTTCTGAGAACTTAAACTTCTTTCTTACTGCAAGAAGTGCCTCAATGTAGCTGATCCACTCAAAGCTCCAAAAAGAGTTTCATCTCTTCCTCAGAGCTATTTCAATTTGAGATCTCAGAAGCAGGGCTTGCCAGTAATGCCTTCTTAGTGGAGCAGGACAGCTCAGTAGGATTTTTAGTTGTCCTGGGTTGAAGGTGACCTCTCTATCCCAATCGTGCAGCTTTGTCCTTTCTGATTGTTATGTCTACCAGCTGCCCCACCCCCCCTCCCCGGCGGGCTGGTTTCCGCCGGAGGACAAGGGCTAGCTGGCTTCTTGCTTTTTGCTAGCTTCTGGCTTGGCTGGCTTGCTGGCTTTGCTAGCTTTGGCTGCTTTCCTAGTTCTTTTTTTTCCCCTCTCTCTTTCTCCCCTCCTCCCCCCCGAAGATCACTGGACCGGCTCCGGACCTGACCTGGGAATATCCGGGAATGTCCCGAGTCCCCAACAAGAAGAAGCTTTGTGGCCTCCTCCACAGCGACTGCCTGAATACCATCCGGGGCTCTTTCTTTTCCCTTGTGTTGGGGAGTGTTTTCTTTCCCCTTTTGTTTATTGGTCAATAAACAGGTTTTTTCCACTTTTCCTCCGAGGAGGAATTCCTTCCCAAACCCAGGCTTGGGGGGAGGGGTGGTGGAGGTTTGTTTTCTAGGGGGCTCCCTTTTGGAGGTTCTCCCCTAGTCTCTCCTAAACCACGACATTAGTTTATCAGCAGCTGTAGTCTGTGCCACCGTCAGACATCTATCTACTGTATTTTATTCCTTCATGATGCACTTCATTTCCACACCAAGCATAAAAGCACATGTTACACAAGCCAACGGACTCAAGTAACCATCACCAGATTCATAAACAAAATGGTACTTGAATCTTCCTGCCAAATTAGACTGCACCAGCATCCTGAACAGATCCCATTTCCCACCTACTTAGCTGCACTCCCTTGAACAAAACAAGTTCCTCTTTCCATCCTAAATTACAAACATGTGTACAAGGATCAGTAACTTCAGCAGCCTAAGTATAGGTGAAGATGGAGATTTCCAGAATTTTTATGGTAATTTCTCACTGATAGGTTGTCTTCCAGTAAATATTAACACCGTGCCAATACTCGTAAGACAAATGACCCATGAGTTTGGTCTGCTTTGACCAGAGCTGGATGTTGCTATAAAATACCGAGAATGTTAGTGTTACACGGGCTGTAAACTTCTTCTCTAACAGATACACTGGCAAAAGAGGCTCAGGAAGGACCAGCCGATCCTGTAGTTCAGCTGGTAATATGTGATTAGTTCAAAACTCAAGGGCCACATGCAAAGGCCTTACACTGGGATCATAAAATTCCCTGCTTTTCTGAGAACACAGGAGGAAAAGTTTTTTCTTTAATTTGATTGGACATCCTAATACATGTTCCCTATTTACAAGTGTGACTTGCTAACCGAGTGCAACCCATCCTTAATACTGGTTTGGTTTTCATTTATCCACATATTTCCTACTTACTCTCTTCTGCCTCGTTTTCCTTTTTTCCCTTTTCTGTCCCATTTCTGTTTCATTTGTATATACAGGAGCAGCTTGAAAGATACTGTATTGTAAGCAGCTACTCATATAGCTGGCACATATGCTAACCCTGAGCTACAACAAGCTAGTCACCTCTCGTGTTTATGAACTGCGCTGTCACAAAGTTACCAGTCGTGTGCTTTCTGCCATCTCGTGATTTTTATAACTTACAAGTAGTGTTCAACAATAACTACTCCTTCTGTAGGTGATGGACCACCTGCTGTTATGCTTACCATCACTTTTTAAGATATAGAATGAAAGCCTTACTCTTCTTTCCTGGGATCTCACCCTAGCTCTCCTGTTAATACAGCTCTCAAATCACACACATATCAAGTGCTTTTCATGGTTCTTGCCCATAAAGCTGCATAAATCTGGCTGCAGAAGTATCTTTTCAGTCCCTTTGTATTAAACAACTGTTGACAGGAAGATGTACCAAGAAGGGCCACCGGGATAAGACTGAAAGAGCTTAAATGACAAGGACTCAGGGTACATTCAGATTGCACAGTGAATCGCAGTATAAAGGCACTCACTGATCTCTAGGAAGCCGGCACAGCTGGAGGAAACAAGGCCTCAGCGTGTGCCTATCTGTCCCCTCAGCAGTCCAGCCACGCTGGACTACTTCTGCCCTGGAAAGAGAGAGCAACTTCCCTGAGGACGCAGGAGCTCATCCTTCCCGGCGCGCCTTCCCTCCCCGGTCCATCGGTCCTCTCGTGCCATCTAGCGGCGCACCAGATCTCAAGGCTCTCAAGAACCGTCCCACCACGGCTGTTGGGTGCACAGATGCCTGCTCTTTATTGTTTTCCCCTTTTCTCTGGTTATTCAAACCTTCCTAAATTTACAGACGAAACTCTTAAAAGACGCCACAGAACTGAAACGCGCAGTTCCACAGCCAAGGCACTGGTCCTCAAACAGCAAGTGTCAGAGCGTGGGCGTGGGAGGAATGCTGCATGGAAAAACACTGGCTGATTTCACAGCTTAAACGTGAATCCAAGATGCAAATAACAACGCTCTTCAAACGCGCAGAAAGCTCATGCTTGGGGTAAAAAAGAAAACAAAAAAAAAAAAGGAATAGTCTGTCCTCTGAGACCAAGGTCCACGAGTCAAGAAGCAATAATCATACACTTCTGTAAATCTAGATTAGAAATGATAAGAAGATTTCTGATTTGTGTGGTACTGATGCACTGGAAAAGCTGCCAAGAAGGCTGTATGATCTTAGTGCAGGTCTTTAAAAACAGGCTAGAAAGCCACCTGTTAGGAACACCTAACACACCTTTTTGGCAGTGGTGTGCTAAATGCAAGTTATTTTCTACAATCCCTTAAAGTCCTGTGACTACATATTACCAATGAATATACACATCCACCTCCAGCTGTTGCTTTAATGAGTGATGCTAGTGCTCATGTTTATCGATGTGTTATGGATAATGCCACTTATGGTCACATCAGAAAAATTTACTAGTAGGCAGTGAGAAGAATGAATTCAGCAAAGAGCAGCAGCACAGCTCTTTTAATCACTGTTTTTGCTAACCTGAACAAGAAGTCCGAGTCTTATCCAACCAAAAGAGATACAGACTGCTGACTTCATGCTACTTTCATTGCAGACCATCCCTTTCCCATTTGTACCAGGTCATTTGCCACAGGAAGGTTGAGAGAGGAGCACTCCCTAAAGCCATTTTCATGCACTCAAAGACTCTATTATTCTATGGCCAAGAGATCAGCTTGAGAACAAAGAAAAAAAGCTGCTTTCCAGAAATTTAACAAGAGGTATGGCTTCCATTAAGAATGCTTAAAAAAATGGCACAACTAAATGAAATTATTTTCTGTAAAGCCTGTGTGTTAAGTTCATCACTCTCTTATGGAGTATGGAAAAGACGAAAGAAGTTAAAATTATACCTAAAGCACTGAAAAGGTCAATCCTGGTCAAGCTCTCAGCAAGAATTTTGGAGTTTAGAGTCCAGACAATTCTGTTTAAAAGTTATGAAGAAAATTTTTCTGGGTGCTCTGCTTGTGATTCTGTATTCTTATCTCTCCTGGTTTGATTCTTCACTGTTTTAACATTATCATCCAAACAACACATCAAACAGATGAGAACTATTGGCTTTTTGAGGCCATTCTTGCATGGATCTCTGCAGTTACTAGCACGAAATTCTGGAAACTAAAGGCAATTTATATATTTGATATAAAATAGTAGAATCGTAGAATGGTGTAGGTTGGAAGGGACTTTAAAGAACATGTAGTTCCAAATCTCCCTCAAAATATTTAAGTCACTACAGAGTATTCCTTACATTTATAGTTTATTATTTACAGAGTGTATCCTAAAATGCTGCTGCTGTTTCTGTCAATGCAAGCTTTACAGGACTCAGTGTTTCAGGTTTCTTGCAGTGGTGGCCGACCTGACCGTGAATGGCTGGGGACCCGCATTGCTCATTACAGCAGTGGGCACTCCTGGGCACGCTGCTCTCCTGGGTGGCTAGGCTGTGGAGCAGGAGGGTTTCCATGCACCTCCACCACCACCATCTCTGCTCCAATTTTCTTGCTCTCTCACTACAACCTCAATTAAACAGTTTGATGGGAAAAAGCAGAAAGCAAGTGTCTGGTTACCACTCGAACCCTTGCTAGGCTGCAAAGAAGGAAGTCCTGCCAGTCAAATTCTGCTTACATGGGGCTTAGCAGACCCACTTTTCCTTTAGTCTTTAAATTATCATTCCTGCCAAAGCCAATGACATATGCACACCATGTTTGCATTCAGCAAAAATGAGACAACATCCTCATTAGTTTATTTTTTTGGACTGACACCTGAACATTAATGTCAGATTCTTGTGTTAGTATCATTTGTTGTATGAGTTTTCTTTTATTACTACCTTATGCTGGAAGAAATGAATTGAATATGGAAATGTCTCCCGAATGAATGCTGGTTTTAGACAGTTTATAGTAATATAGGACAAAAATTATGGTTTTTTTCATTAAAACACTCTTATCAGGACTGTAGTGGTGTGTTTTGGGGTTTTTCCTGTTTTCTATATACATCTGTTTGTTTTATACTCTTTAACAATGGTTTTTCCCATGTACCCCATGTTTTACCCCATTATGGTTTACCCCAGTTATTGTTATTAATCAATCATCATTTATGTGACACCTGGGTCCTGTCTGTCACTCTGAGGCCTCACCCTGATGTCTAGAAAATTCTGGTGATGACACCGAGAGATTGGCAGGGTCTCGGTTCCCCTTCCCTTTGTTCTTTGTTCTATAGGTTGTCATTAGGTTCGGGGTCAGTCCCTTCCCATTCTGGATTGGTTCCAAGCTGTCTCCTCCCCACTCCTCCCCCCCCCACCCCCCCCCATATTTAAGGTGAAACCCCGGGAGTTCAGTGGGCTTCGGCGGGCTGACTCCTGGGTGAAAGGAAGTTGTGTGGATTTAAATAAAACCCAGTTGAAGTTCCCGACCAGAGTTTCATCCCTTTATTTCTCACATTGTTCACGCTTCTGCCGAGGCAAGGACCCACAGGATCGGAACTTATTCCAGAATACAGGACTGTACCTTTTTGCGATGCCAGTGCCAGAGCTAGCATGGAAGAGTGGGCAAAAGCCCCGGGAGAAGCACCGCACCATCGCACAGGACCAATGTTAAATTGAATCAGTGATAGTGGCTACATCACAGCTGCTTTTTAAAAGGAATTTCTCTGCTGTATAAGGACTCAAGATAAGCAAAAAGAAAGACAAGTAAAAGTAATATTTTCTTTTTTCCTTCTAAGTGCAAATTTTCAGGCATTAGAAACCATTTGAGTATCAAAGACATAACTCTGACAATAACACAGCAGATATATGCTTGAGAGATATTCTCTCACGAATTTGCTCTATCTGTATTCATTGGTAAAAATTGCTATAAAACAAAATCCAATTCTCACATATTACAAACATGCATGTAAGATGTATTTGTAGAGAAAGATAAACACACTTATATGGAAAATACCATTACTACCATTATAGGTCTAAGTTTATGGGCTAGTGGATAGAATAAAACAATAACTATACTTAAAAAAACTTTAAATTATACATAAAGACTTCAAGAATCTTCAGGCAAAGGGCTATAAATAATGCACTCATTTGTAGTTGCTGAATTTGAATTACTTATGGCTTTTTTCACATGTACAATCATTCTTCTACAGAAATGCATTATTACAAAGTATGAGTACAGCATCACATGCTGTTATGAAAAGAAAAATATAGAGAGCTTGTAATAAGAATTTTCTTGCAATCTTTATTAAGCCTCATGCTCTTTCATGATTACCTCACCAGAAACACTGTGGTAGTAAAATTCCTTCTTGGTTGGTATACATAAGTAACTGTGTACCACACTAAGATATTTTATAGCTTGATAGAAGTATGCCTCCTAAGGATTTGTCCATAGTCCCATGACAAAATTCACACTGACTTCAGTGGCATAAGGATTTATGAGGATTTTACTCTCCTCAATACAAGAGACTGAGCACCAGCTAATAGTATTTTATTCACTCAAAAGACACAAGCAGATTTTGCTTCTACTCCTGCTCTCATTTTAATTTATGTTGCAGATGATTACAAGAGATCAAATAAGCAAATCTGAGCATCTGGAGACGAGAACCCGTTACCTGCTTTATTTACTCCCTCATTTAGGCAAGTGTTTTATTACACTGTGGGGACAGTTTCATGTACATATATACCATCAGTCACACCATGTCACCGGACAGGCAGTAACTTTTTATGCCATTTGCAAGCTCAGCCACATGCCCCATGTAACATGCCAATCCAAAAACACCTTTCTCAATGCTAACCTGGGAAGTTTAAACTCTTTCTTTCCAGCTTGTTTAAAAATTTTTTTCTTGAGCCAAACAAAATGGATATAAAGAAGACTGCAGGAGTCCTAGGCTGGGAAAAGTATTCTGGCTCATTAAGTGCAGAGAGCTAAACCAAACAGGTGGCAGCATTTCCCCACAGTGCAGTAAGAAACTCGTCTGAGTGACTTACAGTCTTAGGCATGCAAGAAACACTTCAATTGCTAAGTACAAATTTTGCCTACATGATATGTGCCTCATATTTTGTCCAGTCAATCTTATTTGAGTTGTAAGAACATGTCTAAATTCTAATACAGCAGAACTGGGAATGATTAAAATCATTAAACCATGATTGGTATGCTTACATACCATTTTTTCTTCTAGCTTGACAACTACAAATAGCTTTACATTATATATATATATANATATATATATATATATATATATATATATATATAAAGTGCTTTCTACATAAAGCTTCCAAAATTAGACAAGTTATTTTTCTAAAAATCCAGAAAACTTGGGAATTAAATAAAATACTACAGTAAAATGAAAGGATTATATATAGGGAAGATGGCATTCAGACCAAGATGGGAAGGCATGTGTGTGGCTCTTTGCATTCACTGCAATCACACTTGAGTGTTTCTATGAAGAAAATATTTTTATTTTTTTAAATAAGAATACAGTAAGTTTTTATAATAGTTTTTACAGATTACAGATGCCCTCATTACTATAATGTAATTAAATTATAACTCTGGATTTAAAAGTCACTAAGCACTGGCTCTGCTGAAACACCAGAGGGAGCAAGTTTCACAGAGGCCTGAATGCTTTTATTGAAAACTCCTGGCTACTGTGTTTCCTCATTTAGGAGGAGCCAAAAGAATTTAGTCAGATTACCTGAAATGGCTGGGAATGTGCCCCTCAATCCAAAGCCCCAAAGCCCTTAAACTTGTGATGAAATGTGTAATAAGGAGCCCCAAACAGCAGAAAAAGTGAGGATGTGCATAATTTGAGCAGTTGCAGGTTTTTAGTCACAAAGCTGAAAAATCTTCTGTTACTCACTATCGGAGGAAAAACTAACAGCCTTGATGCATTTGCCTAATAAAGATTATTTTGGTACTGATTGTTTTTTTAAAAATTGACTCACACTGCTCCTTCACAGCACAAATCACAGACTCAGTTGTGACAGACCCCTCTAAAAGACTAAAAAAGGAACAGAAGATATGATCAAAGTCAAATCCACCATGCAATGAACTGAGTTACTTGGAAAAAACACATTCTCTTGTCCTTCATTAGGGACTAAACTAAGCAGGGCTCAAAGGAAAAAAGCTCCAAATCAGTTGTCTTTCTGAAGATTCACATCTGAAAAAACTAGACCTGACTCAGAAGTGACCTTGTTGCTGAGTCTTAAATGGGGACTGAAACTTTTCAGCTGCTCGTAAGGGCTGATCAAGTGACATTGTTAATACAGTGATAAAAATCCTTTTATGTCATTACACTGGGCCCAGTTTGGTCAGAAGACATTGCCACCCAGTACACAGTGAGATCCCAAGGGATTTTTTTTTCACACCTGATGCCCTGTTGGTGGTACCCTGCTCCTGAGGGACCTCTAAGGTCAAGAATAGTCTTTACATCATGATTAGTGCAAATTCTCCTCATAAAGAATTTTTCAGCATGCACGTGTCTTACTCTTTCCTACTCTCTCCAGTGAATGGTGCCTGATCTGAACCTCTAGCAAATTATTCTGTATAGACAGAATGCACAGGAAGGGCTGTTTCAAACCAAGGAAAAGTTTTGGTGGTTTTGGTGTCTGCTTTCAATCTAAGAACAATGAGTTTCAGAAAAGAGGGAGGAGGAGGAGAGGAGAAAGTCATAGGACTAAGCCAGGGAAACGGACGGAGAAGAGGAAAAAGAGCAGAGTGAGTTGGGTTTCTGGCCAGGGAGCAGCAACAGCAGCTGAAAGCAGAATTCACATGAGGTATTTTTGGAGCTGGTCTGATTGGTGCCGTTGTAGCAAACCAGCGCATATTTCTTTTACTCCAAACCATTATGATCCCATAGGAAAAAGGCATCCAAAGGATTTGGTCACCACAATTACTATAAGAAACAAAGATCTGGGTGCAAGGAGTAAGCAAAAAGAATGCCTAAAGGACGGTATTTCACAATATACCCTCCAGCTGTATTTCAGTAAGTGAAAAGTTTGTCAAACAACAAAAGTACCAGAGAATGTCTTATTGCCCCTAGCCACCTTCAGGCAGCATTAGAGGATTTCTAATGCCTAGACAAAAAGTATTTTCCTGCTTCTAAAGTATAGGATGAAAGAAGGAAAACTATCACAGTGAACTTTCAAGGATTGAAGAGTATATTTGAAAGAAGAAAATATAACTTTGATTTAGCAAACTCCACAGTGTTTTCCCCTCCTCCTGGTAAGCACTGTAATTAGGGAGTTTGTACTTCACCTGACCTTAATGGATAAACTTATTAGCTGTTGGACCACTTCACTCGTCCTTTTTAAGCTCCAAGGAAGAGGCTGTCTGGCACCTCAGCAGGCTACTGAGATACAGCAGCGCTGTCACTGCTGTCACTGCCTCCCAACTTGAAACATACAGCCCTCTCACATACCACACAGGTCTCATAGTTCAACTCTCGAGCTCACAGAGACCACAAAATATTTGGCAGTGCAAGAGATCTATGATCTTTCCTGTTTGGTTTTGCTCAGAGCTCTATAAGGCAAACATTTGGTGCAAAGGCACAGGAGACTTCAAGAATTTCATCAGTATTCTCCTCTTGCATTTTGGTTTCTGTCTCCATCCAATGCAGGCAGCTGGCATCCTTCAGCCATTTGAAAGTTAGTTTGCCTCTGAAATACACATTAGTGCCACATACTGGCTTTCATGTTGGAGAGTGGATGCATGCCATATGGCAATGACTGGATATATTTCACACTGTTTTCAAATCTACCAGCAAGACAGTTCAAATCACCTTCTAAGATTACCAGAGTGATAATTCTGTAGTTATCTGGTTTCCTGACAGATTTATTTGAATCTTATAATTCTCCAATAGCACATGATCATGTATAATTTTTTTAAAAGTTTTGTCAGAAAATCAGTTACCACCATTAAAAACTGCACACAAAATGTATGTTTTTTTTCATCTTCAGTCCCTCCCTAAGTACTCTGATTTTTTCAACTTCTTTTTAAAAAGAAACTGATCTCTCCTAAACTTGGAGAGCCGTTACAAAGCAGCTGGCACTGCACAGAGCTAGATAAAGTATTCCATCAGTATTCCTTCTTCTACATCCTCATTAAAAATTAGTTCAATAATGACACTATACATCCAATTTCAAATAACTTCATATTTTTTACTGTAGGAATTCAGTTTTAAATTTAGCAAGAAAACTTTGATTTAGCAGGCAAGTTCTTGACTTAGGAAATCTCAGCTTTTGACTTACAAAGCAAAAATTTTAGTAACTTCAAGCCAGGTAAATGAAAAATAAATGTACCTTACAGTATCAATTTGATAGAAAAGATGTATGCAAATAACATTTTTTTCCTTAGGAGGGGAGTTGTGTATATCAATTAACTTTTCTCTACCAGTTTTCCTACTTTGTTAATGCAGAGACTGAGGCAGATCCCGGTGGGTGATTTAGAACAAGAATTTAATACAGGTGCTAACTCTGTAGAGGGAACATCACAGAAAGCTTATTGCTAATGTTTTATTGGCAGCTGATTGCTTCTGCTTGGGCTAAATAATTAGCAAACTGAAGTGTACCGAATAAATAAAAGTTTTAAAATCCAAGCAAGTCACCTTTTAAGTTACTTCCTTCCATGCATCCCAAGAAACCCTGAAACAATCCACTGACAAAACTTACCCAAGGACAACAGAAAATATTTTCCAGTTCATGAGGTCAGGAGTAAGTTGTCAGTGATCAAACAAACGTCTCATTATTAGTTTGTGGAATCTAGTAAGTGCATTTTTTCTTTAGTGGTTTTCTTTTCCAGAACTGGGAAGTACTGGTTTCCTTCTCTCTCTTGCTTATGACTAAGATGCAGTGCTATGCTAGGCTGGCCAGAGGCAGGAAGACAAGAAGATTGTGTATTTTCTCCCATAGAGATTCTTTTCTCTAGACAATTTTAATGTGGCTTGAAAGCAAGTCCTGTCCAGGTTAGCTTTAATAAGAAAGAGAATGCTCGCCAGGGATTGTGGTTACCCTCAAGACTTCAGTTAAATCATTTGGGAGCACAAATATAAATTCCATTAACAGCTTGCTATATTTTAGCTTTCAAAACCAAAGCCTTAGTGTGTTTTGTGACACAGATGAATAGCTAGGATATTGAGAATATGACTAGATTTTTAAATTAATGAAATCTACACCAGCAAGAAATGGAATATTGTTTGTATCACAAAGGGGTACTAAAGACTCAGTATGTCTACTTTTTCTTGATTCTTTTTCTAAGAAATATAGAACTAAATCAAGCACTAACAGTCTTGTTTTATTAAAAACATTTTTTTCTTTTTCTTTTTAATTACAATGAGAATGTCCCCTTTTTGTTATTCCTGCCAGGCACCAGAAAACTTTACTTGGCTCTCCTTAGAGGAAGAGAGTACTATTGCAGTTGCAATACAAGCACCTTTGTCATCCTAACACCTTCACCAGGTGGTTTATTATCACTATCTCTTTATTCTCCTTGGAATAAGCAGATAAATTCACACAAGTGCATAAAATCTAAGCTCCACAGACAATTACATCAGATCTGTCCTCTGGCAGATCACCCAATATGAGAAAATCTTGCAGCATGTCAGGTGTGGACATAATCACTTTTCTTTTCTTCACATTTCCCAAAGCTCACTACAATAAGCTCTTTATGCTGACATTATGACTTCCTGCTGGTTTTATGCTAAATGCAGATCAAATACCTGATGCTTTATAAAGCTGAAGTGATGGGAGCCTCAAGGAAAGTCTGCTGGGACAAAGTTAACCTTGATGATATTTTTGGTGAGAAATCTTATCAGCACCCTACACCAGTGCTTTATCTCATGTGATGTTCTGCCTGAGGCCCTAGGAGTCTTAAGTCAGCATCAGTTCACCAGTGAAGGCAAGCACACACATTAAGGTTCAGCTTAAATGAAAGTGAAGGTGCTCATACTTGGACACTAGAGATATTTCTAAATGCTCCCTACCCTCTACAATTTTCCACCATTACACCAGTTTTGGAATATCTACATTGTTCTACTAACTGCAAACACTGTTTCTGTGAAAGCTTTGCTTTTGAGTTTCCATACCGATTACCCCAATCTCTTTCCTTTTGCTGTGGGAATATTTGCAGGTGCAAGTGGAATGCTGGCAAAATCCTGAAACTGTAGCTCCTGGAGAAACTGATCCTGGAGATCACGCAGAAGAGCAGTGCTGGGAATTCCTGTCTGTGCCCAAGGTCTTGCAGGGCAGATTTTCATTGTATTTACCCCAGTGCCATGAAAAAGAGCCAGAACCTCCCAAAGCAGTTAATGCCAGCACTGAGGGGTCCCTTCCAGGATTGGTCCTAAACAGAAGCTCTCCCCTGAGTTACACACACAGTCCCAGCTACATAATGTACGGCTACACTGTAATTGCTGGGTAAGCAAAGAGGGAGAATGAGAAGTTTTTCTCTGGGACATGGAAATTTCCCAGCTCTGCAAGATGAGGACAGGACTTCATCATGAATCACTGCTCTGGTAAAAATCTAGCCCAGTAAAAGGACAGTCCGTAAGGATGAGAATCACCCCACCTAAGGTTGACAATCCCTAAATCTGTGCAGGATGGCAAGGCTTCTTTTATAGTTGATGGAGACAAATGGGTGTCTCTAGCATGTTGCTCTTCCCACTTGAGTGTACACAGATGTCTAAAATAGACCATGTGAGTCACACGCTACAAATGCCTGTTTCTTTCCTTTGCTTCAGAAAAGGAATCTAGACAACAAGTGCCTAATTGTCAATGTCCAGTGTCCAGCTGCATGAAAGCCAGTCTGGCTGGAAGGATGTGATTTGTTCAGCTGGGTTAATTAAACATGAACACCTCTAAAACAGGACAAGCAGCAATGATTACAATTAACAGGATTGATGAACACCAAAGGACGAGAGGCATAAGATTGTCTGAAAATAAATTATATACTTTTCTATCCTCTTCTTCCTCTGTTTCATGAAAGATGAACATTGACTATGCAGATAAAAAGGACATGCCCCAAATCTTGACTGTCTTCTGCAAAGATCCATAATCTGGAGAAAATGAGATGTCTTAGCTTGAATACAGCCAGTGTAAGAGGGCATGGGCATAAAAGAAACCCTTGAAGTAACATCTATGCTAAACAAAATTATGTGGGCTTACTCCTTTTACTTGCCTTCACTCTTCACTATGCCTTTTATTGCAAATTCTGAAAATAATTATCTTTTAGATAAAATTAAAATCTCTTTAAGATCAGGTTAAACTGAATTAAAAAAAAACCAACTGAGTAACTGGGGGGTCCCAGTCTAAACATCAGGTTATCAACAATAGCTGTTTCTGCTTCATTCCATAACCTGGATTAAGAAACTGGTGATGCCTGATTGGCATGCAAAAACCTTTTGCAGACAGCAAATGGTGCAGCATATTCCCAATGGGGCACATAACAGCCTCCTTTAACATTTGGGAAAGAGAATATTGGCTTCTCTACTTCATTAGTAACTTTCCAAAACCTCATTGACTAAACATTTGAACAAACTAGGTAAATAATTATCTTTCTCTCCAGTTGATACAGAAGTAAAAATATACAGCCAATGGTTATTGATGGTGGGGTATTTTAATTTCATAAGAAAATATCCAGTTGTGATGGCCTTTGTAACTCTACTGTGCTCCCTTATTTATTGAATTAGGTTGTTTGGATCATGGTCCAGTCAGTTACGAAAAACAAATGAAGGAGCTTCAGTCCAAAATGGCATTAATCAATTGCATTTCTCCTTTCCTGTAAAGCAACTGGCTCAACACGATGGCATTTCAAAACACTTCTAAATGGAGACAGCCAAAGGCCCCATGTAATGGGAGAAGAACATGCTCTACTGTGGGGCATGTTTTTACAGGCATTTGCTCTTTTTTCCTTTCTACATCCATCTGGAGAACCTAGAGCACAATAATTCTGTGATTGTTACTGAGCAATGTGAGTAACTGCAGTATTATCTTACATTTCCTTTGCAAAATATCTTTTAACCTATTACATTATAATGACTCAAAACAGTAATTTCACACATTAGTCTAAGTTTTTTGTAAAAGTTGTCCGGTCAGTAAGATGAAGGACTTTTTCTTCTCACTTAAAAAATTATACAGTCACTGGAAACGAGCTTTGACTAACCAGAAGCTCTCTTAAAAGTGTGCAAGTAATATAAACTTATTTTTACTCTGAAAAGTGCATAGCTATTTATTTTACCAGGAAAATAAACTACCTGACAGAGAGAACATACTTTAAACCAACTTTTCAAGAGCTCCCTTGAGATTATTAGNAAAAAAAAAAAAAAAAAGAAAAAAGGTAAAAAAACCCCCCACTGATGAAGGACACCTCAATTTTTTAATATCAAATATTCATGTATCTAGTGGAACTTGCATCTCAATGAAAATGACATCCCTTTATATCGTGTCTCCAGATCCAAATGGACAGATAACAACATCTGAAAAAGCAGAAAGTCTAAAATGACCGGATACAAAGAAATAACTTAAAATGGCAAAATTAGCTGCTCCTTGAAGAAAAAAAATGTTCAAGAAAATACTAACAACTTTTTCACCAGGGAGAAAAAGTTTCCTACCAGGGAATAAAAGCAGCTTTAGCAAAAGTAGTTGAAATACTACAGAAGAAATCAATGTGATTTCCAGATTAAATGGAAGTCTTCAGTGAAGTCTATGTGTGAGGTAAGAATATGTCCATAATCATAGTCAAGGAACAAGCAAAGTTTAAACAGCTTAATGCACTTCAGTCTACTCACAAGCTTCCCTTTATCTCAGAATTCCGAAAAATGGCCATATAATTAATACCAGACTCAACAGAAAGATTTTTAGTGAAGATGTTACTTAGGCAGAGCTACAAAATATACTCAAGTCATAACAGGATTTGTGTCAACACTGGAGAATAAAAAATTAATCAAAATTTTTTATCCTTTCACACCTCAGGCTCCATGTTAACCGTATGATGAAATTTGAAGGGAAGAATAATTAAAGGCTTGAAGGTAAATGGACAATAGAATAAAATGTAACATGGCTTTAGAAAAGGTAGGTCATGTCAGACTAGCCTGATTTTTTCCCTTGATAGGATACCTGATTTTCCAGACAAAAGAACTGCACAGAGAGATTAGATTTTATCTGAACTTCAACAGAACATTTGGTAAGGTGTCACAATGGAGATTACTTGATAAACTGGAAAAAAAGAAGGTTAGAAAAAGACCCTGAAGGTGCTGAATAAAGTTGCAGAGGAAATGCCTATGAGTTGTGCTGAAAGGGAAGCCTCTGGCCTAAAAGAGATTACTCCCGTAGAGCTTCTCCTGAAGCAGTCCTGATATTAATTTTATTTATAATTTTACTTTTGTGATTTCACCCCTAAAATAGGAATGAATACAAGACGTTTGGAAAAAAAAAAGAAGAAAAAAGAGAAGCATTGACAGGGAGAAACCCATGCAAAAAAAAAAAAAAAAAAAGGAGCAGAATATTAAACATGGGATGGAAGTACAAAGTACAGTGCCCCCCAATTGAGATGGGATTCAACTCATCCAAGCCATCTAGAAACTTTGTAACTTCCCACTTCTTTGTATAATCCATAGAAAGATGTGAACAAATCCACTGATATTTTCTATTATCTACATTAGACCCATGTCTAAATGGGATGAATGGAGATTCTCTGGAGATTCTTCTGTCTTTCTATAGTCTCTCTATATAAGGTACATTTGGAAGTCTTCTTTAGATGCCTAACTTGAAAAAAAAAAAAACAACAAAGAAATCTCCCCAAGGACAATTGAGAATTTACTTTTCAGTAGCTCATCAGTCAGAAATCAGGTAAAAGAAAAATATGCAACTTTCTTTTCTGACCCAGGACTCAATAAAACACAAATAACTTCTTCAGACATACTACACAAGATAAATTCAGCTGAAGCAGCAAAGAGTTAATACAAGTGTAAAAATACTAGTGGAAGCCCATCTGAGTCATTATCTGGCTATCCCTATTCTGCAAGAGTCTTTCAGAACACAGCTTGTCGGGCAAGAAAACACTGCAAGAGCAAGAACTATATGAATAGTTAAATGCCTCATTAGACCCTCCCTCTCACAAGGGAGAAGGACAGTTTAATCTTAAAACCCACAACAGCAGCAGGTTAAAAATTTGCCATGAACAGATTTAGGCTGGAAACTTTCTCAAACATGACAACAGTGAGGCTGTGGGAATGCCTTCCAGAAGAGCTACTGAAGGCCAGAAACCTAAAGAGTTTTAAGTGACCTGGACCGTTTTATGAAATAATTATATGATGCAGGGCCTGAGAAGAAGAGGTGCGCCAGAAGAATCTTGCTAACTTTATTTTGGCTTGAAAGAAGACCCCAAAAGCTAAATTCCCAAGTATAATTTGGAAATGGGCTGAATTTCCCTGAGAACCTTTATTTTATACTTTAACAGCACCAAAAAGACATCTTCTGAGCTCTTAAAATATTTTTCCAGTGTATCCTAGTGTATTTATACAAGTTTTCAAAGGGAAATGACAGATTTGTCAGTTCTGATGACGATAACAGAACCAAATGTCTGAATTCAAAGCTAGTATCCCTTTTTATAGGGGTACGTAAATTTATTCATATAAAATATTTGGTTGTTGTTTTTATTTATTAATTTATCTATTTATTTATTTTTTTAAGAAAGAGTGATTTGAACAATATAAATGAGATAAATTTTTCATTTTGTCAGATCAAGCAATGAGCTTTTTAAACTTTTTTTTCCCTTGAACTTTTCTGGTATATTCAGATTCCTAAACAAAGTAAGTAATTAGTGAAATAATATCATAATTAAAATAAGCATTACAACTTGATTTCATTTCAGTAACTTTTTTCGTGTAAAATAAGAGGTTTAAAGTTTGTTATCAGCTACAGCTACTTAATTTCTGATGTCCTCATCCAAGTTTGAAAGAGAGTTTGAAGGGTTTCATAGAAAAATATTTATTTACATAGACACCTGATGGTCTTGTAGCATGTACAGTTTAAATTGTCATAGTGTAAGTAAATAGTCAATGACTGAATAATCAGATTTTATTTCTTCCCCTAGGAACTGAAATCAACCTTTGTCATTTTGCCATATGCCTGTCACAATTTTAGTACTATGAAAAATCTGAGGACTGAATCTATTCTTCTCTCATAAAAGCATCTTCTTGTAGTGTAGATCTGGGGAAGCACATGCTGAAACAAGCATTTAAGGACAAAAATATTGTAACTACAGAATAAATATATATAAAAAAAGACAACTGTTAGTCTTTAATCCCCAACCTTACATTACCTCACCAAAGAAAAAGCAGACAGCTAATAAAAAGTTACCAATAATTCATTACACTTATGTGTAATATATATGGTAGGTTATATATCACCTGTTCTTTCATGAATCTTTGAAAAGCAAATATACATTTTCTTGAATTTATAAAGGAAAAGATTATCCAAAATCATGCTTATCCAAATAAGCTTTCCATAAAAGCAAAAATACAGGTAGAAATCAAGACGTCTCTTGATTTCTCCGTGCTGTTGTAACAAAGGAAAAAAGCCCAACAAACCCAGGATTATCAATTAAAATATTCACAGATATGTACATCTTAAAACTAATTATTTTAGCTGTATTGTTCTACAAACTATTCAACCTGGTCATAAAGAAAATAATCTGTTGATTTCTAACTTTGTCACAGATCTTGCTCAGGGACAAGATCTACCTGCTCTAACTTCAGCCTGAAGCTTTGCTCTCATGCAATAATGCTCTCTCCATTCCCACAACAGAGCTTTTAAAGGAACTTAATTACATTGGTGATTGTAAAACTCCTTTGAAATTCCCCAAAGGTCTTCAGTTTACCCTATGACATGCACACACAAGCTACCCTTTTGCGCTAACGTAGACCATTTGTGCTCACATAGACCATGTGTGTTTTCTTAGAAAGTCAGGCTAAACATTTAAAGACGGGAGAACAGACCTCAAGTGAGTTGTTCAGGATCCCTTTGCCAATCTCAAAAGGTGCCAAGGATCAGTATAATTGTGATCTAAAGCTAGAATAGTGAAATTGTGATCTAAAGCTAGAATTGTATAGAAATGTGATCTCTGCATATGATGATGAAGAAGGGCAAAGATTTCAAAGAAAGGCAGAATAGCAGGCAAAAGTTCCCAGAAAAATTAGTGTGCAAGAAGCACACTCTCAGAGATCAATAAACAGCAATTTACTATTTTGCAACTGGAGTGTTGTTCCTCACTGCATATTAAATAAAAATAACAAAAACGTATCATGTGAACATGGTATTGATTGAAGATGTAACAACTGATTTTAGAATGAACTTGCTGCGCTCCTTTATGTGAAGCTACAGAGTAGTTTTTGATTTTGAAGACATAAAGATACTATATTAGGGGCAATCTTATCCAAAACAGACAAACAACTACTTAGTCTTCATTGCTGGATCTCTATTTGTCTATTAGCTATATAAAGTATATATTTGATAGCCAAATTCTCTTAAAATAGAGCTGATGTGAATCTGTATCAGAAAATCCTGAGCTGAAAGAGACCCACAAGGACCACCAAGTCCAACTCGAAATCAAAAGGCCCCTGCAGGGATCAAATGCACAACCTTGGTGTAATTAGCACCAAGCAAACTGAGCTACTCTCAGGTTAAATGATGCATGTCAAACCCTAGTTGTAACATGCCAAGTGAATATGGTTTTATGACTAATTTTTGAAGAAAAGCTGTACATTTGAAGAAAAGCTGAATATGCTGAAGCATATTCACAATGCTTCAATATCATGTGGTAGATTACTCAAATGCTTTAAGCCTTAGCTTTAAATCTCTTTACCATTGACAACATCAGTTTCAAGCTTTGTGTGTCTTTCTTTCTTCCGGTTTATCTATCTGTATTTCTGTGGAGAGTCTCACTGAAATTTCTAGGTTTCTTAAGAATGCCAATGTATTTATTTTTCAAACTTTTCAAGGGCTTTATGAGACTGGCTGGTAACAGGCACTGGGATCCTTGGACTAGAAGTATTTCTTGCCATGGTTGTGAAACGCTCAGCAGCCTGATCAAGAAATGCACAGATTCTTCTCCTGAGATAACAATCTTGCTCTTTCAGCTCTTGTACATTTTTCTGAACCTCTGCTAAAAGTTTATCAAACTTCCAAATTACAGTCTGATATTTCCTTATCCAAGTGCTTTCATTAAACAAAGCAGGTGGTCAGAAACATTTTGCAATATCATTCCCTCCTTGTAAACTTCACTATGTGTAGTTTTACCATTTTGTAATTGGAAATGATGAAAAGGAATACTTGCTCCAACCCAAGAGTGTATTTCTTTTATTTCGCTCTTTTCAGGTATGTGTTGTATATTCTTTCCTTCCTAACCACAAGATTGTCCCCCACTCTTACATCTGTTTATTTTTTCAGAATTAATTTTCACATTTTATGGCACAAAGAATTAAAAACTAGCATAGGCCAAGCTAAAGTCTGGGATCAAGCTAACCATTTTAAGTTCTAGGATCGTCTAATGACTTAAAATATTTTTTCAAGCTATAATTTATTATGCATTTATAGCTCGGTGCTTGTTTGAAGGGAGACAGTTGTACGCAAAGGAAGTAAGAATGTACATAAGGGAGGACCATATCTGATGGATTAATGGAGTTGCAGTCTTCGAGCATATGGATGAAAGAAGTGTCAGCTAAGTACAGGAAAGTGAAGTTGAGGATAAAATTGCAACCAGAGCTTTAGACAGACCACAAGTTTTTCCATTTTTGAAGAAACACCCAGTTCTCTTTCCCACAGAACAGAACATTAAATAATCATTATTAAATGTCATTTCAACTTCTCTGCAAAAATAAAGACTCTTTCTCCATTGAAACAAAGATACAAACCCAAGAATATTTGTATCATGATTGAGAAGTTTAGAAAAATCAGTGGCATCATGGATTTTTGAGATGTGAGAAATAAAAGTTAACTTTGGGATAATGTTACTACAAAATATAAAGAACTGAATTTTGCTGTAAACAGTAAGAAGTTGTAAATACTATTTTGTCAGACTAACTATAAAAGATAGTATGAAACAACTTACTGAATAAAACACAGGGCAAAGAGGTAATTATTTTATAGTTTTAAACATACAGATTTTTCTCTCTTTATTTTATAGAAGGAGATCCAGAAGACATATGGGTAATTTCTAAGAAAGAAAAAATCTCTATTGAAGGTAGTCTACTGAAAAATATTCAGGCATTTGAATAAAACATCTACTTGAAATAATTACTATAGCTAAAATAAATACAGAGGATGGCAAAAGTGAAAGACAAAATGATGTACCTCAAGGGCATTCATTTCTGAAAAAATATTCTTGAGGTAGTCTATCTGATCTATCATATGGTGGTATAAATAGGCATGATGCAAAATATAATTAATGAAGCAAACTTGAAACAAAATAATTTCTTAAGCAAGAGCAACAACAACCACTGGCACCCAGAAATCATACAAATAAGAATTCTTTTTATAATATAAACCCATAAAATTTATGTAACAGCACAAGCTGCCTCCTGGTGTTAAAGTGCTCTGGTTTTACACTTCAGCAACAATCTACAATACACACTTCTGAAATTTGCATTATGGATTTAGGTAATAAAATCCTTCAAAGATTCCATTCTTCCTATGCATTTTCTATTCTCATATAGCGCTGCTGTGCCAGTAGCATTACATAATTCACTATTCTTGCCTATAAACTCAATGCAAGTCTCCTTGAAGCATAAAGAGGACTTCATCTGCAAGTTTATGCCCCAGTGGAGCAGCAGCCACAGACAAAAGCATTGAGCTTCTCAGTTCTCAGCTCCCTTGGTAGACTGGAGAGGAAAGTCTCTCAAGATTACAAATCTTGCATTGAAGTAGGGTGAAAATTTCTAAGAAACAGACATAAGACAGTGTGACTAGGAAAACATGAAAGGAGAAGGGGAAAAGCAACGATTTACTGCAAAGGAAGGATGGTTTATCCTGTCCTTATACAAGCCATATTAACTACTCAGCAGTGCTGGGTGAAAGGCCAAGTGCATTCAACTCAAAACAATTCAGAACAGACATAACCTGAATTCAGAACCATATACACAGAAATTATGTTATGGAAATCCATAGTTTATCCACTCCTAATTTCTGTCTTTCCCAATACTCCTGCAACACTTGCCACTCTGGACTGTAGGTACTGCAGTCCTAAACTGTGAATTTAAAGGGATGCATTAAGGAAGTTCAGATACATGCCAAATAAATACAAGACAGGAAATGTCACTTTCATTATAAGATTTAGCACAAAAATAAAGGCATGCATCCTTATATAAAGCAAACATCTGAGGCTGAAGTTCCAAAAAACTGATCTTATATTCCTTCCTCATAAAATGTCAGGTTCACTACCTTATTTCCATGTTTTTTTACATGCTCACATACACTTTGCACACAAATCTACTAATATTGGCTTTCTTATGACTGTCAGCACTACCACCCATTAAGGCATCCCAGAGTTTTACAAACATTTATGAACATTCATCAGATTCCTAAGAGATACTGGCATTTCGCTATTCCCATCCTACAAAAATCCCCAGTTCATGGAGGGGATGATGTGGCACATATATCCACTAATTCTGGCTGGCCCTTTCCCTGACATTTTTACTGTTTTCCAAACTTCCTAATAGAGAGAAATCCCATTGATGGGTACTATGACCTTTTGTTCTGGCCTACCATATGTCAAGCCCTCAGTCCCTGAACAATGATAAAAGGTACAGCAAAAAATAAAAGAACACCTGGAAAGATTGCCTTGTGAAAACCTTGTGCCTCTAAATGTGGAGAAGTTCTGCAGTTTAGGAAAAACTTATCTCTCCTGAACTCAGTATCAAAAATTCCACAGAAATGAATGGGATCACTGCCCCCAGAGCAGCAGTGCCCTAACACGGGCGTTCCCCCTTACTCTTCTCTATGGCACTAAACTAAAATTTTCAGTCAAAAGTGAGTTTTAGGTTTAGAGTCGTAACTGACTTGTAGTTTGAATGAAGTTTATGTTATCTCAGAACCTGGCTCATCTTTAGAGTGGACAGACTCAAACTGAACTAAATCAGGCAGACTAGCAGCTTTCAAAGAATTCATTCCATGTAGCAGGAGGATCAAAAAGTACAGACAAAACTACTCTTGTGAATTTGGCTACTTGCCAAAAAGAACTAGTAGGAAAAAGTATTTCCCATATTGTTATAGATAAAATCCAAGGCCATGGAGCTGACTAAAATTTTGATACCTAAAATATGAAGTGTTTTGCACTAAGTTTTGAAAAAATGGTTTGAAATATCTCTGAAGCTAAGGTGCAGGAAACATGACAGTTGTCTATATACATTAATAGAAGTACGTAACTTTTCTGACATTGCATTTTGAAACAACAAAACAATGCCACACATGTCATGTCATAGTTGCCTGTCTCATATCAGAGAAATATTGAAATGAAACAGTGACTGTAAAAGAAAATGAATCTGCCTCAGCCAAGAGATATCATCACAATTAACATCCTGCACTGTCATCTTCAAGATTTATACTTTTCTCCTGTTTTTTTCCTCCCAAAGGCTGTGGCAGTAAATGAGTTTACTCCAAAGGCAAGGTTTTCATCCTTTGATAACAAAGAATTTTTTAGGTTAAATGAAGTAAAGTATCAGCATAAGAGATTTTATATGAATTTTAAAAAGCGCAGCATAGTCATCTTTGAAAGTCAGGTACAGGACTATCATAGCCATGAAATCAGTGCTCAGAAGACGGAATTTTCAAATCATCCAATTTTAATACCAGAACTAATAAATTCAGAAGTGGTAATAAAAAGGAGGAAAATATCTTGATTTGAGATTACTCTCTTGGATTCCAGCAAACACTAATACTTTAGACTTACCCTCATATGGAAAAAAAAAAAATAACAGGTATTGCTACTTGACTCTTACATTAACAGAAGCAAAGAAATGGATGACAGACATAAAGGCATTTGTGTAAGATCTTCCAGGAAGCTTGTTTCCCCCTTCTGAAATCTGAGTTTTGCTACAAGAATATGAACAGACTGAAAAATTCAGGAAAATGCTGCAAGTTTTTCTCATAATAAGGAATTTTTATTGGTTACAGAACATAAAGGAATTTGTTCTCTACTCTCAAAAAAAGCCCACCCTATTAGAGAGACATGTCAAATGAATTTCATGCTCCTCTGTAACACAGATAAATGAGAACATGGAGGTTAAACAAGTGAAAATCCCCAATCCCCTTCCACCTCTCGTATGCAGTCATTTTCTGCTGGGAAACAAAAAAAATTATTCTCTCCTGGCAGTGAATCAGAAGGCAGACCCATCAGTCAGTAGCCAGTATATAATTCAGCTCAGCTTTTCAATAAGTTAGAAAGTCCAAAAGTCACCAAAAAACAGTTTTTGAATGAGAGGACTGCTTCCTTCTAACTCTTATGAATTGCCTGCTGAGCACTCCTGTGAATCATGCCTACTGCAAGAGGAGCACATCTGAGTTAAGAAAGCAGGGATTTTCGGTGACAGCTGGCAAGCAGACACTCCCTCTATCGAGGGACAGCTTTCATTCAACTAAAAGGTAGGATAAACACCAATTCCTGTAGCTGGACACCAAAAAGAAATTAGATCAATGATTAAAATTCATAGCAATTACAACTCTCTGCTCAACCATAGAGTTTTCTATAAAAAGAAAAATGTTGATTATAGATGCTTCATAAAATATGCTGATTTTTGCTTATATTTTATAATTATACTAGCACACATTAAATAACTGAGAAATAAACACTATAGCAATTTGGAAAAAGACATTCCATTCAAGTCTTGGAAAATGATACAAAAGGTTAAAATAGCACTAAGTATTCCACTTACGTTAAATTCAGTGCTTGAATTGCAGAATGATTTAGCTGAGCCTTCAAACGCTTTAAATATTCCTCCATGCAATGTACACAATCAGAAAACTATTTCTGCTGTAATTCACTCACATTTCCAAGGCAATGTATTTTGAATAGGGATTTTGTCCTACTTGTTAAACCAATTGAAAAAATACACTACTTGGCTCCCAAATTAATCATATACTAGATTTTTACTAGTCTGATCATTTAACAAATTACTAACAATGGCATTTCCTGTGTGTTCCAAAGACTTCTGTTTAAAATACTCCAAAGCAGCCTTGTAACACTTACAGTAGCAATAGGCAAAACCACTTGAGCTTTACAAAAAAGTTCGAGCTGCACAAAAGCAGTGGAATTTAGATTGAAAACAAACACTTAATTTTCTTTCATTTGCTTTGATGCCTGCTCTTCTTGTTTAAATACATTGGAAATGTATCTGCATGAAAAAGTGTAAGAATAGGATTACAAAAATGATCATCTTTATTTGGGGGGGAAGCAGCTTACCACAGCTTTAAAACTGAGGCTACATTAAACTTTTTTTCCTTTAAACAAGATTTGAGCAGACACCTTAAATAAAAGTTGGGGTTTTTTTCCTATTTTTAAGGGGAGAGAATACTTCAGGTATTTTTCATGGTCTGCACAGTAATTTTAAATGAATAAATTCTACTCCATAATACTACTTTAAATTTAGGCTCTCAGCAGCCAGTTGTAGTGTTTGCCTTATTTTACTTAAATTTTAAAATTTGAAAACTGTCCTTTGAAGTGACAAAAATTAACCTTCAATGAATATTCCAGATGACCCTTACCATGCCAACTATGATCGCTGCAATCTATGGACACAGCTAAACTGTAATATTTTCAAAGTACTCACATCAATAAAGTAAAAAATCCTCTTATCAGAGAGTTACTGTGTTATATATTAATAGAGAAGGGCCCAGATTTGCCATAGGAAGCCACCAATACAACTTCTTTTGTGCCTTATCTTACAGCTCATATTTTAAACTGCAATTATGGGCTTATCTTTGTCAAACACCTTCTTCATAAGTGAAATTAAATAATGCATGGTGATAACTCAGAAGAATTAGCTTGCCCAGTATTAACAAGTGTTAATAACCTAAGCTCCTTGCGGATGATTTTATGTTTTACTGTGTCGTATCTGTAGTTTATTTACTTAAAAACATTTGGCCCAGTTGTACTACAGCTTTCGTTATCAGAGGTTCTCAGATGTACCTTATTCTCATGCAGGAACTTACACACCAGGACACACATAATTCAACATGCCCCAAAACACATCCATAAAAGCATAAAAGCTGTCACACCTACAGCTCTCAATTATGCTTTGTAGGCTTTCTATGTAGGACAAGTAAGGACAGAATACCAATGTTGGGTTTGTTTGTTAACTTTGCAATCTAAGGAAAATCAGAATCATAAAGCTGTTTGATTTTGGTTCAATAAAAGAAGTTCCTGAAATTTAAAATATAGGGCTTTATGAAGGCAAAAAGTCAGGGCAAAAATATTTCAAATCCATGCATATGTCTGGGAGAGGAAAACTGCCTCTGGTACCAGAAGCTGATGTTGGCTTGGTCCATTTTGCTGCAGAGCCTCCCATCTCTCCAGTCTTCCTCCCCCAAACTTCTCTCTCCTAAAGCCTCTGGCTTTAAATCTTTTTTTCTGGTTCCTCACAAATCTAATCTTCCCAATCCCAGAGTGCCAATGCTTTGTCTCTGAAAGCTCCACTCTCCAAACCCACTCACTTTTCTCACTCGACATCCAGTTACTTTCCAACTCTTTTGGAACAGACCAGAATCTACCAGACTAGACTAAACTAGTTCAGCTAGAATGGTCATCCAGTCCACTGCTTTATCACTTCAGATCTGAACAAAAGTTAAAGCATGTTATTAAGGGCGCTGTCCATATGCCTCTTAAAAACTGACAGGTTTGGCACACTGACCATCTTTCTAGGAAGCTCATTCCAGTACTTGACTAACTTAGTAAAATATGTCCTAACGTTAAGTCTGCATCTCCCCTGAGGTGTCACCATGAAATTCTCTCCCACAGAAGCTTGTGGCATCCAAATTCCCACCTAAAATTATTCTTTTCCTGATCCGCTCTTTCCAACTCCACACTGCACCTGAAATCTGCATACACCAAATCCCACCTTTCACCAGACTGGTCCTGCAGTCCATGACACTGGAATTACTCAATATTGCTCAATATGCTCACTACATTTTGAGTTTTCACTTCTGTATAACAAAATGAAACCACTGAGAACACTTTCAGAACGTGATCAACACTTCTGAAGTTAGGCATGTCCCTAACCTTAGTTGGGCTGATTCAGGGCTAAAGACTGAAGATTTGTGCTTCATAAAAGGCAATTAATAGTCTTTTTTTCCAGACATTTGCAGTCATATTGATAATACTAGTTCTGTAACTGCTCACAACTTCTTTGAGGAGGTCTGTTCATCAGGTCAACCCACATTCCAGCATGTTCTTAGAAACTCCTCAGTTATGAGATGGAGGACCCAAGAGTCTGCTACAGGCAATCCTCACCTGCACACTGACCATGAGCCCTACCCCCACACTTATCATCACAGACCATATCAACAGGAGCAGTACTAAAATCAAAGACAGCTGGAGAGCACCCTAAAGAAAATGTCTTTCCTTTATGCCTAATTTGGTTTTGTCTTCACATAGCATTAAGATTTTAAAAGCACTAACTTTTAAACACATTTTTGCATATAAAACAGGCATACGTATTTTAAAATGTGACACAAAAATTTTTATTTGTGCAGAAGACCTAAGCAGTTGTTATAAAGCAAAGTCTTCCTCCATTTTAAAACAGATGTACCAGGAATCCCTAAGATTCAAGGTTTTGTGGTCGGTCAAAGAGATTAGCATGGCTTACCATGAAAATTCACAGTTCTGCCACTTAAAAGGAGCTTGGAAGAAGAAACTATGCATTTTGATAGCCGTGCCCTAAATTACTTTCTGACAAAAAAACCACAGGAGTATATCCTTAATAAGATAAGAGTGAGAGAGGAATGTACTGGACAATATTGTTTCTCCTAAACACCGTGCTGATTGAGCATTATTTTCCCATAATAAACAGTTACCGAATACAATTTTTAAAGGTTCAGCATATCTTCCATTGGCAGCCGAAAGGATCTCCAAAGTGTATGAGGGCATAAATGAGTCAGAACTTCAGATTTTCATTTATCTTTCTATTCTGCCAGGACCTGACTCATTTACACTGCACTACAACTTTGAACTATGCTCTCAATTTACTTCATATTATTATATGAGTATATAACAAATAAAGTCTTCTAATACATTTATGGAATGGATTGACATAGTAAAACTAACTTTATATGGAGCTATGTTAGGAATCACCAAATTAACATCAGTCTTTTACATGACAACATTTTTAATTAAAGTGCTTGCTATCTGGTGTCCCTTTTTTTTTTTTTTAAAGCCTCTCTTCAAACTTGGTGACTTTCTGCAAGCATGTGGGAAGTTGCAGACCTCCAGCCTTTTCCTTGTTACACCAAGGAGGAAACATATCACAGTGACAATGCTGGGCAAAACAGAAAGCATCTAGACTGCAAGCTAAGAATGTCTGCCTTTTGCAAAGACAAGCTTTAAACCTGCACTAAGTGATACATTAAGACATAATCTTTTAAGACTCAGGCTATAATTAGGTAGCAATTCTGGGGAGGTAGTAACTCACAAGTACTACTGCTCACAGGTTCCTGCCCCAGAATCAAAGGATATATGGAGTCTTTTAATAAAGGATATATGGATTCTTTGAATAATAGAGGTTGTCACCCCGCGTAATGTAGCAAAATAGGTGAAAGGAAAAGGACTCTACACAGTGGATTCTTTTAACAATAGAATAGGCCAGGGAGAGCAAATGATGATCAACCCTTAAGCACTCAGAATCAAAATGAGCATAAAATAATTAATTTGTATTTTAGATGATAGCCTAGTGTTTATTAGGAAGTGCAGTAGGCAGCACTTGCAGTCAATGTGCTTGAGGCATTACCTTGCGTAGCACTGTCTGGTTATTTTTAGGATGGCCACCCAGATGGGTGGCATTAAGGACGTTGTAATCCTCTGTTGGCCACTGCAGAAGGCACTGTATGTACAAATATAATATACAGCAATTGGCAGGTGCTCTTAATTTGGGGTCTGGATGAATAGAGATTGATAGCTTGATACTCTATTCTCAAAATGGGCAGTGAATAACATGGAACAGAAGAAAACAATAAGCCATTAGGTCAAGGTTTTCTAAATATAACCAATGAAACTGAAATAAGACTGTTACATCCTTGTTAGTGTATTAGCACTTCAGTTACCCAAGTATCAGATTCCTTTCAAAAAGCTGCAAAGGAAAAGACACAATGCTCAAGTTAATTAGGCTGGTTTGCTCTTCTGGTAGAAGAACTGTCCTGATGTTCAAAATCAAAGACATGAAAAATGCTTGACTTCTTCCTACAACACATACATCTCTCCATTCTTGTTTTCCAGTAAGAAACAGTTTGAAATTAACTAGCCTTTACAAATCTGAAGCAGACCAGTTTTATTTCCTGCAGAACATCACATTTTAACTCAAGATGTCTCAAACTACTAAGTAATCCAAAGTTTTCAAATATCTAGAGTGCACTGATAAAATCAATCTTTTAAAGTCATAGAAGATAAATTGCCACACAGCTAATTTTCAAGACTTCAGTTTACTTTTAACCACGAGGCAACAAATGTCTCTGTTTCATACACAAGATGCAGGTTTTAAAAAAACCAAACAAATTTGTGTTCACAGCTACAGTCAAAGACCTGAATTAAAAATATGGACTGTGGAGCATTCTAAATGATTTATGGACCTGTTCCTCCTCTGCTCACCCTTTCAACCTAATGCTGATGGAACATCTTTCAGTTTTCTAGAATGGAAAAAACCGAAACCAGTAAAAAGGTTTGATTAGTTTTAGCTATCTCAGCTAAAGCAGATCCCAGAAGAACCTGATAACTGCCACACATGTTGGAAGGAAATGTGGAGAACACAGGAGGGGGACTAAAGGACAGAGCTGGGTAGAGAAGTTGAACTCTTGGTGGCAAACAGCCAAGCTTATGAGCTCAGCTGTGAAACTTTGACTTTGCCCATAAAGATAATTAATTACTCTCATAATTCCACATTTACCACAGACTACGAAGGGCATATACACACCTTGCTGTTTTGATGCAAGATAATTCATTACATGGTGTGTTGCAGACTTAAAGCACAGAAATAGGGGGATAACAATCAGCATTGTGATTTGGGCTTTTATCCACATGTGGCTTATCCTTCTGCCTCCAAATTACTTTGAATTAACAGACTACAGTAGCACATATTACACATGAAACATTAACCTCCAAGTATCTACTCTTGGAAGCACACATAAACCATTCCAATGATTCGAACACTTCATGAGGGGGAGAAAATTTAGGGTTACTGAATAAGAAAGAAATACGTATCTTGCAGAAATGTAGGAGGTATAAAAACATGGATTTGATAAAAGTACTGTGTAGCATCTGGGAAATTATTTAAAGCCTTGCTTAAAAATAAGAGACAGATGTCAAAACTGGAAGAAAGTTCTCCTCCTGGCATTTTAGATGTTAAGGTTAACTTCTGCAAAAATGTCTTTCAGTGTTACAGATTTCTTAGGTTTATTCCAGTCATTTCTTAGGATAAATATTAACCTGAAAATTATTAAGTTAGGAAGCAGCATTACATTACAAATAAAAAGGGATGGAACACTTTTAAAATATGGAAAGTAACTAGAAAATGCTGCATATGCTGAAGATATTATCTCCCTTAGCTTCTGTTCTTTTCTTATGAATTAGGGTTTTTTTGTGAAACAAATGACACTACTACAATTTAAACTGTGAGCCCCCTTTTCCTAGGAGCTAGGCTAGTACTACTCACAAGAATAGTCACTGGGGAAAAAAAGGGCAAGAATCGGGCATTCCAGTAAGCAAGGGGTAAATCTATATTCAGTCTTTCTTGTCCCATGTAGATGACCTTTTCTGTGCTAGACTGAGCACTTATATATGAAATTGTAGGCTGAGTTATTAAAAGTAACCATAATGTTGTATCTGTGGGAATTGCTTAGAGACACCTTTGGTTTTAAATAGAAATATTAGAATAGATTTAGCACACAGGTATGCATTATTTTTACTCTTTACAAACACTTTTTCCTTTAAGAGAGGAGTCTGGAGGCAGGAAGATAAACTCTGTTTTGCTTGTTCTCTGTGCTGACCTAGTTTGAACACACCTCTGTTCATTTCTCTTACTATAATGAGAAAGGATAATGCAAAGGAATGTAAGGAATATTTTTTATGATGAATATGAATATATATGAATGCTGAAGTGCTGAAGCTACCTTGATATGATGGCTGGGGTGTGCTGCCATAAGCAAAACCTCTTTTCAGCCATGGAAACATTTGTACAACTGAAATAAGGACTTGGACATAAGATGTTGAAAAGGTCACACAGAGAAACTGGGTTGGCTGAGCCAACTTAAAGCAAAATTTCATATCAGTTACCATGTCTCACAAAGACATTGCTCTTCTGATTCTGGAAAACAGTCAATGCTTCTGCTTTCATCAAAATATAATGTCTGTTCTCCCTTGCACATAAACCTTTGACAATTAAAACCAATGGAAAGTAGGGGGAAACTTCTCATATTTTTAACTCCATTGCTGATGCAAATTATAATCTGGACTCAATTCTCAGGCAAACAAAAGAAAAACAACTCATTCCAGCTGCAGAAAAACCAGGCTAAATTCAAACGACTGTTAATGATGTCAACATTTTCTCCATCCTCAGCATTAATATCAATTTTGCATTTTTTCAAACTGCTAAATAAAAAAAATACATCTCTAGATAGGATAAGAACATTATGATTTTTTGAAGTCTACAAATAACCAGCATCTGCCAATGTTATACCACATTCTCAGGTAGGAAAAAGTATGTTTTCTCTACCCCAGAAAGCAGTTCCATATTTTAATGCTTGGAGTTCAAATAAATAAGTAGTATTGTTCCTCCTTGGCCACTTTCAAATGTTTTAACAGACTTTTCAACTAACTTGGTGCTGTCTGCCTCTCATACCACGTCTGCCTAAAGGTCCTGTAGCCAAAGTAAACACCTTGTGTTTAACTAGCAAAGGCCAGTTTGAAAAGAGAAATTTACTAGTTGACCATAAGTTGGAATGGCTAAATCAGTGATGGGAAAATATTTCTTAGTCTTCTGTCACCTTTCCCAGGTTGAAGGTTGCCCTCCTGTCTCTTCCTCACTATAAATACACATACAGATACATATATGTGGAAAACTTAATTTGTTTTTACTAAAAGAAAATGAAGAACATATGAAATTTAGCCACAAAATTTACAGTCTTTCAAAGTAACATTTAGGAAATAAAAGGTTTTCAGGAAAAAAACATATTAAAGTTTTTCTAACAAAAGTCTTTTGGCATAAGAAGTGATTTTTAAAAAGAATCCTATATTTTTAAAACATTATTGAGATTATTTTCCATTTGTGAGGGACAGAGGGACAGAGGGAATTTACAGAGGAATATAATGACATTTCTCAACGGTTCACTTCATCAACCTTACCAATTTTATCTCCATCCAGATAAAAGCAACCAAATCTAGCATATAACTGCTCCTGTTGCTCTTTCAAGGTACTACAGCTCATTTCTCATATTGCATTAGCAGCACTGTAAATTACTAACTTACATTTCCCTTAGGCTAATTTGGAGGATTTAACTAATCCATGACAGGGTAAAAAACCTGTATAGATGAACTGGAAATCAACAGGTTGAGCTAGGTATTTAGTTGCAGCAGCACTAAACAATTTGGACACTTTTTTTTCTTTTTTTTGATCAATACCTACTTTGGACAAATCCACTGAATTAAGTCAGGCTAGTATAAAGCACCAAGTTGTACTCAATAAGTATCAAAGCTGTGATTGGTCCTCAAACAAGGCACTCTTATAGCATTTTCTGATCCTTCATATCTTTTTTCATGTATAACTACACCAAATTATCTAACTGCAATACCCAAAGTTAAAAAGTCTTCAGGAACCAGTAGCTTGGATTTATTTTTTTAAAGTAATTCTCATCAAAATCACTTTTAAGTCCCACAATTTGTCTTTTAAAATATCTCTGGTAGATGCCACTACTTCTCTTAACCCATGTTTGAAGGTTCCTCCTGCCATAAATCAGCCCCACAATAATGCTTCTGTCAGTAGATCACCAAACATTTTTCCAAGATAAGCTAAACTGTCTCCTGTGCCTCTTGATCTTCTTTATGGGGGGGAAAAAAGCACCATCACACTAACCATAAAGATAGTGATTTTTTGAATCATGGGAGCAGTCTGTGCAATTCTATGGGGCTGTTTGTGTACTGTAAGCAGAACCTGTTCAGCTGAATCAGTAATTAAAAGCATGAGTCAGCTTTTGAGCAAAAGAAGGTGGCTCTTACACTATTATCTGCACTAGCCTTTTTAGGAGACAAAGACTAATACTACCTAATGCTACTTACACAAACATTTAGCTTTTTGCATTGTCTACTGTTTAAAGCAGGTCTTTTGATACACCTACATTTCCAGAATACTAATAGAAAATACACCTGTTTAAACCGAGGAAAGACAACAGCTCTGGAGTTCTTTGTGGGTGTCTTGGTTTAGAAAGACAGGTATCTGCCAGGGAAACTGGGGTTCCCCTTAGAATAGAGGATGTAAACCCCTCACCCCCTGCCAAGTTCTAATTTTGCAATTAACGGCTTTCAGGCAAAGATTTGGGAGTAGGAATAACAGCTTTTTACTAAGAATATAAGAATACAAATGTGGTAGAAAAGAAAAAGAAAAAAAAACAAAAAACAAAACCACCCCACCAAACCAGCAAACCAACAAACAACAATTTTGAAAAGCCCTGACAGGGTCAAAGCTACAACTTTGTTAGTCAGGGTGTGGAAAGCAGTCTAAAAGTGAGTTTTCCTGGAATGGCAGGTACAGCTCCGCTGAGGCAGAAAATGGTCCAGTAGCAGAAAAGAAAGGGGTCTTGAGGTGGTGAGAAGGGTCCAGCCTTCTTCTCGTAATCGGATGAAGCAAGACACTGTGCTCGTTTAAAGTTCTAGCTTTATCCAGGTAAGAATGGCTGGCTCCTCCCACGGGGTGGAGCATCACACAATAGGTACGCTAGGATGTAGGTATGTGTTGGGAAGGGGAGACGGCTAGAGAAGACTGTTAATGGCCCATTAAAGATAAGAACAATGCTCTACCTAATACTGACCGTTGGCCCATTATCAAAAGGCACCCGCCCCCAACTGTTTTCAGCAGATGAAATTGAATAGACTATAACCCAGGACAGTGGGAATGAGGTTGTGTAGTCTTTTTTTTTGTTGTTGTTATGTTTTTGTTCTTTTTCTTCTTTTCTGTAATTTTATGTGAATCAGAGATTATGGACAGGGTAATTTCATATGTTACCTTGAGATATAAGGTTAAGGTAAAATCTCTCGATACAACGGAAGTGTTTATGTTCTATATAGAAGGGGACCTTTAATACATAAGTACTCATCCTCTTTTCAGTCTACTATTTGTAAAAACAGCAGTTTCTCTAATTTCCCAGAAAAAAAGTATTTCATATATAAGTTTAACTACAACAGATGTTCTCTGCTAAAAGGAAAATATCTGCTTTTCCAATGGGTGTGGAAGGATTTATCTTTCACTTTCTTTAAAATCACTCAATCACTGAGTGAAGTTCTAGGAACGCATTGTAACAGACACCAAAGCTGTTCTTTCTGGATCCACTGCTTCATAGAACACTCCCATAATTGGTTCTGCATATTTGTTACAAACCTGACCATTTGCCACATTTTGTAGTTCAGAAGGAAAAAGTGCTGTTCAAAATTATAAGCACACACAATAGGATTTCCAGCCTCCTCACTCATCTAGGTCCAAAGCCACTTTCCCCAAAGCATCCAACAGAGAGCTGCTGCGTGGAAGAGGCTCATGCCAAATCCTAGTTTTGTGTGCTCTGGCATTTTGATGGAAATAGTTTGGTGTAAAAAAAAAAGAAAATTCTTTTCCTTTTCCAGTCATGTTCTTTTTCCACTCTCCTTGTATTTTGCAACAGTAACACTATTTCTTTTTGCTGTAACTTGATAATTTATTTTTAAGTGACCAGAACTGGCAGTTCTACACAATCTGTTGCACACAGCAACGGTATCTATGCAGGCAGGTGCAACTAGACTCTACTTATACCCTGGTCTGGCTGCACACAAAGCTGCATTAGCATGGACATCCCCTCACTACCACATGTATTGTGCTGCACCACTCCAGATGGTCACACAGCTTCCAGTAAAGGCCTGCTTCACATCCAGTTGGCTTCTGCAGGATTGCAAAAGACTGGTGTCAGCTGTATAAACACATCCAATGTGCTCAGAGGTTCAACTATAAAAAAGCAGAATTTGCTTAGTGTAGCTGGGAGAGGCATGATATATGCTGAGAAGCACCTTTCCGTAAAGCTGCAGCTTCTAGAGAAAAGACAAGCTCTCAAGAACCCAAATGCAAGTACAACCAATCTTCATGGGGTCAACTAGACGTTAGCAATGGAAGATGTAATGCAGGACTTGTGAAGAGTTAATAAATGACAGTCAGAGGAAAAGTACAACTTGCTACCACAGACACAAATAGAAATTGGCATCTCAAATTTACTTGTGTACATTTGGCAAGTCACAGAAAGGGTTTTATACCCACTCTTCTGGTCAACAGCTCCTTTGCTGTCTCTCAGCAGGACTTGCCAGATGCAAGTTCAGTCATGCATCTGTCAACAGAAACATTCTGAAGAGCTTCACGTAGGTCATGTAGGCTTTGGGCCTGCCAGATTTCCTTTGTTGATTCATATTTGCAGTCACAGTCTTAGTTCTACTTTAGCCTTTCCTGTTTAAAGTTATTTTCTGTCTTGAAAGATATACTTCAGACTAATTTAGCAGACTACCCCAACAGAAAACCTTTGACAAGGGCAGGACTTCTGTCAATATGGATGAGTTAGGATCCAACAGACTCTACTTACAGATGCAGGGGACCAGTCCAGACATTTGCTCTGGTGAACAGCACAGTCTGTCATTCTGCTCCCCATCATTTCCAAAGGAGATGAATGCTGTTCTGATGCATAACATATGAGTTAATTGAGCTCTATACATAAAAGCATCAATTAATATTTCTCAAAATATAATTACAGTGTTTAAAACTACTTTGGAAAATAGGAAATTAAAGACACTTGAAAAAGTAAAGATTTTCATGCACCTAAGGGTAAAGTCTTAAGAACAGTTCAAGGAATGTTCCTCCTCTGATAAGGAAATAATGCTTCTCTTTCTTTTGAATTTGCAGACAAATACATTAAATAGAATTTTTTCAAAGCTTTTCTACAGCTTACCTAATTCTGGTAGATATCTCTTGGATATCAATTAGTATAAAAGTTGAATTTTTAAGTCAGGAACAATTTCAAATCAGAGATTAGAACAAAATGGGTTACACATTTTTTATGCAATTTCATAAATTTATCTGGATTAATTTTTACATTACTTTCCAAAAACTAATTAGTACTTTGTAATGACAATGTATGCTTTTTATGTATGGCCTGAAAATTGTGTTGGAATTAAATTCTGAAATTACGTGATACTAGATCATTTTTTATCTCCAGAAATAAAAAAGATGTCTTATTGAAAAAGCATATTTTTAAACTTTATTTAAGTCTGTTATCCAATTAGTGTGCATATAATACAGTTTATGCATATATATGCATGAATATTTTCATAGGAACATGTATGCTGTATCCAAAAGGCAGAATATATAATATATCCATAAGATATCCAAACAAGGAGGAAGATGACAGGATAAGAAATTGATCAAGAGAAAAAGAAAGATGAAAATAAAACCATTGAACTGAGAGAGAAAAAGATGTTTCCAAAACATGAAACTAAGACAAATCAAGCTTTTCGAGGTGTAGGAGAAATTGTGTCTGTAGTAGCCATGTATGACAGCTCCTGATGCTTAGAGTCTCCCAAATAAAAATAAGTTAATATAGCTCCTTGTATGCTAAAATAGTATTGTACAACACTCCAATGCAGACAAAAAAACCCCCCAAAAAAACCCCAAACAAAACAAAACCAAACTAAACCAAACCAAAAACAAACAAAAAAATCAAAACAAAGACAAACAAAAACCCCAAAAACCCCACAAAAACAACCAGACAAGAACAAAAAGAAAAATAAAGAAAAAAAGAGAGATGAAAAAGAAACTCCTGAAAAGCAAATGAAAGATGTGATAACAAAGGGAGTTCTCCTCTGTGGTGTGAAGCAGGATCAGGAGCAGTTTGTGAAGTAACCAGAGTAACCCACAGCTACATAAAAGCTAGGATAGAATGTTATGTCCTTGAAGATATGCTTTGCATAGAAACAGAAGCTACTGGGCAAGCTTCTTTGGCTTGTATTATGACAGTAGGAATTAATTATTGCAATGATCCAGTTTGGCTTTAGACATCGAAAATACTTAAAATTACATTTTGCTCAAGGGAGAATAAACTGTAGACACATGTCAAGACTCCAGAGAATTATTGGGAAACCTGGTGGTGATTTCTAAGATAGCAAGAAGACTCTTCAGTCCCAAAGAGTTTAAATGAATTTGAAGAAAACAAATACTGAGCAACTACAAGAAGGAACTTGAAACAAGTGGCATATTATAAAAATATCCATATTTGTTTCCTGGTGGAAAAAGCTCCTTTTAAGTTCACAGACACAAACAGAAGAGAAGTGCCCTGAATTCCAAACCTGACCTGATGGAGTGGACGGCATTCCTGGGCTGCCACCACAGCAGGATTTCATCACCAGCCTGAGCTTCTCTGCGGCTTCTTGGAACTAAGAGCCTAGAAGCAAGTTTCTCATTTTGCATCTATACATATAAAATGAATGGGAAATTTGAAGCTTATTTTTTATTCAGTACGTCGAGGCTAGGACTCAAAATTAGATGGTCTCCAATTCTAATGAATTAAAAATATGGTATTTGTTATCAGATAGATTGAAAATTCTGCTCTCAGACAGCATGACAGAAATTATAACAACAAAATTAGAAAATCCAAAGCCTTCGCCAACAGTAGATGGTGATTCTGCCTGAATATAGGAATATATTTTAAACTGAGTCAATGGACAGACTATCATTTCTGGTGGTCTAATACTAAAAACAGAATTTTCTATATAGTGCTTTTGAAGAATAGTGAAATAGGACCTTAATTATGTTTTTAGCTAAATTTTTCTATTTAAAAGCCATGATTCTATGTCAACATGATTGGACAAGTTGCAGCAAGAACATTTTGTAAAATGCAGCAGTTTCTTGCTACCTAGACTGTTCTAGCCAGATTCAAAAATGTATTTCCTTTTCTGATTTGGCCTTACTTTTCAAAAATGGACTCACCCTACTTACGCTGCTTGGTTCCATGGAACCCCCTCTTGATAATGCATGAGCAGCAACAAATACCCCCACCCACGCCATGGTGAACAGTGTAGGTGGAACACAATAGTTAGCAGAGGGCAAAGCTAAAGATATGGAAATTGGAAAGAAATGCAAGAAAAAAAATCACTGAAAAACTGAGATGAGCCTTCAGTTCTATACATATCGCCTGCATGTTTTATGTAGGAAATGTGCAGTGTTCACATTTCTAGTTACAAGCTAAATGCCTTCTCCCTTTACACTCACTTCCACCAGTTCAGAGAGTCAGGAGAAGAAATCCTTCAGCTCTAAAGGGAGCAAAACCACATCCTGATGCAGCATTGGAAAGAGGAAAGAGGACAGCTTGGAAGCAACACAGATTTCATTTGTTGTTTCCTTATGGTTTACCATTCTGCCTTTTTGCAAACTTTGGAAAACAATTTTCAAGAAGTGACAGGCTGAGAAAAAAATTAGCAGTAATTGCAGTAAAAGGAAAGGGGGCTATTCTTAAAATGTATTATTTTAGTATTAATTATATTCTATTACCTCCTCACCCCAAACTGCAAACCTACTACCGAACATCATGCTGAAGTCCAAAGAAATAAAACTAGTCACCCTATCAGTTTTTGTAGATCAAACAGCTTTTAATAACAATATGAAATACTATGTCTTTAAAAATATAAAAGCAAAGACTGTGACAATAGTTTTCCTTAAAAAAACTGATGCCCTGAATTGTAAAAACATGAGAGAAAAGAGTTTAAACATTAAAATAATTACCTGATGTTATAACAGGAAATATATATATAATTCATCTTTAGGGTGAACTGTGATGTTTCATCAGGATTAGGTTTTCAGATAAAATGCTGCCAAATTTTCACCAGTCCAACTCAATACTTCCTTCATGCAATAAATGCAACTCCTTATACCTCATACTTTTACTTTTTCAAAAAGATTTGTTTAAAACTGCTTGCTCATCCTCTAATACAAACATCAGGAAAAAAGTCTCTACCTTAGTCCTGGACCTACCTCTTGCCAAGCAGCTACAAGGCATTCTTTCCATAGGTCTGGAATTTGGGACATAGCGGTACAATGTGCAAAATATTCAATCTGCCACCACCATGAAATTTTATTTAATTATTACAAATTTCTGATTGCATTTGCACAATAAAGGCTTGTTAAGACTTAGTTTGGCGGCTAAATGCCCCAAAGAGCTTATCTACACCTTCAGGGTCAAGATCTCACACCAACTTAGTTGCTTAAGGGGCCACTCTCCAAAAGAAACAGACTGTGTTTCTTTTGGAAGAGACAGTGGCAGAATATAATCACATTTACTTTGTCCTCCTAGCACAAGAACAGAAACTTGAGATGCTTCCTACGTGCCTTCCAGGCATGTGGCATAAATGCAGAAGTCAAGGAAAAATGTTGTGCTGTAGGGGTACAGGGAGCTGATTAAGCTTTGATGGGCCATAAGCTTGACTGCAGAAACTAAGAACCTGTTGTTAGACTCTGCTTATAAATTCATTTTCTGTTAAATACAGACTTAGGGCATATATGTCCTTGAAGAAACATCAGAAGCCTGATCCACATTTGCATAAACCAGTGACAAAAATGGAGTATTTTACTTCACAGGCCACTGTGCAGACACCTGAAATGTAATTAGATGCCATCAGGCCTTGATTATAAGCTGATGGTTGACACTTGGACAGCCTACAGTCCCTTCCTGGACATTAGTATAACTTGGAAAAAAACATGGTTTATTTCAAGTAGACATTTTACATGTAGGCCATAAAATAACTTCAAAAACAAAACATGGTCTTGCAGATCATTACTTTTTTGCAGTTGTATGGAAGTATGCAAATCAACTTCTCCCAACTACTGGACACAAAAAAGCACCTCAATCTGAGGTGTCATACTTGTCCTTCACGTAACTTAGGAATAAAGGATTCTAAGGAGCATTTTAAGAACTTGGGAGAGAGGTTTCTGCCAGAAGTTTGAACACCATGAGGCAGTTTTCCATCAGAACAGCTGAACTGCAGTGCATCCTGCACTATCATTCCACCAAAAAAAAAAAACAAACGGTTTAAAAAGACTTGAATTTTAACTTGCTCTATATTCTACAATCTGCCAAGTCTCAACAGAGACAGGTCCTTTACATCTGTGACTATTTTTGACTTTTCTTTGTCAAAAGACCAAGATCCTGTGTTCCCAAGAGACCATTTAGCCTTACTGTGAGATTCATAGGTAGCATCACTGTGACAGCCTCTAATCAAATTCTCTAGAAACTTCAGACTGTTTTCTTAGAGAATACAGATTTTTACAGTAAGATCTTTCTCTTCTCCTAAAAGATGATCCAGTAGAAGTTTAAACATTCCAAATCAGTTTTAGAAACAACATGACAAAACTGTGTCTGTTATTCCAATTAAGTTTATAAAATAGACCTTGCTTTGTTCGTCTTATCTTTATTTGGCATTTTTGATCTCTATAAACTGGTAAAGGTTGTAAAATTATCCTATATCAGTATTAAATAGTTTGTAAGGTTGACCATGATTTCACATATCAAATAAATTCTGCTCATGCTCTTGCCAGCTCAGTTTTCCAACAGTGTTGGCACTCTGTACGTGACTGGCCTAAATATATCTTCCCTTAAAGTACCTGCAAGCTATTGGTGCACAAACAAACAAAACCCCCTGTTCTAAACAACTTGAGTGTCTCAGGGATGTAGCACTGCAGGAAAGCCTCAGCGGGAAAAGTCTGCCATAGTTCATGTAAACATCCTGTGGTCATCAGCACAGCCAAAGGTGGAATCCAGCTCTGAAACCCAATACAATTTATGTACACAGGACATACCAGAAAAGATCTGGATTTAGACAGGTATAAAATGGAAACAGTAGAAAAATATTCTACTATTTTAATTTTGCTTTTACTTACTAATATGTAGGTAAGCAAATACATCCCACCACAGGTCTATAGACATAGAATGTCTATTTTCTGAAACAATAAGCTCTCTCTGAATAACCTAACACGCGTTCTTCGTGAGCTAATATTTCAACAGACAAATAGTGTTATGTCTATGTCCTGAAATAAGGAGAATATTTCAAGATTCTCAGCTTTATTTAAAATGCTGGTAAATGAAAGGGTTTCAATCAAAAAATCAAATTCTAAATCTCAATCTTGTAACTTCTACTGAATTTGTAGATGGATCTTCTGTACATAAGGCTTTTTTTTGAATCTACTACATCTAAACCGAATACTGCTAGTATTAGACTGAAGTCTGTTGCTGGAAAAATGTGAAGTACCTTTAAGAAAAAAGGGAAAGCTAGCATGCAGAATGAGATTGCAAATATGGAAATATAAAGATAAAAACCTTTGCCTTGTTTCTAGTGCAGAAAGGGATAACCAGATACTAATTGGATAAGCCATGCAATGCCAATAGAACCATTGAATTGAATGTACCAGATTTAATGTTAAATGATGTGATGACACTAGCATAGATACCGTATCAAGTAACAGCATTCATTTTAGCCACAGCTTCCTGGATTCCACACTTATTTTTGGTTGGAAACTGATTCAGAGCAACCCTTATTTTCTGCTGTTAAAAAGTCCTCCCACTAATCATCGTATGATACAAATACAGTAGGGCTCAAACTGGAATTCTACAGCTTTTGGGAGGACAAACCCAAATGTTCTACAAGAATTTTTTGAGAGATGTTGCATGAGATAATCATGTAATTCAGTGTCCACATCACAATATGGACTATGTGACATGGATAAATGAGTCTTTACCTCCTTAGTCCATTTCCTATCCCCACTTTTACTTTTGTATGCACAGAATTTCACTGGTGTAATATCTGTGATTTGTGGAGATCACCATCAATGGTGCAGAAGTCACTTGACCTCCAGCAGGAGTCCAATTTTCAATTTTGTTTTTTCAGCATTTAGTACAGTAGCAGCAGAGGCAGCAAGTATCACCACTGGAAACAGGATGAAGTTTGGTCAGGTTGTCTGTCATGAGTTTAGGAAGTCCTATCTTTCCTGGTATCTCCATATGTTTTTGTATCAGTAGTTTGGAAAGTATCTCTGCTACACATCTGAGTCTCTTTATATAATTCTCTTTTGGTCCTCAAAGCTTTGAACACAAAAGCCTACTATTAAAGTTCACAAAAGAAGATCATCCCTCATATTCATGTGATTTTCCTCCTCTGGAGGAAGACGTCCAACAAGAGACATTGAAACTTGTAATTGGAGTTAGATAATACAGCAAATGTCACCTATAAAACTTTATAGCCCTTCGTAGTCTTTTCTGTAATAATAAAAACTGACACTGCATTAGCACCTTGTTAAAAGCAAGTAATTATGATTCTCCTTTGTGACAATATAATGCTTGTAAAAATTCCATTTCAGCTAATTGGAATGAAAACTAGTATATTAATAATCATCAGGAACATTGAGGCTTCATGGACACAATCTTATTTTGCATAAGTGAGAGAGTATAAAAATTTTATACAGAATTATAGAATCGTTTAGATTTCAAAAGACTTTAGGATCATCAAGTCCAACCATGTCCCTAAGCACCACATCTAGAAGTCTTTTCGATACCTCCAGGAACAGTGACTCCACCCCTTCTCTAGGCAGCCTGTTGCAATGCTTTACAACCCTTTTGGTAAAGGAACTTGTCCTAATATCCAATCTAACCCTCTCCTGGTGCAATGTGAGGCTCTTTCCTCTTGTCGGATCACTCTCTACTTAGGAAAAGACACTGGAACCCACTCTGACTTCTTTCAGGTAGTTGTAGAGAGAAATAAGGCCCCCTTGAGACTCTTTACTATGGGCTAAACAACTTCAGCTTCCTCAACTACTCCTCATAGGACTTGCACCCACCATAGGCACATGCACCCACCAAAAAATCTTGCTAAAGTTTCAATTTAAATAAATTAAAACAAAACAGCAAAATTTAAAATGCCAGACTTAATAAAACAAACAAATCCCTTATTTTTAAAATGAACTCAGACATCTTTTTATTTGTTCTGGTTGTAAAAGTCTGGATTTCCCCCTCTGGCACCTGTTTTTAAACATGGAAGTTTAAAAACAACTCTGTGCCAATTGTCCAAACCACAGCAGGTAGTATAGTCATTGAATGAGACTATTCAGCAGGCTGACTACATGCTCCAGTGGCTACACTTGAAAAAGTAGCTCAGTTACACCTATTTTTGACCAACTATTTGGAAGATTCTCCTAATTATGGGATTCCAAAGGAAGCTGCATGAACTTTTTCACCTTTGGGAAAGCAAAAGTGGTTCCCACTCTTTTTTTCCATGGTTTCTACTTTATTCACTGTGGTTCAGGGCATTCTGACAGAAACCTTGAGTCCAGCAAGCACAGAGGTAGAGAAAGATATAAAATAATCTAATTAAAAAATCAGTGAAAAAATAGAGCATGAATTAAAAAAATACATAAAAATAGTCCTCACTGGGAAAATATGACTACTTAGCATATTTACGTTTCTATGTGAATGTTCTTTTTAAACAAGAACATCAGGTACTTACTAAAATAGAAAGAAGACTCACAGTAATTTTTGAAGACTACCGATCTAGTTAACGTGTTTAAAATAATTTAAAACATACTGTGAAATGGCACGGACCTATAGAAAACAACCCTCCATCCTCCATCACTCCTAGAATAGTCTGACTGATTTTAATCCAAATTAAATTCTTAGAGAAAAGCTTCATAAACCATTGTATTGACACAATTGGGAGTGCAATCAACATCAACCAGAAGGCTGAAAATGAGCATCTTCAGCTAGAATGAACTGGAAACGTCTTTATCTGATTATGTTTAAGTAGCTCCAGAAAGAGTTTTGTGGAACTCTCTTGTCAAAATCCAGAGCAAAATCTTTGCATTTACTCAGGCTATTCAGTGACCAGGCTCCTGGAAATTTTATTTTCCTGAACTGTGCACCAAATACTTCTGCTCTTCCTCTCTATGTAAGTCCTGCCAGCAGCCACGTGTGTGCACTTTTAAATAGAACTAGTTAAAATACAAAACTTCATATAATTAAACATTTACACTTAATTAGAAAAGCATTTGTGAAAGAAAGGATGAATATTTAATATATTAACCCAGCTTTGTGTTTTCAATATCTTGAAAATGATTGGTTTTCAATTAATCCCACATACCTGATAGGAGTTTCAAATTAATACATTCATTTAAACAGTATTTGTTGTTTTTACTTTCAGGAGCAAGGGAGGAAGAAATAAAAATGAGGGAGGGATAAGGTCAGGCCAACAGGATACCCAAGGAAAACATTTTTACTAACACCAGTACTTCTGTTTAGTATCTTTTACTCAGTTAACAGAAACTCTCTAAGATGGGTGAAGATTGTCTTATCTTTATACAAGTCTAGTGAGCACGGTAAACAATGTAGTGCTGTTGGAAAGTAATAATCAATAATACTATCAGTCTCAGAGGACTGCTTCATCAAAAATTCACATCAGTCTCAAAGCTTTCTCTATAAGCTATGTGGAACACATCTCTTGAGGTTTCAACATGGTTATTCAGTGTCCCTGCAAGTTAACTCAGCCAGAATACAACTATAAATACTTAACCAAGTGTCATCTATTTAAATATACTGCTATACTAAATAGAGCTCTTGTGATCAAGTTACTTGAGCTGAACAGAACAAACTGGTCAGCAGTCAGTTTTGCAGTGCCAGAAAAAATACAGACCATCTTTCCATTACTACTTGAAAGGAGAACATTTACTCAACCACAATTACAAGTGTTAAAAGAGTATAAGGACTTCAAGTCCATAAAAAGAGTACAACAGGACTGTAGGAGTAACAGTGTTTGTTTTAGTTTGTTTAAAGAGAATTCTTTATTATATCTCAATATATGGATATAGATAGGGCGGCACAGCCCTGCATGTTACCTCAACAAGCCTCTTAATTAAAAAAGACAACATGCATTCTGAAACTCAAAATAAATACTATTTATTTTTCAATTAGCAAGGTAAATATTTCTTTCACCAAGATGTTTTCTAGTCCTGTGCAGTCCAAGCAGCTAGTATTGGAGTAGAAAATACCCTCCATGTAAATGGAATGTTACAATAAATACAAAGCAAAACAAACAGCAGCAAAACAAACACCCAGATTTCCCACAGCTATCAAGTTAACAAATTTTCCCATTTCCTATTCCTCTGTGTCCATTTGACTGTGGACAATAAAAAGCTGAAACCCCTCTGTATTAGTTTGGCTCTTCAGGTTCGGTAGGACACTTTGTTGCTCTGCACTCCCATTGAGGGCTTACCTGGCTGCTATTGTGGGAGGATGAGAACACTCTTCACCACTGTGTGACAGAAAGGGATAGAAGACAGCTTTAAACCATGGAATTGACATGATTTAGGAGTTTCCAAAGGGCCATAAAGCATACCACAAACTAGGAAATCCAATTATTCCTTTAATTTTATGGTAGGCTTTCAAACTTCTCGTGGAAGCTCTTGAACACCTTTCTTTGAAAACTTAAAACTGGAGGCTGGAGAATTTGTTCACCAGAGATGGTGCTGGGAGCTGTTAGAGTCCTTTCCAAAACTACCACGTGTTTTGGGTACAAACATTTTAACAGAAGAAAACATGTCACACACTAGGACATTCTTTCTACTTCAAGTAGGTAAGTAAATTGGACCTGAGCCAGAAGCAGCAAAAGCACTGTGTCCTGACGTTGACACTGTTTTGATTTTATATTGTCAATAACAAGTAACTCCCCATTTTTCAGTCTACTTTTTAAATTAAAGGAAAAATCTCCCACCAGCACATTCTCAACTCTTTCTTCACTACTGAGATTATTTATCCAAATAAAGAGAGTAAACAGCCCTCCATAGACCAGGTTCCTTGAGTACTATTTTTTACCATGAACAGTAACTATAATCCATAACAGCAATTTTAAGAAAAAAAGTCAGGATTATGACTACAGGCCAATTGATTAAGAAAAAGACAAATTACAGGTTAAAGCAGTGAGTTATTACTTTCAGAGAACTGTGTTATTTGAAGGTCATGGTTTGTGCTTAGATAGTGCAAAACTCAAGATCACATATTCGAAGTCAAAACAATAAATATATTCACACTGAGTATCCTCAGCATCAGGAACATAACTGGCCTGTTCCCACCTACTGCAAGGATCTAGCACAACCATTTTTCTTCTCAGCTCGTTTTGTTTTTTTTCAGTTTTTTTTTTAAGGGCGCATGACAGGGAGTGGTTTATTGTTTTATTACAACTTATGTTTAATTAAGATGTTCCATGCTTCTTCCTTGTAAGCAGTTGCTTATTGTGGGACTCACTCAAGTCACTTTGTGAGTAACTTGCAGGGTTGTGGTGAAAGTCAGTTCCCATTTCCCAAATCATGGCATCACTTCCATGTTACACGTGTTTCCGCTGACTCTGTGGGAGTATAGAGATGGAAGCAAAAAAGGGTTTTGGGAATCATGCGTAAGTGCAGACTTTCCAGCAACATTCAACAACAATCTGAACACCTAGTCAGCAAATCTGATGAAACACTGCAGACTGCTGCAAATGGCACTGGAGGCTTTGACTTCAGCACCATTCATGTGGTCCATAGAGACTATTTGGAGTCTTTTTATTGCAGTTAAGTTTAGGATTTAAGCTATTGCATTGCAAGAACGTGACTACCTTTAAATGGTAAGATGCAGCTAGTACACTACTAAAAAGAAAGTTCTGAAGTAGCAGAATGGTTCAAATTTTATTCCTGACTATTACATTTGAGGGGAGGAGGGAGTGAAGACACCTTCAATTGTAAGCAACAACAACCTTCTAAATGTGTGACTACAACACAAAAGCATCTGAAGGTTTGTGTTTTGAAAACAGCTTTGCAAATAACCTTTCTAGTTTATGATGTGCTGTTACTGTAAATGGATATACACAAGTGTGTCTGTTGGACGTACTTTTGCAAGGGCAAATACACACCCCAGCACACCTTTAATACGCACGATTAGCACTAAATGCATGTTAGTGCTCTCCCAATACGAAAGAGCCACAGCAACAGGGAAAACATACAAAAGCAGTCAACTCCAATTCTAATTCAACCTCCTGCACCCACAAAAAACAAAACCTCAAGCCAAAGAAGTGGCATAAGATAGCACAATTGGGTGGAGCTCAGGCTAATCACAAGGACAACGGGTTTGCCTGTATATACCTTGTGACCCCACAGTCATCCCTTTTTATGCAAAGACACACAGAGGTTATTGACCTTCCTGCCCAGAGGGAGCCAAGGCAGGAAGCAAGGGTGCTGGGCAAATATCAGTGTAAATTATTGGTGCTTTTGTAACGTAAGTGTGCCTGCTTTGGGGGTATTTATGAATTAGGCAAGAAATTAGCACAAAACTGTGTGTGCATGAAACTGTCGCCTGCTGTTCTTAACCAAATATTGTCAAATTAGCAACAACCACACTTCCCACTAAGAGCTGTATATTTAAATGCTTTAAAAAATCAAAAGCTATTTTTGGATTTATACAAACCCAAAAAGGGGCTGGAGCTGTGTTTTTTCAAGAAGGAAATAAACTTTATGCCCATATATTTGCTACTTCTGAAAGTGGATGACTGGATTCTCATCTGAGTTTACAGAGACTAATTTTTTAAATAAAGCACCTTGAGAAGTTACAGAAAAAAACCTGAGGACAGAGTTTCTTTCTCTGAAAGACTAAAAGAAACTGAAAACATATGTGCGGAGTAGAAATGTCATCTCAGATATGCAAACTCTTTGAAAATCACTGACCAGGTCAGGCATGCAAGCTCAATGGAGAAAGCAGGCTTTAGTCTGAAGACCCCTGAAGCAAAAAAGGGTTATTTACAAAAATAGTACAAGAATAGCGTTGTTTAGAGGATGGCTAGGAAGAAGAATAGAAGAAAAGAACTGTTCAACAATACATTGAATAAATTATTGCACCAGTTTAAGTTAAAACATTAATCCAATCCTCTAGTAAGCAAAGGTATTAGCACAATTGGAAGCAGAACAGACTTGATGGTCCACTGGTCCCTTTCAGTACAGTAACTTGTGTTCTAGGATATTTGCCATAATACATAAAAGCCAAAAAAGCTGAAGAGTGTGGAATTAAACAAAGACATGGAGCAGGTAAAATTCAGCCCACGTTAACCTGTCATTCCACAAGATAGCCACAGGGTTCAGGGCCACCAGCTCAGTTTTTTGGTTGGAACAGTAACAGGTGTTCCTTCTGTACCTACCATGCATGAGAACCGACAGTAGTACGCATTATTTATTAGTACTCATATAACTCCTACAAAACTGAATATCATATATAAATAGCAAAGAAATCTGAAATTGGCAAAAGAGTTTTAATACACAGATAATTTATATGTAGGTATCTGTTTCTTAAAGCAAAGTGCACTATATATTTAATTCTACAGTTTCATCCTTAATCAGAAAAGTTGTTTTTTGTCTTTTACTTTGACCTTCAGATTTAAAAGATTATTCAGTCACAAAGAATTCAAAGACTGAGAATTACTGCCTATGTAGTACTGAACTTCAATAAAGTGGCGCTGAATCACTGTAAGATTTATTAAAAAAAAAGTTGTTGCAATCTGTGAGTACAATCCATGAAGCAAGACTGGTTTAACAAAATCTCTCAAGAGCTAAAACCATAACCAGGTTTGATCCACCAACACTAAAACCAGCATTTGTTTAAATGTACTAAACTGAAACCCCTAAACACCACCCTGTGTTAACTCTTGCAAAATTAAGCAATGTGAATTTCAGTACATTTGATACAACCACACACAAAGAAGTTCTCATTTTGTAATGTGAACCCGCATTTCAAGACTTCATAATACAGAAACATTACTTGCATTGTATGTGTAGTAGTATACCTCCAACATCAAAACAGAAGTGTAGAGATATAACATAATCTCCTAAAATAACTTCTTAAAAGTAATCAGGTTCTCTGACAACTTCCTTATTAACATCTTAATTGATCTGAAGGTCTTCACTTGTATCCCACTGATTAATTACGCACATAAGTAGTCTCTAGTTACTCACATAAATGGTCTCTACAAACTTTAGTGGGGTTACTCCTGGAAGGAACAGCTCACCAAAGTTCAAAATGTATAGGTCTTTCCATTTACAGAGAAATTTAAATGAACATTTGGAAATACTAACCTCACTTACTAATTCATGATTTTCCCCAATGTTACCTCTATCAGTTCTAAAAACAGAGGGGTTTAAAAATAAAATAAAATTTTAGAAAAAAATTATAACATTTTAGAAAAAACAAGCTATGAGCAATACAATCTCATAAACAATAAGAAATCCAAAAAAATAATGAGAAAAAAGTAAAAAAAAAAATACCCCTTAAGAGAATCTAGGATGACTGCCCAAAATAGCTCTTCCCCACCCCTAAAAAACACACTTATACACACACAGGTAATTACTGCTTACTGATTTTGGGGGAGGAGCTTATGTCCAGCAGTCACCCAACTAAGAGGAAAACCAGATAAATACTCAAGGGTGGCACATGAAATCATCAGCTTCTGCTCACTCACCAGTGGCAGAAGAACTCCTCAGTAGAGGAGGATTCACTCCTCTACCACTCTGCATTGGAGCTCCACAACATTTTGGTATGTCACAATTTCATTCTACTCTCTTTGGTTTTGAAGGTAACTTCTTCAGGATGCCTATTTTCTGTCTAAGGAGGGAAGAGGGTTGATATTAAGGGCCAGTGACAGCATCCTCACTGCTACCAGGGCTCTTTGTAGGGCTACAGGTAAAAACCAGGTTTCAACCTTGGTGAGATTTTTGCCACTGATGCTGAAGGAACCAGGACTTCACCCTGCATCTGCTATAGTACTACAGAGGAAGTGTTTATGTATTTTCACTGAAAACTTCTCTTCTTTTCAGGAGTTTTGGTATATAGAACTCCTAAACTTACTTTGGAGGTCTAGTTAAAATAATCTCTGTTTTTGAATATTGTTGTCTTGAATGGGCTGCCATCCAATCAAAATTATTCTTTTCCTAAGAGTGAGACTATTGCCTCTAATCTATCTGTACAACAGCTTCATCATTCAAAGTGATAGCAATGCTGATTCCCTTTTTCTTAGAGAAATTTTCAAAACTAGTGAAAGCAGATGGAAGTAAGCACAAAATAATGTTTTTTTTAAATACCAATAATTTAAGAAAACTCACTATTCATGCTACAAAACCAGAGCTTTTCTTTACAGCAAACTTTCTCTACCTTTTCTAACACATAACAGATTTGGAAACATGCATTTACAAATATCTCTACTGCTGCTGTTTTGTCTGAACATTGTCCATGGTGGTGATGGATATTTTTCTGAGCGATATCAAAAACAATCCAGCATCAAGGGGCCACATTTTCTACCATACAATGTAAAGAGTCAAGGTAAGTTTACTATTCTTTCATGATAAACTAACACAATTATTCCTAGAAGTTCACTCCATGACTAAAAGCTCTTTGTTTATACTACTGGTATTCAAATTTCAGCAACAGTTTAGGTTTATTGAAATAATTTTATCACCTGAGAAAGAATTTACAGTGGCTCTGGAGTTGCCTCCTACTGACAAAGGTGCACATCTGTCAGAAAAATGTTTTACACAATAAACACCAAAGCCATATAGAGCAGAAACAAAGTAACAGCTCCAGATCTCTGCTTCAATAGTGGGAATAACACAACACGATTGTGCACATAATGATGTACAATACGCTAATTATCTTCAAATTTCTTGATTCACCACTGGGGTTTCTAGCAACAGGCCTGTCCTCTACAAACTACTTTCATTCAGGAAGAACTTTTACATATTTTGTCATGTTATCTGTACTCAAAACAGACCTTAGGTATGAATTTAAATATGTATATGATACACATGCACAAATGAAGACCCGCTCAAAGCCCAGAAAGACAAAATAAAATGTTATGTAGTTGTAAAAATGTGCCGTAAACTTCTACATAGTTTTTCATGAGTGATTTAAGCTTATGCTTTAATTATTGGGATAAGCACATAATAATGTAACAATTCTAGCTTTAGTATAATTAAAAAACCCTCTTCATTGCATAAATCAGTCTTATGGCAGCTTGGATAGGCAATACATAACTGCAATCCTACATTGTTTCATCCTGTTTCTGGTTATCCTCTCTGTCCCTTCAAGTCAAACAGGTGGCTATCCCTAGTATTTGAAACTTTTTGAGTTCTGTTTTATTTTTCTATGCTTAGGCATGGAACACATTTTTTTTAAAAAACTTGAACTCAAAGCTTCTGATCCATAATGACTATTCAAAATTGTCATCACTAAAATTAAGAGAAATCTATCTTCCTTTTAAACACCCTACCTTAACCCCTGAGAATAGCATTATTTTCTTTCACACATCATTAGGCTATTCAAAACAGCTTTATTTTTTGCTGTATCCCATCCACTTTTAGTTGTAGTAATCACACTTGGGTGGAAATGAGGAAACTGAATGAGGGGCTCAGAAAACAGCTCTTGACCAGAAGAAGGACATGGGCATATCTGGAGAGCAGAATTGCTGCTTGAGGCATTGCATCCACATTAGCTTTATTCAGGAGGTTTTGATTCAGAATAGCTCTGCAGACAGATTCTATGGATTATGAGCAGCACACATCAAGCTCAAAAGGACTCTGGTCTCATACCAGCTCGTGTCAGCATTGGCCCCATACCAACCAGCTCCAACCCACATGCTCCAAGGATCTCCGGTAAGAAACAAGTGAGAGCAGCATGGCTGGGAACCTTACCCCCAAAATATTCTCCTGGGCTGTACCAAAATAAATACTGTCATAGTTTCATCCCTTGTCTTCAGCACAAGGACTTCCTGGAGTCCCCGCACTCCCAGATGAACTTCAGGTACATGCACATAAACAGCTACTCTGAGGACTTACTAACTAGAACTCTCACTGAGTTAAATGCTGCATTTCCTCCCTCCTTCCTCATTAGCTTTTCATTGTGTTTTTCCATGACTTTATTCAGAATAATTTACATACTGATACTATTTTGAAGTGAAGTATATTTACTTGGCTATCCTCTAGTATACTTCACTTACTTATCCTCATGGTGGTTCTTCTTTCCCCTCTATAGAAAACATCTGGGAAGGGGGAAACCAGCAACAAATTAAGCAAGAATCAGGGTAGACAGAAAATGGTGTGAAAGGGGGAAACTACTTGTCCTGGACTAAGTTTTCACTTTATATATGAACACAGAATCTAATGTGAGTGAAAATTCATATTTAGAATGAGAATGATTATATCAAAGCCTGAGAAGTATAAAATGCTCATGATTTAGGAAATGCAACAGAAAACTATATACAAGACCTCAAGAGCACAAACAGTCTACAGTTTTACAGACACACGAGTCCAGTCATTCAAAAGTGCTTGACAAATTTTGAATTGGTGAGCAAGCTTTGAAATAGAAGACTGTTATCCCTGAGTCCGGAAAACAAGCATCCTATAGAGAGTTTTTAGAAAAATTCAAAGAGGGAAGACTGCTGGAGATCATCACTTCTAATCTCAGATGATCTCAGAAGAATAAAACAAGAACCTACAGAACCAAATCAATTCAGCTTTTGTCTAGTTATTGAGTTGTTCCATTTGCAAGTAGCTCAAGTAGCAATAGCAAGCTTTTCATCATAGCTTACTTTTCCAATTTGATCACCAAATATTGACTATTACAGATATATATACCAAAAAATTACCTTTTTGCTTTGTACAGCTTTGTCAAAAAGCAGCCCAGAACTGAAATTTCAGTCTAAACCCAAACCGGTGACTCAGGACAACATAAAACAAATCACACTATTTCTGTTGCCAACCAAAGCCTATTAAAGCTTCATTTAGTTTGGTGAAATTGTTTAAAAAAAATCTTGGTATTGACAGCTCTCCAGAACATAATTTTTTAACCAGAATCTCTTTGGCTTGAAATATTTGAAAAGCCCAAGTTGAAAATAATAATTGAATGAGGTCTTACTATTCAGCAATGTTTAAATAAGCCATTACTGCAAGTTATGTTAAAGTCTACATATTTAATTCAATACCTATATGAGATTTGATTGCACTAGAGAATGCAAACCAATTTTGCATCAAGGTATGTGCTGAGACATGTAAAAGAGTAGCCAATCAATACTTCAATGTTCTTGGTATAAATTCTACTTCATAAATGGATTTAGCAGTCCTTTCCTCAGAGGAATAACCATTGTTTTTAGACAGCACAATTACAATTACAATTTTAATCTAAAAGCAGCAGAACTTTAGAACTATACAGTTCACAGGAAATCTCTATAACAACATGAGTGCTGACAGTGCCTTCAACATCTTAGGCAAAATTGGCAGGACCCACCACCCTGTGAACCTAGGACTGATATTTGCATCTAAAATATGGTAAAAGTAATAAGATAGACTCTGAGCTAAAGTCTGATGCCATCTGCCACAAAAAAAAAAAAGTCAATATATCACAAATAAATCACAGACCATGCTTGTTTTCTATGTGCTGGATTTTAACAGCTTATCTGCATTTTCATGGCCTTAAGAAGGGCGAGATAGGAAGACGTGCAAAATAAGTTGATATGCATTTGTGCTGATTTTATGCATCAGCAGAAAAGAAAATGCACTCTCTGCACTACCTCGATAAGAACAATTTCCCTGTCAATACAGGAAGAAGGCAACCTTCCACATCCGATAACAAACCAAAATCAAATGTATTTCATAAGCACACCACTATTATTTAAAAAAAAAACAAAACAATATGTAGAAGCATAGTTTCCTCCTTCACCTCACTTTTGTTCAGCAAGACTAGCCACATATTGGAAAATGCAGTTTATTATCTAAGAGACAGCCAAATAGTCACTGTATAAATTTTCATGTGTATATATATATATATATATGTAATACACACACTGGTCTTTTTGTGAGAGACTGAAAGGAAAAATTGTAGCTGATGCAATTGTTGAGAAATTAATAATATTTTCTAAATAAGCATTCAGCAGAATGTGTTGCCAATATAAAAAACTGAATCCAGGCTCTTTTTGCATCCCTCAGTTTTCTATTTTTAAGATGACTTCTTAAATTAACATCCATCACAGATATGCCATTTTGTTCTATAATGCTGCCAGTTGTTGCAAACTGCTGAAGTAGTCTCACAGTATCCATGTTAAACTTGCATGTAAAGTCCAACAAATCAACATGCTAATTCCAACATAAAGCTGCAGGCTCCTCCCAAGCACATGTTCAACTAAGCAGTGAGCTTGCTTATGTATTCCTTTATTTGTGACATTTGGTTAAGTGGCTCCACCTGCTGTTTTGGTAACTAAGAAAATGAAGTAGTATTTAAAAACCCCATAATAGTGCCGGAATTCTGACAGCAGTAAAATGAATTATCAGTTGTGACCTTGCCACTGTGTGAAATTTTTATGACAGAAGAGTCTTTCAGACAATATCTGAAAATGTAACATTCATATATTTACAAAAGAACCAGTGCCATGGGCCACTTTCGAAAGTAGGGGGAAGGGAAGAACAGAATTCTCACTACGTAAATGTAGCACCAAGCTGTTTCCAAAAGCTGCTGCACCTGCACAGACTACTTTCTGTCATTTCATTCATCAAGTCTGATGACCTGTTAAATCTGTTACCTGTTGTTGTTTTTTTTTCCCTTACTTAATAGTCTGCATCTACTTGCACAGCATTTCTTTAAGGTCTCTGATGACCTTGAATGTATTGAAGCAAAAAAAAATAAAATTCTAGAGGTCTTATATCTCACATTTCCAACAAATCTGCACTTGTTACTTGTAAGGGCAGTGAAACACTTTTACTCTGAATGTGGGGTTCTCAGTGATCAACACAGCAGCTGAAACTTGATTTCTATGAGGCTGAAGTTAACCCTTCATGCATTTTACCACCATGCTATATTGCCTGCAAATATTGTAGGTGCCCTGGTTGATCTGGTTTCCTCTCTCTCACAGGTGTCCAGGTAAGGGGAGAACAAGGACCCCCTGGTCCCCCAGGCCCTGCTGGACCAAGAGGACAACCAGGACCTGCAGGAAAGCCAGGGTTTGGAAGCCCGGGTCCCCAAGGCCCCCCTGGTCCCCCAGGACCACCTGGTTTCTCTGCGGTCGGAAAGCCAGGAGTGCCAGGTCTACCAGGAAAGCCAGGAGCAAGAGGACTAAACGGCGAGAAAGGAGAACCTGGACCTGTTGGACTCCCAGGAGCAAGAGGGCCACAAGGGCCGCCCGGCACCCCTGGCCCCGCAGGACTGACTGTCCCTGGCAAGCCAGGACCACAAGGCCCTCCAGGAGCTCAGGGGCCAAGGGGACCCCCTGGCGAGAAGGGAGAGCCAGGTATCCCAGGTATCAATGGACAAAAGGGAGAAAACGGATTCGGAATTCCAGGCCGCCCAGGTGGCAGGGGTCTTCCAGGCCCACAGGGACCCCGGGGCCCCCCTGGTCCTGCTGGCATAGGGAAGCCTGGTGAAAATGGCCTTCCAGGTCAGCCAGGTCTGAAAGGTGACCGAGGTTTTCCAGGTGCACCTGGAGCAGTTGGTCTCCCAGGTCCCCAGGGTCTCCCAGGCGAACCTGGAGAAGTTGGCATTGGCAAGCCTGGGCCAATGGGACCACCAGGAGCAGCAGGTATCCCTGGAGCCAAGGGACATCCTGGACCTGCAGGGTTGCCCGGATCCCCGGGACTCCCAGGTTTTGGAAAGCCAGGATTACCAGGGATGAAGGGACACAGAGGGCCTGAAGGTCCTCCTGGCCTTCCAGGACCTAAAGGAGACCAAGGTCCCGCTGGTGTGCCAGGCGAACCAGGGCCGGTCGGGCCACCAGGGAACATGGGCCCTCACGGACTCAAAGGTTTGCCTGGTGAGAATGGCCTACCTGGGCCCAAAGGTGACATGGGCCCTGCAGGCCACCCAGGATTCCCAGGGGCCAAGGGGGAACGAGGCCTACCAGGATTAGAGGGAAAGCCGGGATACCCAGGTGAGCAGGGTCTTGCTGGTCCTAAGGGACACGCAGGTCTCCCAGGTCCAAAAGGCGACACGGGCCCTGCGGGGCTACCTGGGCTGCCTGGTCCAATGGGTCCACAAGGAGCCAAGGGAGTGCCAGGGACCAACGGTGAGCCAGGCCCCAGAGGGCCTTCAGGAATACCTGGGATCAGAGGTCCCATTGGCCCCCCTGGCCTGCCAGGAGCCCCTGGTGCGAAGGGTGAGCCAGGGGCACCAGGACTGCCAGGCCCAGCAGGCATTTCCACAAAAGGCTTAAGTGGACCCATGGGACCACCTGGACCCCCTGGGCCTAAAGGCAGCAATGGTGAGCCCGGCATGCCCGGCCCCCCAGGTCCTCCTGGTCCCCCTGGCCAAGCTGTAATCCCACAGATGCCTGAAGGTTATGTTAAAGCAGGAGAGTCTCGGGAGCTATCAGGAATATCCTTCATAAAAGGAGGAGTAAACCAAGCTCTGACAGGGATGCCGGTGTCTGCTTTCAGTGTCATCCTCTCCAAAGCCTACCCTGCGGCAACAGTCCCCATCAAATTTGATAAAATCCTGTACAATAGGCAGCAACACTATGACCCCAGAACAGGAATCTTCACTTGCAGGACCCCTGGACTGTATTATTTCTCCTACCATGTACATGCAAAAGGAACAAACGTTTGGGTTGCACTCTACAAAAATGGTTCCCCAATTATGTACACCTATGATGAGTACAAGAAAGGATACCTTGACCAGGCTTCTGGCAGTGCTGTCATCGATCTCATGGAAAATGACCAAGTATGGCTCCAACTGCCCAATTCAGAATCTAATGGTCTCTACTCCTCTGACTATGTTCACTCTTCTTTCTCAGGTTTCCTGTTTGCTCATATCTAATGTCCCACTTACCCTGTCCTGAAACACTCTCCTTCAGACCATTTTAATCAGGTACTGAGCTGATTCATCCTTAACAGGTCATGCAACTTCAATGTTACAACAGGAATGGAGGAGGGAGTGAAAAAGTGGAAGAGAGTGGTTCAAACCTAGTAGAATAATATTGTATGTTTTTAGAGAATTGTCATAAAAATTGTTTTGAATGATGATTAATTGTCTGACTGAATGCAACATTAAAATTTTATGACTTAATATAATGCACCAGCCTCTGTCCTTTTTTCCCCTTTTTTTCCCTTTTAAAAGAAAAATCAGAATTTCTAACTATCACACCTCATAACACAATAAAGGATGCTAGATCATACTTCACTATACTTCAATTAACTGAAGGCATTTTATTCCAAGTAAATGGTCTCAAATATACCACAGTTACCTCAAGAGCTGGACAATACACTTCAGGAACCTTCTACATCCAGCTTCATCTTTAAACTATCCAACAGGAGACAAGAAAAACAACCCTAATAGAGTGCATATCATAATCACAGTTTTAATTTACTTCTACTGTTCTTAATTATTAATAACTACCTTGGAGCAAGGTAGATTTACGTATTATTACATGTTACTGAAGATTGAGTTTCACAACATGAAAAAGCAACCAGATTTGAAGCCTCAAGATCCACTAGGCTTTGTTCAATGCACATTAACGCAGCAAACTAGTTCAATATTTTTAAATCTCTTAACATTCTGTAACATTCAGAGTACTATAAAACAACACTGACCAAATCCAAACTTTAAAAACATATCCTCACAAGCATGCAGGCACTTACAAAAACAGAACAGCTTTACCACCCCTAAACTGGAGATAATCCTTGCCCTGATTTTTCCTGAACAGTTCACTCCTTTAAAACACAATAGTGTGAGGAATATATTTTACTTATTTGGTAAATTTATCAGATGATGGTGGTAATTAGCTAGTAGACATAATCATATTTACCATACAAACATATCTCACAAAAAGTAGTCATTTGATCAATTTGTTATGCTACTGTGAAAAGTTAGCTTATTAATTATGAAACCGTAACAGTTTGAGCACACATTTCTTCCAGTGACAGTTGCCTTTCATGTGCTTTAAAAGTATCATATATATTGAAACCTTATGAATCCTTAAAACTATAGTTAGCTTCTTTTTTTTTTTAAAAGAAGCTTTTAATCACTGGCACTGAAAGCATGTAGGCCTATGTTTTAAAATTTTTGTGATATTACCATTTCTTCATGAAAGCAAAACTTGATGCTTGTTATGTTGTCTACTTTTGAAATCAACAATATCCTAAATACTTGACAATATCCCAGGATTAATAAAAAAGCTAGGATACCTTTTGCTTGATGGTTGACCCATCATTAGCAAAACTATATAATGTTTTGGAAACTGTAAAGACCTATTAGGGAAGTAACTTGAAGAATTTCTTTTCTTCCTCTTTTTAAGTGATGCTGGATAAGGAAACCTTTGGTTTAGGCTATAATTCAGTAAAACAATAAATGGACATTAGTTCAACAGCACTTTCCAATATTTAAACATAGCATGTCCTGCTGCCCATCCACTCTACCAACTTGGCACTTTTGTTTCAGAAACAAATAGAGGGACAGGATATGGGAGCTGGAAAATATGACTAAGTAGTAGGCTTCTGATAATTACATATGAAATAAATGCTAAGCACACGCTTGAAATTGTTGGAGATGTTTGGTGCTCAGCAGCTCAGGACCACAGTGCCCTGTGATTCCAATTCACTTAGAAGAAACTGGGCCCAGGCAGTATTCTTAAAAGCAAAGTTCACTAACCCTTATCATCCAGCCAGCCAGCCAGCCATTTTAAAGCAGGTTTTGTCCTTTATGTCTTTGTTCCTTGAACATGTGGGACTTCAAACATATCCACAGCTTGGAACCTCATGCCTGGTTTTTTAAAGTCTTTTCATAATTGCTCAGATATTAAGTCACTAAGAAAGCAAGTCTTAAAACTGAAAAGCTAGAGATGATACAGCAAATTGTGGCAAAAACACAACTTAAACTTTGATTTCAGCTTTGTATTTTCAATTTAAAGGGGACCTTGAGAAGGTCTGTAAGATTTTTAAGTTTGGTTTTGAGGATCTCCTCCACATGAAGATCAGCAATCTATCTAAAAATAAAGCCCTTCCAAAACCACTATTTCTTCTGGATGTTGGATATTAAAGGAAAGAAAATCCAACATGAGATTCAAATGAAAACTTAAAGAGCCTGTAACAGTACAAAATCACTTCCAAAGAACTACTGAAATTTTTGAAATTTCACGTGATCAAAAACATGAAGCACCTAAACAATCCCTTCTGTATTTAGTTGGAAAGCACAGCAAAGAAATGTAACAAATTTACCTTTCACTTGTTTCTTTGGTGGAGTTTTCACAATTAAGAGAAATAAAGATATCTCATCACTGCTACTCAACATTAGGAACTACTAATATTTTGCACAATTTTTGGAAGATTGTTTTTCTTTTGGCCAGAAAAGCCAAATCTTTGCTTTTTGTTTCTTATCTGAAGTTGTGTATTAAAGATAAAACATACATAACACAGACATCTCGATTCATTATCTTCTGCCAAGACCATAAATTTGCAATCAAAAAAGTGTATCTCAACAAATCCTGTTATGGGCAATTTATGAAATCTGCTGTCATATCAGCCATGATTTTTTTACTTCCAAAATGAAATATAATCTTATAAATCGATTGAAAATGTTACAAATATATAATTTTAACTATATATCCACAGATGCTAGTTTTCAGAAGTGTCAGAAAAATTACAGGGAAAGGCAAGTCTCAGGAGAGAGAAAATAGCCTTTACGACAAGAAATTTTACAAAATTCTGCTTTAAGAACTTATATTTGGCAACATTTCACTAAAAAAGCTATTGATTTTTCTGTCAAAAAAATCATCAAACGTTAAATTTTTCACAAGGAAACAATTATACAGTACTTCAAGCTCTTATCAGTCCTCTGAAAAGCAGACTTTGTTTCCACAATACATCCACATAGTTTAATAGTGTAAAATACATCGCCCCATGATGTGTTCTTTAAAATTGCTATTTACTACTATCTATAGAACATCCACTAAATCCATTACAGTCAGAGTAATGTTAATCAGCTTACAGTCACAAAGTATTCCAGTACAAAGAATAAGGTATGAGAATAAAAATGGATTTTCAAGTAATGTAATGCTCAGCTGGGATATCAATGGCAAAGAGCTCTCTTGCAGGAGGCATTACTAGGCAAGAAATGACCACATTGCAAATATCTGTGCTCATTGATGTCTGACACCATGCTTTTCTTATAGTATTGTTTCATAGATTTTCCTTTTTTTTTTTTTTCTGGAGTTATTTTTCACAACAGAATTTGTTAGACAACACTGGACTATTTCGGAGCCCACTCACTCTCCTTGTGCAAGCCTCAGTTCTTCACTTCTTTACAAGGAGAAGAGCGAGTTAATACCTTTCATCAAGCTGAGTCAAGACAATCATGCCTACCTGAAAGAGCCATCCAAAAAAAATATAATAGGGCAATTATCTAAGGCAATTACCATAGCTAAGACAATGAAAAGCAAAATCCATCAGACACCTGATTATGATCAAAAAAATCCTGTGGAAAAAAGAAGGGACATAGAGACACAAGGGCATACTGACAACAAATCAAAGTGAACTGCAAACACTCGGTGGATTTCAAGAAATAAAGCGGTCAGTCGTTCTGCTCCGTCACTGACAATGGCACCGCTAAGACGGCGTTTGGAACTGGAAACTTTGTGTCCCCTCAGCTGCCCCCTTAATAAGTCTGCTTTTGAAATTTTACCTTGTCTAACTGTTAATGAGCACTGCTTTTCTCTGAAGGGTTAAACCCTCTAAAAGACATGGAGTTAAGTCAAAAGGCTATATAGTTTTCAGGCCAGATTCTGAGCTGTGAAAGACACTGGGGCCTCTTGGTATGTATAAATGGGGATCCAGGTTTGAGAGTTTCCTCAGCAAGTTATGTGAGATGTTAAATTGAGAAAAATTTATCAGCAGTGACAGAAGATTAGTACCCTTATCCTTGTATCACAGAGGGATCTGAAGCAAAAAGAGATGCTCCATGGGAATATCACTGGTAAGTGATGAACAAAAAAATTACCTGGGGTTCTTCTGACTCCCTGTTCAGTGCTTTAGCTACTGCACCATGTTATTAAATGGAAAATAAAACCACTGTGAAGCCTTTCAAAGTGATGCGTGACATAACGTATCACTTTCTTACATTTATGAATAATAATAGTATTCTTAAATACAAGGAAGTGATATACTTAAATAACAATATTTAAGTAATGATATAATCTGTATTGTTTCACATCTGATACTACAGAGCTACACCCAGTAAAACTTGTTCCTATCAGCCACTACACTTTCCTGTATTTTTAACACTCTTAGATGTGCATGTGCCTCTGACAGTAGCTAAAAAGGATTAAGTCATATCACAAATTTTATTTGCAGATTCCAGACTTACATATAGAAATAGGTACCTGATTGATAGGTATAAGCATCATTGTCCAAGTGTATACACAAGCAGACACATATAAATAAAACTGAGAAACTGAGCAACTACTTGTATGATTTCAAAGTTTAGACTAACTTTTTTTTGGATATCAATTTCCAAAGAACTCTTTTAAAAATTATTCTTTTTGCTGCATGATCCACACCTTTTAAAAAAGAGCTCTCACAGTTTGAAGAAAAGAATTAACAAAAATTCTGAAGAAATTATTACAGTTGATTAGGGTTGATTTTGTATCAGCAGAAAAGAAAGCATACATTTATTTTGTGTTTGAATGAGTTCCTAGGGCAATACATAACTCCCAATCATACTCTAAGCTCCAATGAAGACACAGTAACAACAACAAACAAAGTAGTTTGGGAATATCTTGCTGCTTTTTATAGTTTGCATCCTGGTATCAATTTCCATTTTTGCTTGGAATCTCTCTGAAACAATTCTGTCAATTATATTTGAAAGGAATACAGCAAGTGGGACAGCTGAGGTGAACAAAAAGCGTTTTAAGAAGGAGCAGACTACACCTGTGTGTAGTGAATGTTGCATCAACCAAGGTGGTTCTAACAGTAGTTCAGAATTCAGAACTGAGCTGCATGTAAACATTTTTTACAAGAAATATTGTTAAAAATAATTTCAATTAACTGCGTGCACACACAATGGTAAGACTTTATTATCAACTTATTATTTTATATGCCTGATACTAACTCTGAAGTTATGCCTGTGAAGGAAGGAAAATAATTTCTTGCTGAACAGTAACCAAGATGTTTTGCAGTTGTAATTTATATTACAGTATTATAATGTTGGTTTTGGGTGGAGAAACTCTGTTATTAAAAAATAGTCCTCTGCAAATGTTAAGAAGTTCAAAACCTCTCTATTGTGTCAATACTAATGAGGAATTCTAATCAAAACTAGAGCAATAAAGAAAATCGTCAAATATTAGTTAGTACTTGAATTTCTTTCCCCAATTCATTTCTGATTCTATATAACATTACAAGATCATAAGGAATAGATTCAAAACACAGTTCAAGGATGTCCACATTACCTTATCAATCACGGTAAGAAACCATTTTGCCTTCTAAAATAAGTTGAAATAGGAATAAAAATTTAAATACCGAGTGAAACAGCACATGAGAAATGTTATTAAAGATATCAAAGCAGTGGAATTAAACAGAAACAGTTATGGTAAAGATATTTTATTCCAGGAAAAAAAATCGTTTACTATACAACTATTTATAAACTTGAAAAGTTCAAGCTGTGCTGAGTAGCCTGTAGTGTACTTGCAAACATATTCGCTCTGGCAAGCACATGTAATATTTTCAGCTGTTACAGTGAGTCTTCAGTGAACCAACTTACCTTTAAAAGCTGATATTTTATAATTATGTTGGATAGCAGCCACCATGTCCTTCCAGAAGTCATATTTTTTCTGACCATCATGCTGTAAGTGTCAAAAGGAACCTAGTCATTATACCAAGCATCAGCTATTACAAGCTTTCATATTGAAACAGTGACAGAAATGCCAAGAATTAAAAAAATTATACGGAGTAAGACTCTTAAGACAGTAGGATTCAGGACATCAGCATTCAGTAGTACTCAGACTGACTTTAGGAAACTGCAGACAAGTTATGTCCCTCTTAGAGGGCTACGATGGGAGGAGGAAGGGCAAAGGAGAAATGCTTAATATTTGCAAAGAACTCTGCAGCAAAAAGGGGCATCAGATAGAACAGCAACTTACAGCATAAGCATCCCATGCCACTGACATTTGGAAAAAGAAGTGCCTAGGGCTGCAGATACTAAATTTAATTAGCATGTTGACATTTTCTACAGCCTGGCATTAATACCACCTTCCACCTTAAGAACTGGTAAATCCCTTCGCTGTAATTTAGAGGCAATGCCCTTCTGCCAAGAACCCTAACCCAAACATGGTATGCAATACTCATCCAGAAGCCTGGCTGAGCAGCACTTCATGGCATTGTGCTCTGAAGACTGCCAAACCTTCTGGCAGAAGGACAGAAGAAGGTGATCCATGACTGTGAACAGTCTCTTGCCATTCCTAGAAAGCTTCCCAGGCATAGCAGGGCTTCAGTTGACCTCAGCTTCCCCTTCAGCCTCTCAACACGGGAGAGGAAAACCTCAACCAGCTGAGGACCACAGCACTCTCAAACACCACAAATTTTAGTAGTGATGAATGAAACAGATGCAATTACACTGCTAGCCAGTATTACAGAGCAGAGGATTAGCTACAGAGCCCGTAAGAGGTGCTCAGTTACACAGTAACTTGGCAGCAGTAAAGTAGGTGGTATAGTCTTTGAGTTTATGTATCATGGAAAGTATTTCTGTAATGCTGTTACAGGCCTTCCACATCCACATTAGGATAAATGTCAAGGCAACTGTTAGCAGTTTCAGAACACTGCTGCCCTCTGTGTATTGATACCTGCACTGACACCCAAATAATGAGCCATTTTGTAATCATAAAGCGTTTTGTAGAGAGGGAAATATTCAGAAACTGAAAAAAACTCCAAACCCAAAGCCTGATCACTGCTAAACAAAAACATCTAGCTTATATATACTGAAGTAAACTGCTATTTCAGGCCAAACCTGCCATGGAGGCTTCCGGAGAACAGTCGGCCTTAACTTTCACAATTGGCAAGTCACACAAACCAGGTCTTTTGTGCATAACTGACAAGCACAGTTTGTTTACTATCCATCAGCTCTACAGGTTAAGAGCAGGAAAGATATGGTGCTGTGGCTTTCAGAAGTGGGTTTTTTTTTTAATCCACCATTATAGCAAACTGCCACAGAAATACATAAAGAGGCAATAAAGAGAAAAGGTTTCATACGTCAGCTTTAGCTGGCCAAGGATGTTAACCAAGGGTGATTATTCAAAGCTATGTACAGGAGATACTGGGGACCATCTGTCCAGTGGCAATGCAAGCAGCCTAAGCTAGCACTCTTCTCAACAGACAGATTCAACTGTCCTCTCCCCTCATACTCCATGTGGCTTAGTCCTTAGTTTGGCGTTTTGGGGTTTTTTGCTTGTTTCCCTTAAAAAAAAAAATCAATGAACTCAACTAAAAGTTCTTCAGAGTGCTGTTTTGAGGACAGATGGACATTAGTTTAAAACTGAGTACACTTCCTTTGAAACATTTGAACTCAGAGGAGATTAAAATAACTTAAACTAATTTCTTGCAAATCTTCAGCCACTGCATACAAGATGTAAAGGAAAACTGAACAACATCAAAAAGCAAAGAGAAAACTGTATGCGTGGCCATCCAGTCCATGATTTTGGTGTGATTACAAAATCTGATTTTATTAGCTGAACCATCAAGACAAAGCAATATTTTGATTAGCTCATCAGTGTGAATATCAAAAACACTAAGAGATTCCATGATTTGTCTGAAAACACATAAGAGTTCTGGCTCTGGACACAGCAAAAACAGATACATTCTTAACAGTGCAGGGTAGTGCAGCATCAAACTCATGTCTAAACCAATTTTGAATCTAAACTTAGTAATTCTTGCATCTCCTTCCAGTAGAAAGCTTTCCTGAACCTAGAATGTTGTCTGGAAATAGTAAGAAAATAGCACTTTGTAAGCAGACTAAAAAACAGGACACAGAAGGCCCTACTTTCTTTTAGAAACGTGGAAGAAGAAAATGCAATGGTTTCTAATCCTTAGGATGCAGCACTTTGCAGGCATGAGTTCTGGGCCGAAGAGGCTGACCACCTTCTGCCTTGCACCTTTCTCAAGTGGCTGTTGCTTACCTTCCAGGGAATTACTGTAGCCCAGCTGTTGAAACAGGGCAGACATCCAGTAAAATACTTGAGAACTGCTAGGAGATAAAGAGGGTGCATGACCCAGTTCTCGTGGCTCTCCGGAGAAACGGCACAGGTTTAATTCCCTCAGGCTGAAGATTGCACTGATCCCAGGTCAGTGCTTCAGCCAGCAAACTAGTAACTGGATGTGAAAGCTTATTACGCACATGCTATGATGTGCTTTCTCTCTTAATAAGTAGATGATTTGTGCTGAGTCTAAATTAAATATAAAGTAAACACAATACAGGTGTCACAACTGTAACAGGTTTCAAAGCTGTGAACGGCTTAGGGGAAGGAGATTAATCAGGCAGAAAATTAAGAGTCTTACCGAGCACCTGTCCTCCATGCTTCCCCGATAAGCTAGTTTTAGCTAATTCTTCATGCAGCACTTGGACTTAGGCAGCAATCTACTCAGCATGCTATTTTGGAGTGAAGGCTAAAGCAGCAAGCCACCTAACATCCAAAGAGACCCCAGACACTCATCTCACAGCTTGGACCTTCAGTCTGCAGACAAGGTTAAGTATTGAGTTTTCAGACCTGCAGTGTTTTGGTACCTCTGGCCAGAAGACTACCTCAGTACTCTTTTGACACCAACACAGTTACTCTATGAGAAGAACCCTCTCCTACCTCAAGCTGCATGCAAGTTAAATATTCAAGCCTTCTTTTACACAACAAAACAATTATCACCAAATTTCAAAGGTAGAATTTAGGACATTCTAGCTATCTAAAAAGCACTGAAAAAGGTTTAAGCAATTGTATTTTTTACCTTAAGAATTTAATTTACTGTTTAGCAGAGGAAAAAAAAATTAAAAGATACTATGCCAGAGGTGTATTTATATCTGTGTACACAGATCAATATATTTAGGGTTAAGAAAGATGAAATTAAAAAAGGATTAAAAAAGGATGAAATGAAGCTTTATTCACTCTTTTAACAACTTGCAAATTAGCAAATCACGTAATTCAGAAAACTTATACTATATTTATTTCAAGTACAATCAAGCATAAGTAAAGGAGACTCTAAGAACTACATTGTGCATACCACAGAGTAAACTTGAGGAAACAGCACATTTCCATTATTATCCTAGTTATTTGTGCCCTCTGGTGGAAGTACTTTTATTTTGAACATGCCATGTAGCTCACAATGATCTTCAGAGACAACTTTATTACAGTAAATCCAACATGGAATAGTCCAAATGAGAAACAGACCTTGATGCTGTTTAATACCCAATTTGTATGCATTTAATCCAGGAGATGCAGTGGTTGAAGAAAAAAATAATGCAATACACAGTTTTCAAACAATCCAGTTCTTACCTGATCTAAGCTGTCCACAACCCTTGCACACAAGAGAGCTCCTGGCAGGTCAAAATAATTATCATACAAATAGTATTTAGCTGGAAAAAATAATTAAAAAAATATACTTTAAACACCACTGCATTGTATGCTTTAATCACAAATAAAAATTACATTTAAATAATACTATAAGCTCCTATTTGGATTTTACTGGTATAAGCATTATCTGTTTTCCAGTCTTTGTCAACAAAGGCTAACTTCCGACTGTCATAACTGGCAACTAAAAGTTGTTTACCTATATGAAGGCAGTGAGATTTTAGTAAGACATTTTAAGATTCTAAAAGCCTAGGTGAAAGAAAAGGGGCAGAACCATGGGTTGTAACTCAGGATGGTATCTTTCAACTCTTCCAAAATATGTTTCCCTAGCAGTGAAAACACAAGAAAAGTGTTTAAGAAGTTAAGAGACATTTGGACAGGTCTGACACAGTCATGTCCTTTGCACACACATGCTGCAGACAGCGTCTCTGCCCAAGGGGAAGTGTGCTCACATTATTACATCAGTCCCCAAAACAGAACTGTAATCAGGAGGGTGCAAATGTCCCCCCAACTACGGTCATGCTCAACAACTCTCTCCAAAGAGTGAAATGACTTAACCAGTGATATTTTTTTTTTAAGATCTTGTCTGTGCTGCCTCTTAGGTATATTCAAGAACAAGCCAGCAAAAGGAAGATTAAATTTCACAACAGAGACCAAGTGCATGTTTCAGTGAAAAAGAAAAGCACATTTCCTATATTACCAAAGGAAACCTCTCTCTTCCTCCATTTTGCAAAGATTACCTGCAGTTTAGAATAAGCATTGCATTTGCAGTCAGCAAAATCTCAAGGAAAGTATCTCCCTTACATAACAAAATGCACCTTAAGTGAGCACTTCCTGTGTGTTACTCTCAACCGCCAAGATGAAAGTAAAAGAGAGAGGAAACACAGAGCAAGAATGCAAACCTAGCCACAGCTCCTTCAAAGTGACTCCTATCTTAAACACAGGAACTTCAAATGCAAGGGGAGAAGTTTTGTTTCTAGACTTGCTTTGCTCTTTGCACCTGCACCTAGACCTCCAGTAACAGGACTGGTGGCATTAAGTCAACAATTAAGAAAAATTTAAGATTTGTCCTAAATGAGAAAGGATATCAGTCAGCAGGTACTGAGCAATTGTATTGTGCATCACTTGTTCCTCTTGGATGATGAGGCTCTGTCTCCTTATCATTAAAATAATTATTAGTAGTATTATTAGTATATTTATTATTCTAACATGGTTCAATTATAAGTTGCTCTTAACCCATGAGATCTACCATTCTTTCTGATTCTCCTGCTCACTGGGCCTTGGCAGGGCAGGAGTGAATGAGCAGATCTGTGGTCATCAGTTGCTGGCTCAGGTCAAATCATGATACTGATTGTATCAGTCTACTTCATCAAGAGACAGAGTGCCCACCACTATAACCAAAACATGATTATAATGTTCCCTCATTTGTCTTACCATAGAATAAATACCATGAAATAAATTTAAGGTGAATTCTGCTACTAGAAGTTAAAAATACATAAAAAACAAGCCTTCCCCAATACCTTTACCTCCTCCAGTAATTCCCAGTTCCAACTATTTTTACAAATATGTGTTAAGATTTAACAGTATGAGGCACTGAAGGAGCCAAAGCAATTTCAAAGAAGAGGACATGCTAAAGTATAGCTACCTGTGCGTGAGACCATTCCACTGACTGTATTAAAATGCTTCCACTCCTTCCTTCCATAGATCTCCAGGATCTCTTCAAATGTCATGCTCTTTGTTCCATGGCTTGCTCTGTTAGAGGCATTAAGTTGTTTATAAAAAAAACCAAAACAAAACAGAAAGAGTTGAAAACATCCGAACTACTACTTGTGCAAAGTAACACACTGCAGCTGAATTACAGTGCACGCAAGCTGATCAAAACTGACTCTCTTTATAGCTTAGAAGTTTCCCAGGACTTACTAAGCTTTTATCATCTACATTCTAGTTCTCAATAAAGGCCTTACTACACAAAGGTTTGGTTGGCTGGGGGCACAGCTACTGTGCCTCACCTGCTAACACAACCACGCTGTATTGCTCGAATGTTTTCAATTGTGTGAGGACACTCGCTATACTTGAGCTATCAATATACACTGCNATATTAAAAAAAAAAAAAGAAAGAAAAAAAAAGGAGGGAAAGAAGAAGAACTAAAGATTTACTGAAAGTGATGTTTGAAAGCGAAACAGCTTTTAAGCGGAAATCCCCCAGAAATCCGAAAGTGACTGTATCACTTTCTGTGGTTGATTTATCTCAGGCTATTTAAATTGTACGTTGTAACTTTAAATTGTATTCTGTAAACTTGCAGAATTTTGAATGTCTGTAGCACAAAGACAACAGTTATTCCAGTCATTGCTATTGGTCATTAGTACTGCCTCCCAAGCCAGGTTACTCTCAATCCAAAGAAAAACCTTACCCTGGATTTTAGCAGAACTGGACAAAGAGTACATTTGTAGCCACCAAAAATCAAATTCACTTTCAAGATCAATGTGTCCTCATAGTCTCAGATTTTATTAAACTGAGATATTATTTACTACTAGCTAACATCACAATATTACCAAAAGATTCCACATGTAACATTAAGAGAAATTGAGCACCACATTACCAAAGAGTATTTAAACTTTTATATCTAATAAATGAGTGCACCCTGAAATAAGGGTTTTAAATATTTATAAAATTGAGAGATGGCATTTAGGAAGGGGAAAAAATGTTAGTGTATTTAACAATATAACTTACATTTAGCAAGAGATTTATTGTCAATATTACCTTAAAACTGTTCCATCTTCTGCAAGTTTCAGGAAGTTTCCCTCTTCAATGTCCAAAACCAAGCCTTTGCAACTAAGAATAAATTAATTTTAAGGAAGAAACAAAAAATTAATGCTTTCAGAGGACTGTCTTCTCATCTGTCAGTGACACACGGCTACAGAAGCTATGGTGCTTCTGTAGCTAGGATGCTACAGAAAACCAAACAAGTCACAACCCTTTAAATACTTCCATGTTTGAACAATGCTCTCTATAAGAAAGTGCACATTATTGCAATGAGGACTAGATTTCCCTTACATAGCAAAATCCTACTAAATAAACCCAGTTCCACGTCCAGTAAATTTAGGGACTGTTATATTGGTAGGAGGTTTAAGGTCCAAACATATAAAACTAAGAAATGTGATACTTAAGTCACTTCTATTAAAGAATTTTTTGTGGCAACTCCTTTAGTTATTACTCAACTGATTACACCAGTTATTATAGAAAAGAGAGGTAGAACATTAATAAGCTCAGAACACATGAAGCAGAAGCATTGCCATGTCAGCCAGCACTAACAAGGGAAAGAGTTGACAGCATTGGAGACACTTGGCAAGAGTTTCTGATTCTCCCTAATAAATCTTTACCTTCCAGATAATTGAATCTACATTAGCTTAGGTTCTTTGAAAAATTAATTTGGAGTTCAGTGGTTAAAATACAAATGAATAAATGAGACTGAGGAAGTAATGACACCTTCATCCTCTATGAGGCACCCCAAGGAAAGAATATAGGTCATGAAGGCAGCAAGCAGATGCCAACCTTTCATGAATGACTCTTGGGCAAGAAGCAATGACACAGTTGTTACTTGCACTGTGGACTTGCAGGTCCATGTTAATGAACTTTCTGCTTCAATAAAAGACCAAACCCAAGATATCTAGAGCTGAACAAAGGATTTCTTGCATCATAGGCCTCAAATTATGATAAATAGATACATTGCTTCTAGATACAACTTCTCATGGAAGTTGAAATCAATCTCATTGGAAACTGTCCAGTCAAATATTGAATTGTAATAACCATTACACAACAATGCACACATTATTGAAAAAAAATCCATGCGCTTCTTCTAAAAATATCTAGTGATTACCTGGCATTCATCACCTCCACACCCATGGCCTAGAAAATAACCTTATAAAGTTAAAAGGTCAAGATTCAAGTTCCTGCTCAGAGACCACTGAGTTCAGAGCAGAAACTTGGGTTTGCATGTTTTTGGGTTTGCGTCTTTTTCATCACGGTGTTGTGCCTGACCGTGGCACCCAAGGGCCACCTCCTGGCACGTCACCTTTCCTCAATTTCTCAGAAGTCTGTTGGGATTAATGTGCCTTATACAAACAAAACAACATCTGTTGAGATAAAAATGACTAAAATCTGATGGTTAGCGTTGAATAGAATGTAGAAGACAAAGACGGTACGTAAAATAAGAGAGTGAGACTAAAAGGCTTGTGTCCAGACAGCTGGAAGCACAGACAAAGCAAGCTTAGATGCTCAGTTCTCTCTTCAGAATACATCAGAAGTATCTCATGACAAATACTTCTTAGAACATGTATTTAAAACTGTAATTTTGGATTTGTCCATTGGGCTTGACAATCATAACATCAACTGCCTAAATAAATGAAGCTGTTTTCTCAGCTTTATGAAAGTAACGGCATAAAGGAATGACATTATTTTCAATGTACTCACCAGAAGTCTAAGTTGTCTGGAGACAGAGTGAGCAAGTCTTCGTCATATCCCTTCTCCGTTACCAGATACTGGGCAAAACTATCATATATTAGCTACAAATGAAAAAATACATGCATTCATTATATCAATTAAGTGAAATCAAAGACACTGCTTCCTTGAAAAGTGGCAAGATGTGAGTGTTAGTGGCTCCTAAGCAAAATCAAACCATGAAGCTAGGGGCCCTGTCCCACTGTCTCCACTGAGAAATAATGCCTGAGGTTATTTCTGTCATGGCTGGAAAACACAGGCTCTGGTGCAATGTGTCCAGCACAACCCAGATCACAACATTCTACTTTACAGTCCCTGAGCTTCAAGACTGTTGGGAAATCAAGATGTTAAAGTACTATTTATTTTATTCACTATTATTTCCCCCTCCACAATCCTTTTTGCTTTATTTTTTTTTAATTTTAAATGTCATGGTTACTGAGATTCAACAAGCAGCTTCCAAATGAATAAACACTTATCTTTAGATGCATTTTAAAATTATTTGAAGGAATTTATTTTGAAGAAAATAGGCAACTACTGAACAAACAGTTATTATTTCTAAATTGAAGTGGCCTAGCATGACACTTAGAAATTTATCAAAGTACTGTGCTGCTAAAGTTTTACAAGAAGCTCTTTACAAAACATGGAGATACTGCCATGTCCTTAAAGACCATCCAAAAATAGTAATTGCTCCATTTTTCTCACAGTTCTTTCATTAAACCTGTTCCCTGGCCTTTTTTCTTTAATTACAACAGATACTCTTGGAATTACTATGAATAAGGTCTGAGAAAGACAAGTATGAAAGCCAGTGCAGAGATAGTCAGAACTAACTACATCTTCAGCTGGGCCTGTCAGCCTTTTAAAGTATTTCATATTTCCAAGAGATAAGGAGGCATGCAATGGGTATGTGTCAGTCTGCCTCTGTCTCCTGAGAGAAGATGAAGAATGTACCAAGTTTGGGGATTTTTTTTCCACATTTTGTTCACTGGTTGGTTAGCATTTTTAAAAAAAACTCTTATAGTTATCAATTGTCTAATGTTTGCCTGCATCAGACAGAATTTGTATCAGCACGAAGGTGCTTGTGTATGGCAAGAATATGGAAGGTAAGCCTAGTGTTACAGTTTCCACCTAGAGATTTAAGAGCTCATACGTTTTGTTACTGTTGAACCCTCTTTTGTAAGCAAGGTGCCTCTCCACTTAAGATCACACATAGCTGAGGGAAGCAATGTACTTTTTCAGCACAGGATGCACTGCTTATTAATAACGGGACAGCTCATAGATATCTGTTTCTATAACAAATTCTGAAACCATCTCGCAATTAGCGTGGGAGTCCTGTGCAGTGCAAAATGTACTGTAAGTAAGTGAAGGGAGGCAAAGGAAGGTGGAGACTGAGACACCGTGACCATCTGCGGCACAAGACAGCTTCGGAACACAGTCCTGACATCAACAGAGAAGGACGAGTCAGATTACCGGGGAGTTTAAAAACTAAAGTGACAAGGGCAGGAACGCACAGCACAGACAGCAGTTCCTCTTCGAAAGAGACCACAGGGCTAAGTCAGAGGTGCCGCATCCCTCTAAACTCGGCGTTTCATTATAAGCACCAGTAAGTTCGCAAAGGTCTCCTGTCCAGAGTGCTGCGGGCTTCTCGCTCTGCAGCATCTCTGCATTTAGCGGGCGGGCTCTACCTTTTCCTCAGCGCCGCTACGGCCAGGAATGAAGAACCATTTCCAAGGAAGGAGACATGGCTGTCCCCTCCGCTCGGGCAGAGGCCTGCTGAGGAAGCGCCCAGCGAGAGATGCACTTGAGTTTCTCTTATCCCCCGTGGATATCTGCCGGCCCCGGGCTCGCTGCCCCCGCCGGAGGGGTGCCGGCCCCGCTCCCCGGGACGCGGCGCGTTGCCTTTGGCGGGGCATGCTGCGGGAGCGGGGCGGAGCGGGGCCCCTCCCGCGGCTCCCCTCGGCCGCGCCGCCCGCACTCACCCGTGCGCTCTGCGGGAGGTGGTACCGGCAGAGCGTGTGGTCCAGGTCGAAGCCCACCACGTCGCACTCAGCCAGGGAAAAGTGCTGCTGCATCGCCGAGCCGGCGCCCCCACCGCAGGCGGGCGGAGGAGGAGGAGGAGAAAGAGGCGGGAGGAGGAAGGAGCGCGGGCGGCGCTTCCTGCGGAGCCGTGCCGGGCAGAGCGGAGGGAAGCCCGCGGAACACCCTCGGCCCGCCCCGCCCCGGCGGGACCGCCGTCACCTGCGACACAGCCCCTCGGCGGGCCTGGGGATGGAGGGGCGGGCGCAGGGAGGATGGCCGGAAGCGTGTCCAAGCGCTCGAACTCGAAAAACACGCTTCCCGCCGCGGGTTTGTGTGCTTGGGAGCAGGCGTGGGAACGGGGGCCTCCCGCTCGTCTGGCAAACGCGAGTCTTCGGGGCTTGCTTGCTGGGACGATCTGGTGAGTAGAGAGCAGGCGGGGAACAGGAGTCAGCCTTGGTTAGTGACAGAACAGCCGGTGCCACACCTCAAGGGCCCTACCGGGGAGAAGTAACATGTGTAAGTAGAAAAACACTACTTACTACTTCATTATGCACCCTCAGCACGTTTGCGATGACACCAAGCTGTGTGGTGCAGTCGACTTGCAGGAGGGAAGGGATGTCATCCAGAGGGAACCTTGGCAGGCTTGAGGGGTGGGACTGTGCAAAGCTCATGGAGTTCAACAAGACCAGGAGCAAGGTCCTGCACCTGGGTCAGGACAATCCCAAGCACAAGTGTGGGCTGGACAGAGAGCGGCCCAGAGGAGAAGGACCTGGGGGGTATTGGTGGAGGAGAAGCTCAGCATGACCCAGCAATATGCACTTCCAGCCCAGAAAGCCAGCTGTGTCCTGGGATGCACCAAAAGAAATGTGGGCAGCAGGGCGAGGGAAGGGATTCTTCCTGTCTACTCCACTCCTGTTATGTCCAGCCCTGGGGCCCCCAACATAAGAAAGATGTGCACCTGCTGGAGTGAGTCCTGAGGAGGGTCACAAAGGTAATCAGAAGACTGGAGCACCTCTCTTATGAAGACAGGCTAAGAGAGCTGGGGTTGTTCAGCCTGGAGAAGAGAAGGCTTCAAAGAGACCTTAGAGCAGCCTTTCAGTACCTAAAGGAACTTACAGGAAACCTGGAGAGAGATTTTCTACAAAAGCATGTAGTGATTGGACAAGGGCTTTAAACTGAGGGTAGGTTTGGATTAGATGTAAGGAAGAAATTCTTTCCTATGAGGGTGATGAGGCCCTGGAACAGGTTGCCCAAAGAAGTTGTGGGTGCCCCATCCCATGAATAGTTGAAGGTTGGGTTGGATGGGGCCCCAAGCAGCCTGGTCTAGTGGAAGGTGTCCATGTTCGTGGCAGGAGGGTTGGAACTGAATGATCTTAAAGGTCTCTTCCAAGGCAAACCATTTTATGATTCTATGCATCAAAGTCCCTGCAGGGTATACTGTACACAGTAAACCACACTATGCTATGCATTTGGCTGTGGAAAAACCAAAATTCCATAGATAATTCCATAGCTACCTTAATTTATTGACAGTTTTGATGATCAGGAAAAAAAAAGAATAACATTAAGAACAGTACAGTCTGTGTCCAGAATACATAAACAAATGAGCTTTTCATAGGTATCTGCTGAATAAATAATGCAGTAGTGCAGCTAGAAAGAAAGTGCTGTCTGAGAAAAAGTACTGTGAGAAAAGCAAACAGATGAGAGCTGCATTGAAGTAGTCTTGTTCTCAGTGGTTGAACTTGAATATAGAAAGGACTGAACTCAGGATGCTAAAACTGGGCTTGACAGCCCTGTTTGAAGGACCTCCTTATTCTTCAATTCTTCTCTCTGTAGACCAATGACACCATCAAAACTGTTTTGATTCACAAAACATGAAAGATTCTAGTTCAATATATTGTAAATAAATATATTTTCTTTTTAAATTCTTGCATGGCTGTGAATAGAATAGTATAAAAGGTATTTGAATTGAGAGCAATTGTTAAAAAAAACCATTTAATACAAGTAATCTTTCCCAGTGTTGTCTGCCTGTGCACAGCTGTAAGTGCTGTGCTTTGCAGGTGAGTAAGTTGGAGTTCACAACTACAGCAGTGTGCGGCAGAAATCTTGATTATATCAAATTATGATTTGACTTTTGCAGGATGACTCGATACTTTGGTATTATAGAGAAAAACGCTTTTGAAAATACATTCAAATAGTAAATAGATACAAATTTCTTATATATTAAGAGATACAATGTACTTATATATTAAGATTCAGTTTGCTATGTTCAGGTGGACACAGATGAGAGAAATTGAATAGCATGACCTCTCATATGCACTTAAAAATTCCACAGGGAAGTTCAGTATCAAATTGGGAAATTAACTAGACAGGAAAATATATGGAAACTAGGAATAAAATTCAAAAATGCTAGTAGTAGGACAGGATGAGCATTTAAGGTGTCAGAGCAAGATAGAAATGAATTGCATAATTTTACCAAAGCGCATTGTACAGCAGCTTCTTTCAAAGGTTCTCAGAATATCCCACAGACATTAGTATACTTTCTAATGCTGCTGTGTATGTATATATATGCATACCATATATTATATACTCACACCATACATTGCATAAATAATGATGCATACGTATATTTTAGACAACTGTCAAATACATATATGCCAAATACATGAAAACTAACATGTGTGAAAACTGAGCTTACAAAAAAGGTACATCCAAGACCTCACACACAAGAGGGATAGTAACTATCCAGATGAAGCATCAGCCTGGGAACTCAGCACAAGACAATTTACCTTCCTAAAGCTGCTCACTTCAGAAAACATGGAGCAAATTCCTATCCCACTGAAGTTGATAGCCACAATTTTGATTGACTTCAGAAGGTCCAAAAGGTCACCCACAGTTACTGTTTCATGCTATTCTCACATAAAGTTTGTCTGCCTTGCAGATTGTATCAGTACAGCTATCTTATTCCCCTTACATTTTTTTTTTCCTGAAAAGGATTAAGGTAACTTTCAAGATATTGTTTAGGTTATGGCATTTAAAAGGTATAACTTTTCTTGCTATGCCAATAAGCATTTTATACAAAACCTCACCAAAAAAGCAACTTAACACACTGAAGTATTGAAACATCTGAACAGATATTGAAAATTATGTATTCATTGATAGAATCATAGGATGGTTTGGGTTAAAAGATCATCTAGTCCAACCCTCTGGTCACTGTATTCACTGTCAACTGAATGTAATCTTGAACATCCAGATTTTGTGAATGCTGCACAATTATTGATAGCAATGACAAGCTATCATAGAATTTGCAATGCAGAAGTACTAATCATACTTATCTTAAACCACTTTGTGTAGGGAACAATATTCACCTGTGGAGGGATTCAGCAAGTTAAATTTCAGGTACACAAAGCTGAAGATTAAATCAGAAGTTTGATGACAAGAAATAGAGAAAATATTAATGAAGAAAACTGGTTTTCAGTTCTGGGGAAAGAAGATAAATGAGAGAATAACACTTTATCTTCAGTATTTGCAACACAAGCCTGATAATAGTCTTGGCAGTCTACTTTTGGCACGTATACACCACATTTTATTTCTTTTTCTTTTATCTTAGAAGTGTTTTGTCTCTCAGTTTCTTTCTTTCAGATGATTTTTTTAAAATATATTGACGTCTCATTCTAGGGCCTTTCTCAGAAAGGTGCTGCCTTTAATGAAAATCATCTGCAAAAACTGAAGCACCTTAGTGTGTTTACAAAGCTCTTTCAGCCCTGTTCATCAGGTTTGATAGCACCATGAGACACTCAGAGGTGTCCACATAATTGAACTGTTAGGCTATCAGGTCCTAACTTCTTTTTGTTTGGCCTGTGGTTAATTTATGCATCACATTAATTTCGTTTATGTTGTAGCTATGTAGTAATTGGCAAATTGGAAAAATCACAAATCTCGTCCTAGAAGGGGAAATTTCTAACTGGTCACTCTGTAGGAGATAGATTTGTTTGTGGTGTGGCACTCCTGAAGACCAGCATCACTCAGGCTGGGGCTGCAAGACTGCCTGGAGGAACATTCCCTCTCCTGATGCACAGACACCCATGGAGCCAGGAGGAGAGGGCTGCTGTATGCCCTCCGCATCCTAATGTTTAGCAACCTGCAGGAAACGTGAAGTGGGTGATTTGATGTGTCAAAACCTTTTAGAAATATGGAAAAGGAGCATTTTGGTTTGCATCTGCCTCATCATGCCTGCTTTCTATGCAGAACAGGCTCCTAGCAGCAGGTAGCTTTAGACCTCAAGAGCATACTAATGTGCCCTGCAGAGCAAAAGGGACATAACTGGGTATGGTAATGTACATGAATGCATGAGGACAGTGTCAAAATCCTAGCTGTCACACAGAAGTTGAAGGCCTCTGAGCAAGACAAGTAGTGCAGCTCGTCACTTTCTTTGTCCTTAAGAGGGCAGCAGTACAATACATTGGAGCATCCCTCTGAGTTAGCTGAGAGCCATCTGCGCCTTAGTCTATTTCACTTCCCTTAAACTTCGTGCCTCTTGTCTTTAGGCTGTGTAAGTTGACTTTGTCCCAACTATGCAGCTGTAGCCGTTTGTCTACTTTGGCAAGGGTTATAAGGCTTCTTAGTTAAAAAAAAAAAAGGGAGGGGCCCTCGTTGCGGAAGAGTATGCAACGATGATATGTGAAAATAATAATTTGAACAAATATGGATCATTTTCATTTTAGACAAGGAACACCTTCTTATGCAGAAGCAAGGTCGGAATATTCTAGATTTTTCTCTCTTGGTTTTTAAAAACAAAAGAAAATCCTTTTGGAGTAACATTTGTCAAACCAAAAAGTGTTGGGTTTTGGGTTTTTTTAATATATTTTATTTTAGCATCATGCTAAGAGGTGAGCCTCAGGTTTGCACTTGATTTAGCTTTTAACCCATGCAGTTGTTCAGTGCACAGGTCTAAGAATGCCTCACAGCCTAGCATCCCCACCCTGGAGCATCCTATGATGCTTCAATGGGATTCTTCATGCATTTAAACAGGATTGTTGGGTTTGGTTCCTTGATTTTAGGTTTAGGACACAAAGAAGGAAGCATTTGTTTGGGAACTATTACCAGAATAAGCTCAGGATATACAGAAGTAGGGCTATGACTTACTACAGAGTGATAATTTGGGAGGCATAGGTCTATCAACACTAATTTATTTTAAGGATAAGCTTTATCTCGGTAAGACAGTGAAATCTGTCAATAACATATTTTCTTTGAAAAACAGTCTCTAGCACTTACTATTTCTTTACTAGACTTTTAAAAGTTGAACAAAGCACTCCATAATCTTCAAGGCATCCCTCTGTGGCACACAGGATACCTTGTTACTAGGTAGAGAAGCTTGGTGAATATGCTTAAGTATTGATCAGGATTTAAGATTCGATTAAATTCCAGTGATTTCAGAAGTTTTACTGTTTATTGGGTTGTTTAGGTGCTTTTTATGGGGTACAAAATATGGACACATCAACTTTCTAGTGGAATTGCACATAAAATTTATAGTCTCATGCTGGGATTAGAACATTTGTTTATATCTGGCACCTCAGAACTACATTCCCTACATTCTAACTCACCAGCATAGAAATGAGACTCAGGATACTAAAGAGACAAGATTCTCAAAACTAAACCCAATAGTTCATCAAAAGGTTAAACAGACAGTAATCCACTAGGTGCTCAGAGTCTCTCAAAAGCCTTCTTACTGTCCTTATCATCTCTCTCAGATCTTGTAATCTACCTCAGGCTGTTCCCACACAACCTGAAAGAAGGAAATGAAAATCAATTTTTTTTGTCAGAATGATTAATAACCAAGACTGATTGCTGGACCCTTAGTGAATATATATTTTAAAACTCTGCATAGTTGTTTAAAGGTACTTTGAAAGATTTTTCTTTTTTGACCTGGATGAATGTTATGTTTAATCAAAAGAAATTGCACTAGAAATATGGACTTTTGGGGAATCTATACCTCCAAAGTAGACCTTTTTGTATTTAATAATGAGAGAAAAGTGCAGTTTCTATGATCTATGGGACACTGGCTTATTTTTCCTGTTTGTTTCCTTTTTTCTTGTTTTTTCAGACTTACTGTTATTTTATGCTTACAGTGTTAAACATAAAATACAGGAGACTACTCAGTTCTCAGTCCTCATTTCCCATTCATTCGTGGTGTATTCAAGAAAAGATAATTTAAATTGCTTATGGTTTCAATTTCTTCATAAATAAAACAGGAATATGTCTAATTCAGACATTCTGATGCCTTCAATTTCTTCATAAGTAAAACAGGAATATGTCTAATTCAGACATTCTGAAGATTTCTGAATTGTCCAGGTAGGTTACAGGCTTACATTTCAAGCCTGACATTTGCTTGTTATTGCATAAAAAACCCATAAATCTAGTGTGTTCCAATACACAGTCTGCACAAGAACAGGGCTATCGAACAGCCAGCCGGTGGGAAATGCCACAACTATAACACTGCAGACTTGAAGATAACAGAACTAAGAAGGACTTAACAACAACCATCTTCTGCCCTGAGGCAGGATCAATCTGGCTAAACATCCTTAAAAGTCAATTGTCTATTTCTTTAAAAGCACTCCTTTGAAAAAGCCATTGAGGCAGTTTCTTCCAGTGTTTAATAGTCCTTGTATGCAGAACACAGGGTTTTCACCCTCCCTTCATTTCAAAACAAAGTCTCTGTTGCTCTAATGTGTCTTTTTTTCTTGTGTTGTGTCCTACTCCTAGTAGATGTGAGAACCACATCATTATGCACCTTCCATGTATTTGAAGAATGCTACTATGTTTTCCCACAGACTCCTTTTGTTTAATTGTTTAGGTTCCTTCCTTAAAGGCTGAGAGGTTTTGAGCCTGCTTATCTTTGATTCTCAAGTGGGATGATATTCATTCATCACTCCATTATCAAATTGGCCATTATCAAATTTTCTGGAATACAGGATCAAAAACTGGGCATGTTGCTCTAGTTTTGGTCTTACTAGGACTGAGCACAGAAAAATTTAATCCACTGTAACATAACACAGAAATCTGTGCTTTCAAATTGACATACAAGTTAAGTAAATTAATTACAATCCTTACCATGCTGGGATTTTCAAGATCAAATTTTATCCCATTGCTATGATGAGTAGAGAGATCAATTTTTTTCTTCTTTAGTTATAAACCCGTTCTTAAGGAGTTATTCAATACATATTTTTTTCTGTATATGTGTTCATTGCTGATTATAATGAAAGTGATATTCCTTGGGTCTGCAATAACAAAAAAGCTAATATTAATGCTTATAAATCTAAAATATAAGACCTTATTTTAAGTACAAATTGCACTTGATATTTACTGTTCTGCTTCTGCCTCTAGAGGGTGTCTAGTAGTGGTCTGATGGAAAGGAAAAAAAAGTGTGCTTGATTTTGATAAGATGGAGGTGATGTAGAGGAATGTATACTAAGCATCAAGAAGAGTCCATCATGCTGATATAGCTGTTTAAATATCTGTGCTCTATTTCTTTGCATGTCAGTGAAGCAGGTCAGAGAACCTATACTGTTTTTAAGAAAAACATATGCCTGCATTTAGCTACCTTCATGTTCCTGACAGGGGGCGAGGCAATTCTGATGAGGTTTAAAGCTATGGGAGAAAGACAAAGGAATATGAATTTGGCAAAAAAAAATTCAGAGAAGGTGAATTATTTTGTCTACAACAACAGAATTTTGTATCAGAAGTCCCTACTGAAAGTGAGTATCACCAAAGCTGCTGGCTTCCTATCCCCTTTCCCTGTGTTTATAAAGATCATGTCATGTGTGTCAGGTAATGCTTTGTACAGCATCTCATTGTGCAGCTGTGAAAGACATGCAGCAGAAAGAAAAGAGGAGGTAGGACACTAAAGGAAAGTTCTACATCTCTAGAGAGGGAGAAGAATACTGAAATCAAAGGAAAGGAAGAACAGTAAGAAGATACATATTTGCAAGACAAGTTGCATCTGTTAGTGAAACTTTGGGTTTTGTACACATAGAAACAGGTCAGACTGATGCTGAAACACAGTAAAGAAATAACTTCATATATCACATTTTTATTTTTACAGGAAATATATTCTAAATATAAGTCAAAATTGATTAAAAAATAATGATACCTGAACTAGGGGTAAAAAGGTAATCCTACTCTCAGTTAAACCAGTGAGTATCTTGTAACTTCTTCATAGTAAGACAAACATGATTTTAAGACCTTTTACACTGGATCAAATATAGAAATTAGTCATCTAAATATTGATATTTGTTGACCCTCAGATTATACCTATGTATCTCAAGATGGATAGGTAAGATAATGTTCTTTAAATCAGTTGTGCCCTTGGCCATGGCTACACTATGGTGTTTAAGATTTTATTTTCCAGAGTTTAACACATACCCTGGCTGCTACTTATTAACATAATTTTGAAGTATACCCCAGCTTTATAGCTTTCTTTCTGCCTATCCTTTCCTTTTCATGGGGAAAACATGTAAGTGCATATCCTGATGTTGCTGTGGGGCACTTTCAGTTCCCTTTCCTCTGGCTTATAAAGACTTGTGGGTAATGTTCTTTATATGGCTTCTCACTGTGAAAGGCAGATACAGCAGAAAGGAAACAGGAAGTAGAAAACTATTTAGAAAGCATACAAGGAGAGAAGGACACCTAGTCGGGAAGGTGGGTTCAACATGCACAGGATTCATATAGTCGTAGAAACTGGTTACACAACCAGTCCTTTTCCTATAGAGAGATTTTAGGTATATAAAATCCTAATGCATGCACAATTCATGGAAATGAGTTTTGTTTAAATATGATCTAGCAGGAAGAATGAAAGTAAGATGGATTAGAGAGGGAGGTGCTGATCTCTTGCCCCTGAGATCCAGTAACAGGGTGTGTAGAAATGATTCATTGTTGCACGAGGGGAGGTTCCAGCTGGATATTAGGAAGCATTTCTTTACTGAGAGGGTGGTCAAACACTGGAATGGTCTTCCTAGAGAGGTAGTTGGCACACCAAGCATACCAGTGTTTAAGAAGTGTTTGGGCAATGTCCTTTAAAACATGCCTTAACTTTTGGCCAGTCCTGAAGTGGTCAGGCAGATGATCATTACAGGTCACCTCCAACTGAACTGTTCTCTTCTTCTCTGTTCTAGTCTATTCTAAAATTAACATAAGTTTTTCTACTGGTTTTGGATGTCATATTTCTGTAATCTAAAGTAGTTAATAAGACATGTTCCTTTATATGGTATATTAATCTAATAGTAAATTTCAGCTCTCTGTGAGATGCTGCCTTTTTGAGGTACAGTGAAGGTCAGGAGAGAGTGCTGCTTTTATTTTTGGAAAAAAACCCGAGCACTTTCAGTCACAGGTGAAACAATGAGTACAGTACTTTGATACACTGCTCCTTTGCATCCATCTCTCTTTGGACTTCTCTGCTTCTTTTGATGCAATTCCAACTTAAGATAAAAATGGTAAATCATGTTCACAAGTCATCTATGTCACAGCATACAGAGTTTGATAGAGTTATGTGAGAAATGATCTTGACCCATCATAAAATCTTCATAAATATATACACATTCTAAATTTAAAAACTACTCATAACAGGGTCAGGTTTGGAATACATTTTTTTAAAAGAATGGCGAAGTCATGTTTGCTGATAATTCTTTGTCATCCACTTGCCATATTTTTTCCCACACAGAGATAAATTTGATTAGAAGTATTTTTCATGCCTTAGAGAGCTATAGCTCTTTGGTTTTATTCAGAGGCTGCTTCATAGAAAGCAAATTAAGTTACAATTTTTAACACTGTGGACTGTATATCATTTAGAATAATGTACAGTGAAATGAAAAATGGTTGAGGTCTGGTCCCATTGCAGATAATTGCAAAACTCACATTAAGTTTGAGCAGAGTGGGATCTGTTTGTTTGAACGAATAGAGGAAGTCTCTATTCTGTCAAGTCTTGACAGAACCTTATTCCTCTCTGTTAATTTGTTGTCAGATGTAGTGTGTTTCAGGCCCAAATTTGGCTAATAAATAAGCAACTCTCATCACCACAGCACTTGAAAGTGTACTTTTAATGTTTTCTAGGGTAGAGATGGATTACTGGATCAGCCTTATGGAAATAAATAGCCAGAGTTTTCTCATTACAAATGCAAAAATATTTCAAGCTGGAAAATGCAGAATTAAGTATAACTCTATGTCTTTGTGGATTTATGGTATAAGATAATAGACAAAATCAGGAAAGTGATTAATCAATAAAAGTAAACAATTTTGTCAAGGGCAAAATTATGCACATAATTTATTTTCGCTGAAAAAAATGGCAATTTACAAATTAGAGAAACAAAATGGAAGTGCTGATTAAAAGGAGTATAAAAAAGCTACAAAGAGGTAGTAGTGTGTTCCATTTTAATGTGCAAATAGAAAGAAATATAGCTGAAAAGACAGCTGTAATAAAAAAAACAAACCACTGTGCTTTATTTCAGTTTGTTACCTTAAAAAAACTACACAACTTTAAAATCGTTAGTCATTTAAATTATTCCCCAAGAACAGATTCAAAGCAATAAGTTTTTGGTTTTCTGCTAACTTCTTTAAAGATCACATTATTTGAATATTTTACTTTGCTGAAAGGTTTGACTTGCTTTGTCATAATGCATTATGAAGTTTTTCTAAGTAAGGTAATAATGTCAAATATTTAGACTAACATACATTAAATGCAGCAGTGTAGCTTCTGGCTTGAAAAAGATTATACAGTATGGAAAGTGATGCTGCAGGCATCATAGATTATTTAATTACAATTCTTGTATTTTATACCTTAATTTCTCATTTCCCTACACGGAGTTGTTTCCTTTTACAGAATTCAGTGCAATTATGCAGGAAAATATTTGTTTTTGTTGTGATCTCATTAAGAAAAGCCACTCTCCTTTTTAGTTTCCAATTTAAACTGACTCATATTTCATAACAAAACTATTGATGGATATTGCCTAAGAATATTTTTTTTTACCCCAGCAGAGCACTCTTCAGTCTGCAATTCTTCTCTGCATGATGTAGGGGAATAGTTTCAAACACCACGTATCATCAGTACTGAAGACTGAGTTTCTGTGATGTTCACTCCTTGTCTATGAAATATGAACCAGCATATTTATGTGTTTAAGGAGGGTTCATTTTTTCTGAAACTCCCAAGTTTTTATGTAATTATGCCAATAATTCCACACAGAGCACATACAAACCAATAATTGTAGGAAATATGTGTAATGCAAACTCATACAAAATAATTTTTGAAGGCATGGAATGCAAATAGAACTTATATCAAAACAAGGCTTTTGAAATATTGTGGATTCAAATCTTATCTGTATTATCTTATTTTATACAACAGTCTGATACCTTAATTCATGCAGAACAGGACCTGATTCTAAGATCACTTCAATTAATGTCAGTGTTGCAGATTAGTTTTTACTAAGTTTACTAAAGGATGTAATGTTGATGCATTATTCTTCTGTCCATTTAGTCAACTAAGAGAAATATGTTTCACCACCATGTTTAAACATGATTGTTTTGTAGAATAAGGCCTAAGGGATATTGACTCTAAGTTAATTAGAATTTAATTTAATGGATTTAGAGGACTTCAAATTAATCCTTTAAGCAGGCACAAGGCTCCTTGCAAGAGTCTTCCTTACCGTGGACTTTATAGGCAATATATAGAATCTAAAAAGTAACTTCAGATATCTGTCGTCCTCAAACCTCTAGCATCAGTGTACACTCTTTTCTTTATGGAACAAGGAAATATACATTAAAAGCAATGGGAAATTACCTAGCTTGAAGGGAGAGCGTACTGCTTGATTGAATAGATTTGCTCTCTTTTCTAAAGTTTAAGTTTATGTAGTCCTGTCAAACACAGGTTTTAAATGATCAATCTTTGTTTCAAGGTGTTGCATATTTTAACAAATTACTTGCAATATTAGTGTTTGGCATTTTTTATAATGTAGGAATATTCAATTTCAGTATTCATACTGTAAATGTGCCATGCTGGTTATAATAAATTCATCTTCCTCACTAACTAGTGCTGGCTGCAAAAACGAGGTGAGTTCCTTGTATCCTTCTTAAAGCACTTTTGCCAATAAAATTAATCAATATCTCTGATTAATTCTTTTACAGTCACTTTACCTCCACTAGCTTTTTTTTTTTTTTTAACAATTTCTGCTCTGATATTCGGACTCCAAAACAAATTAAATAAAGATACAGAAGGCCAAAGAGCAATGCAGAAGTGTTTGGCCTCCTTTTGTAAAAAAAGGAAAATACAGTGGTATTCTAGACAAAAGAAATAAGTTAAGCCAAGGAATAAGTAATGCAAAGATTATTCAATTAAATTATTTGTAATACAAATGCAGAGGACTTGGACGGCAGTTTATATTGAAAAACCCCTGATTATACATGATTACCTTCATTTGTTCCAAACTGTGAATATGAAAGTCAGGATTATGGGATTTATCAGATTTTATTTTTTTCTGTAAAACCAGCAAGAACATTTTTATTACATGCTAATTTTCTTTTCTTGCCTGTGATAAAATTATATAGTCTCTAAACCATTAAGAGTGTTCCTTTATTTTCAGAAATGCAGTGAATCCTCAATAAAGTCACCAGGATGGGAACAAAGACCCTTGCAGAAGCTGTTGTGGTGGAGCCACCACAGCTCACTTACTGTCCTGTCGCACATGGGATAGGAAATCTGCTCAGTGGTTCTCAGAAACTCCAATCTCCTCTCTTTTTGAGAAGTCTTTTAAATCCGATTAATGAATGTAATGGCTCTTTGTTAAAGTCTGCTTGGCTAATACATAGTATTGGTCCTGAAGATCAGGATGAAAAGAATCTGATTTATAGTTATTGATCACGTCCAGAAAAAGTCTTTCTGTTCTTCTAAAGCCAAGCAGGGACACAAATTGAGGGAGAAGATGACTTTAATGCTTGGAACATTTTAAGATAAGGTAGTCATATGCACACAACTGTTTGGAGGCTTAAGCCATGTTGTAGCTACAGTTATAAATACTTACCTGGTCTCAGTGAATGCAGTGTGATTTCTAACATGTTTGTATATTTGTTCCTGTGTGTAAAGGTGGGACTTGATCCTGGAAACGGTTGTGCATTGTATGGCTTGATTCTATATGATGCAAATGGCTTTGTTATCATGATAAAACTATTCTGGGCAGTTTGCAATGCTTTGCCAAATTAATGTCCAAGTTGCCAGAACCAAAAACCATTACAGGAAAAGTCAATCAAATATGCAAACTGAAATTGCCAGATTACTTAGTAGTAGTTTCTAATACTCTCTGCTTTCAGTAATTGTAGATAATTCTTAAAACAAAACTAATGAAAGTAGTTTCTTTATCAATACGGCTTTGCTTTGGACAGTGTTATTCACACTGAGGAAAAGTAAATATCTTTTGGATATCTGTGTTCTTACTGTTATGTGGTAATAATTGCTGTTGAATAATCCTCTCCAGTGGTACTTCAGAAACTAAATAAGATTACCATAATCTGCAAAATCACCATACCTTTTTTTATCAGACCCTAAACATGATGAGGTTTAATGATGGCTTGATGTGTATGATACTTCCTCCTTTATTTAATTTCTTTTGCAGCATTGCAGAAGTGTGTGTAAGCAGTTCCCCATTCCTCTTCAGTGGAGATGCACCTGATGTTAACATTATCACTTTCAATGGAGGTATCTTTTAGTCCTCCTACAGACCCTAGTTCATCAGAAGCCTTCTGCCTCTGCCACTGGTCTCCTCATTCAAATGAATGAGACATATGATGAAAGCAAGTGACTTTGGTTTCTGTTATTTAGTTATTTTCTTTCTAGTAAAGTAAAACCACAGAAGTCATCAACTCTAAATGGAACCGAGAGATGTGTAACTAGTTTGGGAAAACAGCACCAAATTTCTGACAAAAAAAGAAAAAAAAAAAAGGACTCAGGTTTTTTAATCACCAGGAAGTTATAGGTCTGTGTGTGAATCTTGATTAATCTCAATAAATAGACTCTGATCTGTAAGAGTTTGTCTCTTATTGAAATGCCACCACTGTGTGCAGACAGGCTATCGCTGTATCTTCTGTGCTTCCTGCTCCTGCTCCAGCCATTCCATGTCTGCAGCTGTGGTGATTTCCAGGAGTTACCAAGCTTGGGTTGCAGTGCTGTGATATGGTATCCAACCCTTCAGCCTGCTTTGCCACAGCAGTATGCAGACACCCATGCTTGGTCTGTATGCTGTGTTAGAGATGCTTTAGAAATGGGAATATACTGGTCAATGCTGTGTCATTGGTTACATGGTGGCTGGACAACAGCCATTATTTTTATATAGGATTGATTTAATTAGCTAGCCACGTAGAGAAATGCTTTTTTGGCTACTGCCTTGGTTTCCTTAAAATGCAGAGTAAGGAATGCCTTAAAATAAACTCCTTTATTGCTGTAAGCCATATTTGGTGTTCCTTGTAAAAAATGCCCATCCCAGCTGAATAAAAAAATAAAAATAAAAAACCCCAGAGGGTTGGGGCCTGTACTTGGCAGGAAATGTGCCCGGGTGTGAGGGCAGGAGCCACAGGGGCACTCCCAGTGAGGGCATCTGCCAGTCTCAGGCCAGCAAAGACTGTGAACCAAATCCAGCACAAACCAGGAAACAAAAAGAAATATTCACTCAAGCTGTCTACGTCAGACTGCTGAGGAAGCAGGCAGGTCAGTTTGGTTAATCATTGCCAAGACAGACATTCACCACTGATCATATGACCAGACCACATCTGAGATAAGAAAACACCCATCCCGAGCAGAAGGAATGGAAAAGCCTCCCTTATTTACGTGTTCTGGTTTTACTGTTTTGCTGCAACAGAGGAGGCTCTACACTTTGCTGTTGTTCTCAGAGCTCAGCCCAGCACAGCTGTTGTGTTGCTTTCCTGTTCTGAAGAGGAAGTGAAAAATTCCCTCCACATGTGTGCTGGCACTTGAATGCTTAGGTTTCACTCCCTGATTAGGAGCCATCTGTAATGAGCTCTCTGTGGGACCCAGAGAGAAGCTTCCTGCTGTGCCAGGAATTGTTTGATTTTGTGCCAAAGGAGAAGCGGGAAGAAGTCCACAAAAAGCTAAGATGTGGATGGTGCTAAAATTGGTCTAAGGGTCTTGCAACCAGGAAAAGCAAAAGAAAAACAGAAGCAGAGGAAGCAACAAAGAATCAGGATGGGAAACTTCTTCCGGAAGCACTGTCCCTGTTTGGAGCCTTACCTTCCCTGCTTATTCTTTGGGAGAAACGGTGAGCAGGAAGACAAAGGAGGCCAGGTCTTTGCCAACCTTGCTGTGGTAAAACCTGACCTCCAAGCAGGACAGAAGGACTTGGAGGGTAAGATAAGAGAGAAACCTTTACCTCCACTGCCAGGCCAGCATCTAGCAAGCATCTGCAACTTTGTGGCTCTGTTTGACTACGACGCTCGCACTGAGGATGACTTGACCTTCCGAGCTGGGGATAAGCTGCAAGTGCTGAATGCATCCCATGAGGGATGGTGGTATGCCAAGCTCCTCGTGCCAGAGGGGTCAGTCTGTCCTGGCCGCAAGCTCACGGGCTACATCCCTGCCAACTACATAGCTGCTGACCAGAGCATCGAAGCTGAGCCGTGAGTAACCCACGTTGTGTGAAATGAGACTCTTTTTTGTTTTGTTAAACGGGTTTGGCACAGGAGGTCACAGCCTTTTCTCTTGCTTCTTCTTCTTTCTCCCTGCCACACTCAACCTCCAGTGGTCCTAGAGGTGGTAGCACTAGTTGGCATGTGCAAGGAAAAGACACTGTGGTCACAGAGAAAGATAAATTACCAAAGGCAGACTGTGGAGGCGTTATATTTTGTTTTAAATAATTTCCTTCTGTGATATACACTAATCCGTTGTTTAAAACTCATCTGAGAAGATCAAGTTGGTTACTGCTGTGATGGTTCATTATTTTTATTTGTATAAGAGTAAGTGTGTATCAGATGATAGCCAGAGAGTAGAAATATATGACCCCTGTCCTAAAGAGTGTTCAGCTTAACCAGCTGCAAAGTTACCAGTTAAGCAGTTAAAGCAAGCTACCTTTACACCTTTTCATCTTCTTCCAAATGATGGGTGAGTCCCTAACAGATAAGTTTCTAATGGTTTCTTCTAGACTATGCACATCTTCTCTGGCAGCAAATCTCTGCTCTCAGGACAAAATTAACTGCAGCAAGTACTGCAAAGGGCAAAAGTGGATATAACAACAGAGTACCGATGAAGTAGTTAAACTTTTACAGAGTTTAATTATCCATCCCATCTTCTTCTGCCCCTTCAAAGCATGCCAGATCTTATGAAATATTCTGAAATTGATCAGGAATCGCACAGAACCAGTTACTTGGCTCCCTAGTGATGATGAGTAAGGTCTGAATCATCCAGGGCTGCACAGTTACTTCTGTGTGTTGAGGTCAGAGGCAACGTTTGCTGAAGCAGGTCTGACTGAATTTCCAGAGGTATGTTTTGGCAAAAATTACTACTGTGTAAAGAAATCCCACAAGTGACTTTCATTATTAGTCTCAGATTGAATGTTGACTTTAGAAGGATGATGATGCAGCTGTTTAGTTAAATCTCACTTGGACCTGAAACATCATCTTTGACCTGATCTGCCCACTAAACTGCCACAGGCTAGGAAAATTTGCTCAGATATGATTATGCCAGTCTTTTATCAGCTGCAGGATTTTTGCTAGAGGCATTTTAGGGCAAGTCGAAGATTAATCTCTAACCTGAAGACCTTAATTTCCAGAGTTTGTCCAGGAGTTTCTATTTCTGTATTCAGGCACACAACATTTTCGATGGTCATGTTCAAAGAAATTCTTCCAACTGGAGAAATTAATCTGCAGGGAAGGCATTTTCCGCATTGCTAGATAAATGGTGGTAGGCTCTAATTTAGCTCAGCTTGGCCTTTGGTCTCTTTCAAGAACTAGTTTTCTTAGATATCATCAGATTTCTTCATGCTGTTAATACTTTGAAAGTAATTTTTCTCAGTTATACAACATCTCAGCTCCTAATGTCCTTATCTTTCTATATCTAGAGCTTCAAATGCAAAGTTAGGTTTGCCAAAGTGTATTGTTGTGTAACCTCTGGTTTTTCACTTGTTACTGAATCAATTTTATCATTTTCTACTTTTTTTATATACCTTCCTCCCTTTATAGTAAAGACTAAGTTACAAGAAAACATTTTTCTCTATAGATTGTTAGAACAGTGGAGAGGAAAAAAGGGAGAGTTTTTCCAGCTCTCAGATGAAGTAATTTCTCCCAAATGAGCTTTTTATTTCACAGCAAAATGAATGTGGCTTAAACAGGTTGTCTTTTCTCAGATTTCTTTCTAAGTTGCTTGGCTTTAGTGATCTTCATATACGTACAAGCCTGTCTGCTGTCAGCCCGCACACATACAACAGTAGACTGAGGTTAGAAAGCACCTCTGCAGGACATTTGAAGAGTCATCCCAACTCAAACATGGCCAAAATAAATCTAGACCTTTTTGCTTTGTTGGGCATTTCCTGTTGAGCTGTTCATCTTCACAGTGAGGGTTTCTATTGCCTTGTTTCAAATGGGAAGATCCCCTGCTACAATTTCCTCCAAGAATTCCCTTTCACCCACCCTCTGCAGTTTACACCTCTGTTATCCTAGTGAAACAGTAAGAACAAGAGTAATGATGGTGTAAAAAACTACCCTTTGTTTTCCCTAAAGTAAAGGGAAGAAAATTGCCATTAGAAAAAAGGTTGTTTTAGTGTCTGTATAATTAAAATTCAAAGATTAAAACATTCTCTCTACCCCAATCTAAGTTTATCTTCTCTCTCTATTTTGGTTTTAATTCCCTTTGGTGTTGGCCAATTTTTCATGGCCATGATATAGGCATTTGTGGAAATATTCAAAGTTTCTAATGCATCCTGTATGGCAGTCCTTTATGGTCCCAGCACAGAGCTGACAAAGAATGGAAGACTCACAATCTCGTGTTCACCTGTCAAAATGCACATTTACCCTATATTTGCAGTGTGTTTTTTGTGCTTGCAATATTTGCCAGGCACGGCTGATCAACAGTCTTTGACTTAATTGAATGCACGTTTTGTAGCACCAGCCAGCTTCTGTACATCTGCGGAGACAACAGGAATTTTATTTCTGGATTGCATCTCTATCTTATTAGACAAAGAAACACTGGCTATTCTGTTCTGAGAAGCAGACTTAATTCACGGTGTGACTCCTAGGAAGCTTGGGAAGAAAACCAGACTGATCACATTCTTTAGCAGGTGATTTCCGCATGTTTGTGTAGAAACTATTTTAAAAATTGCATTCATATGCATACATGGCTACTCCATAAAGTCACTGAAGCAAAGGAATAGAGGGTCATGAAAGGTTCTATAGTGAGGGATGACAGCGCCTTTCCATAAAGTAAGCCAGTAGATGCTTGAGAGCTGCTTGCAGAGAAGTCAAATTTATGTTGCTTATCATTTCAGTTTTGCCCGTGACCTTCAAGAGTATTAAGAAGCAAATGTATCCAGCCCTCTTTTATCAACATATTGACATGGTCTTTATTATAGAGACAGTTAGAGATCAGATAGTCCATCTGGATCTGTGTTGTCAGTTCTGGTAGAGAATAATGCTGGGTCATTGCTTGTTCTCAGCAAGTGCTGCAGTACCAGTTTGTCCCCTTGGTGAAATGTCTGTGAATTATTATCAGGGAGAAAGGGAGAAAGGTATGCTTTTTTCCACTTTTCCTTCGTAAGAAAGAGAATGAAGTAAAGGAAGAAGGAAAGTGAGAAACTCCTTTAGATAACAGCTTTTCTTCTGGGATGTCTCTGTCCAATATGACTGAGGTACAGCTGATAAGGTCGATCAATATCTGGGGGAAAGGGCAGAAAAGATTTGCAATATCTCATCTGGGGAAAACAAAAAAACAAACACTATTGATGACAAAGGCAATTTTCAGGTATCCTGGGCTATCAGGACTGAGAAAGAATGAGATTACTGTGTTGCTCTCATCAGGCCAAAGGTTATTGGTAGAAGTTGTATTATACAATGGAAGGGGGCATTTTTATATTATATTTTGATATTATATGTCAAACACTTCTTCTTTGTGCATGATTTCTTGCTAAGAAAAAAAGTTCATTTTGCTTCCTTCTTTTGGCTTGAGTTATCTCTTCGTGGATGAATGACTTGGATGAAATTAGCAACAATCTGTGTGAATAGGGGGAAAAAAGGTAAATCCATGGCTTGAATTCTGTCTGCTGAAACATTTCAGTCCAAACATGTGCTGCACAAAATGAAATGCATCCAAGAAGTGCACACCTGCTACAATGAAGTCTGTTTTGGACAGACAGAGGAAACAAGGCCCTTCATTTTTATATTTACCAGTAAAGCATCTTCTTATTGCTGAGCTCTTCTAGCACCTGCAGTACTTCTTTACCAAAAACAACCTGTCAGGTGGAGAGATCGTGAAGGAATTGTGTTTAGCATCTCTGGAGACAGGTGTGTTCTCCTGGCCCCACCTAGGGTAGGTGGAGAAAACAGGGAGTGGAAGCATCAATCTGGCAAACCATGGTCACATAATGAGCTTTCTCTTCATGAGGAAATAAATCTGGTATCGTAAAAACATTATTTTAAATAATATCTGACCAGAAGTAGACGTAAACTTGTTAATGATAAATTAGCAACTGTAAGAGCACTTGGTGCTTTTCTTCTCTCTGCGCCAGAGGTAGCAGTCAAAACCACGAGCCAGACAGATTTTTCATTTCTCAGGTAGTTTGAATGAGGTTGTATCTGCTGCATCCCATGAATTTGGAATGCTCTTCTTTATGTGTTTAGACATATAACACTTAGAAAAAGGAAAACAAAAAACATTATTGGAGATAGAATCACATAATTTAATTTGCACATCCAACAAAGGATGATCAGAAAGAACAACTTGACAAATACCAAAATCTGAATTAAAAGATTTGGTCTCTTGGCAAAGAGTGTGACCTTCCTGTCTCTGTGCACTTCTTCTATGTCTGTTATTCTGCACTACAAACAGGAACCATAGTAACACATTCACCTGCTCTTGTTTTATTACTGCCAGTTGTTTAAACTAAACAAGAAAATGACATAGTGCAAATTGTTCTGGATGAAAAATATACCCCAGCTCTACAGTTAATTTTGATGAAGCAAAAATAAAACACCTCACTGCTGAAGTGATGTGAATTCTGGCTTTCAAAGAGGAAACATATAATGTATTTAGAGTGTGCTCTTGCCTGCCATCCTGATGGATCTGTTGGCTGTTTTTGAAAGACAACTTACAGTCATAGAATCATAGAATCAATGAGGTTGAAAAAGACCTCTAAGATAATCAAGTCCAACCGTTAATTCAGCACCAATGTGTTCGCCACTGGCCCCAAGAACCACATCCACATACCTTTTGAACACTTCCAGGCGTGGTGATTCCACCAGTTCCCCAGGAAACTTGTTCCAGTGCTTGACAATCCTTTACATGAAGAAATTTTTTTAAATAACCAATCCCCTTCTTTGGCACAACTTTTCCTCTCTTTCTGTCATTTGTTATCTGGAAGAGACTCACCCCCACCTCACAACAACCTCCTTCCAGTTAGAGAGAGCAATGAGATCATCCCTGAGCACTTTTTTCTCTAGACTAAACAACCCATGCTCCCTCAACTGCTCCTCCTCCTTGTGCTCCAGACCCTTCCTCAGCTCCATTGCCCTTCTCTGGACAAGCTCCAGTACCTCAGTGTCCTTTTTGTAATGAGGGCAACTAAACACAGGACTCACTAGTGCTGAGTACAGAGGGACAATCACTGCCCTGGCCCTGCTGGTCACACTATTGCTGATACAGACCTGGGTGCCATTGGCCATCATTCATTCCATGGGTTCATGCCAGCATTATTGACATAGGACTGCTGTGCTGAGGGAAGCAAATCCATACAAATTCCTAGTAGATTAAGTCAAAGAAGATCATAGCAATTACTTTTAACTAATGTCAGTTTTGAAAAATATTTATCTCTTATATCTTAGGGAGGTATTTCCCAGCTGGTGGAAACTGAGCCCAAAACCTAATCAATGAAACCTCACCAGTCAATTCCACAGTGAGCTTTTTAAACAACCTTCTGGAAGCAGAAGTGTCTTGTAGGTTATTTTTGTCAATCTCCATAATTCTTTAACCTTCACTTACCTGACTCACATCTTAAGTATTTCACATATTGACTGAATCTCAGTTACTGTATGTGAAAAATAAAGCTTCGCTGGGCTGATTTGTTTTAGACTTCCTGCAAAGTGAGGCTTTTGGGGTTCCAATGGTTCATGTGGGTCGTTTTTCACAGTGGTATTTACAGTCAAAATGTATAGACGCTTTTTTAAAAGTGAAGCCTTAGATTCCACTGAATACTTCAGAAAACTGAATGTAATCCACTGTAGTTTCTGTGTGTCCCCTCTCTCTTGTTCTCATAGTTCCTTCTTCTGCCACAGTACAAACTCCAGAGGATGCCAACAGAATCACCACTAACCCTTGTACTGAAATGAACTTGTAAAAATTGTTCATTGCTAACATGACTACACAAAGTACTAGTAGGTTGGTTGCACATTCTCAGAACCTAAGTACAAAAGTCATTCTTATATATATTTTTGATAGAAAAGGTCTCTATCACCAAAATATGTATTTAGTATAAAACATTGAAAAGCTTATATGTGAAATTCTCTCTTTTCTTTCAATTGATATACTTTATCTATAGGTTTGTTTGGTTTGTTGGTTTTTTTTGTGTGTGTATGCATACATATGTACACACACACAACATAGAGAGGAAATTTTGTAAGACTGATACTTTTAAGATCATGCAATACAGCCCTATGAGATGAGGTGTGTATTACAAAGCTAGATCATGTTTTTGATGTTTTTTGACTTGGAAGTGCTTTTCTTAAATTTAAACAATGGAATACTGCAAGAAGACCATTAAGTAATTAATTTAACTTCTTTACTGATGGTTAGGCAGTCCAGTGCTGTCTTCAAGCACATATCAAACTTCGACTTAATTTCTGCTTATTTCTAAGATATTCAAAGACTATACTGAACACAAAAGGAAATCGTTTATCAAACTGTAAAATGGCAAATTTTTCAAGTGCCAGTACTATTTTTACAGCCATGTGCATATCCACGTCCAGAACATGTGTCTCTGCTCAGAAAAGGGGAAGGTGTTATGGCATTGCAGATGAGCAGTTCATGAAAACTTGTCTAATTAAGTTCAACTATTTTCTGGCAATGTGGCTTTCTAAATATATATGACTTTGTCTATTCAAATTCTGAGAAATTAGGAAATTCTGTACTACCTTATCTTTATTTGAAATTAGTGTATGATATTATACTCATTAGCTACTAGTTTTCATTACTGTATTATGAAGAATATGGCAATGCATCATGTGAACACCAAAAAGATGCCTTTAAAATATGTCCTGCAAACACAGCCAGTTGGCTTTCCCTGAGGCTTGGTGGCCTTTACAGTGTCTTTTAGAGAAAAAAAAAAAAGGCCACATACTGGTCACGACAACTCAACACTCCTGTTTGGTGGGTTTTTTTCTGCCTCAGTAGGAATAAGCATTGTGCATACTAGCATAGATTAGTTGTGTTTGAGTAATGTTGTTGGCAAAAACGTTCTCCAGGTATTGTACAATGTTTCCCCAATAGCTGTCTTTGATGGCTCTCTGCCCAGGACAATACAGAGCTGTGCAGAACTGAGTGATCTCTGAGCAGGTTTAGAACTGAGAAGTAGTAACCAACAGTTCAGCCAGGCTAAGAAATCCTAAAGCTGGGCTCATTTTATACAAACTAGGTCAGGTATCTCTGTGAAGAATTATTTTGTCACATGTGAAAAGCACTGTTGGTTATAGAAGACTTTCTTTGTGTAAGATTCTATCTGTACTGAAGAGATTAAGACAAAAACATAAGAGATATCCTACAAGGTCAAACCAATGGCTCCCTCTAGCCCCATTGCTTTCAGAAGGGATTTTGTGAAAAGTGCACAAGCCCATCTACTTTCTTTGATCTCTTACCTTTGTACTTCACCATGGGCTGGAACTGTTGTATAAGCAAAGTCAAGGGTATATCACTGCCACGTCTAATTACGGATCTATTGTCAAGTCTGCTTAGCAAAACCATAGGTGTTGACACTGCACAATTTTTTATTTCTGTTGGTGGGCAAAGACCAAGCTATTAGGACAAAAAGCAACCCCACAAAAAACCCTCTCATCTCTGCAGAAAATTTTATATTTCTAAACAATGTTTGGCATTTTTTTTCCCCCTAGATTGTTGATTGCTTGGTCATGAATGACACAAAGAAAAGACATGCTGGAAATAAAGAGGTACAAAAGGAAATGGTAGCACAACACAGGTCCCTGTGACATTCAGGGACTGGTCCTTTACAGATCTCACCTATCTGCCCCATCTACACTAATGCCTCTAAGTCAACCCAGGCTGCAGGCATCAATGACTTTACCCTCACAGATTTATCCATCAATTAATTTTGCTCCTTGCCAAAGATGCAGTGCTAAACCCAGGATATGTCCTGTTATTATCTTAAAGACATTATGTTCCAACATGGTGCTATAGCAGACATTGCAAAGATTTTGATACTCAGCAGACTTCCAGCAGCATAGTTTAGATGTCACAAAATTTACCTTCACTTTAATTAAAAAAGAGGTTAATAGAGAATAAACTTCTTTACATTAGAAGTTTGTCCTTCATCAGAATTTTCTTAGATGTTGGCATTCAGGTTTTCAACTCATAGCTGTGTAAAGAAAACCGTAAGTGTTATAAGAAATTAGAATGGAAATTTACATCTTTGCAGTTTTCAGTTCTCCAGACAGGCCTAGAAAACATCTGTAAATAGCTTTTCAGAAGATCAACAAAATATTGATCATGAAAAAGTATTCTTTTTCTCTATCACTTAAATGATATAGAAATACATATTTTTTTTCCATGCTAGTACACTAATTTTAATTAACAAAAACCGGAAAAACAAAACAGTGATTTAAGTGATAAGTAATGGCTCTATAAAGGATTACACTAATTGATATTCCACTACTTCTGTGCAGAGTACTCTATAATACTTTACATTATAAATTTATCTGGAGTAATATCGGTAAGATTTTTTCCTTAGCTTTCTCTTACTAAATTGGCTATATTTCTAGCTTAATTAACATTTCCCCCCTGTATTTATAGCATAAAAAATTTGGCAGAACAGCTTTTTAAGCCTCACTGCGAAAGAAGAGAAGAAAAGAAATCTAAGACTTACATGTGGGAATGAATATGTACTATGAATTTTAAAAATGTTGAGAACTCACCAACCCCAGTTTTCCTTTTGAAATTACTGATCTTTTCAGTTAGTGGAAGTCTCTGTAAGGGAATATGGAAGGAGTCTTTGCTCCTCTAAGGGTGTGTAGTGAAGAACATGCAGACAAACCTGAGGGGCACATGAGGAGGATGGTGGTGATGAGGAGGAGCTGCTCAGTTGCACTGACAGAGAAGGGTATGTGGAGTGTGGGAACATTTCTTTTTCAAGATTATCTGAGGACTTTGCCAACAACGAAAGGAAGGGAAACAAACACATGGACACCAGACCTAACAAGTTAATGGTAACAACAACAATAACCAGAAATAAACTCAGTCACACTAGCTGATGAGCTATCAGGAAATGACAGGCAAACTCAGACTATGCAGATATTAAGGATGAAAACTTGGGAGTTCAGGACGTTAAGTGAATGTATAATTGAAAATTTTCTTGTCTATTTGAGTTTCCCATGGTGTTAAATCAATTCATGTTATTTATGTTCTCTGTACCGTGTTAACATTAGGGCTACCTCAAGATTTCCACTTTGTTCGTCAGTTATGAACAGCAGACTTATTGCTACTTTTACAATATATTATGTCAGTGTAGAAGTACAAATGTATACAGGTACTGCTAACATTGTTGCAAGATTTTACCATGCTATTTGAAAGACACTATGCAGCAGAAATAGGATCTCAAGAATGTATTTCAAGTTTGGGGTTTTTTTAAAGAGGTGATTCTATGGCTGTATTTCACCCCCCAAATCCTAAAGCAATGGATGTTAAAGACAGTTGATAGCCTTTCATTGGTGCCAGGTGCAAGTCGTTGTTTCAGAACAAGCTTTAAATGCATTGGAACCCTTATTCAGGTGGAAAACTACAACAGAGAACAAACTTGACAATTGACTTAAATCTCTTAAATAGGACTTGTGTAACTAAAACATCACAAAAAGCAATATCATATCACTTTCACCTACTATTTGTTTTCTCATATAAAAGAACTTCAGAGCAGATTAAATAATACAGCATGCAGATGACAAATATTGTGGAGAATGAATACAAATGTTAAAATTAATTACACAATTGCAAAGCAGGGACTTACAAAATGAGATGTATTTATGGATATTTCCACAAATTAATCCTATCAGATTGTGATTTAGTTCCTACTGCGCAGTGAACCCATTATTTTGTGAGATATGCTAAATTACACAGCTCATGCACTTGGCCTTGTAATACTATTCCTACAGGAGAAACAGTCACTTCCAGTCATTACTGAGTGCAAGAGTAGCCAAAGGTGCAATGGTTTGTCATCCTGCAGCAGACTCATAGCAAATCGATTTCCATGTTTGCAGCATGGTCAGCTGCCATTATCAACTATGGAGAAATGAATGTTGTATTATTTGTAATCCCTTACAGCACAATCAGGTGACAGTGTGGTCATGGCCCACCGTGTTCTTGCGGGAAAGGTTTACACACAATGTGTCACAGAATTTTAGACTAATGCACAAGTAATCTTGGTGTTTATGTTTATAAGACAGTAAATTTGTTTTACACTGGAAGAGGAAATGCCTGCCGTTGTGGTGGGCTTAAACCAACTTATTCACTGTTGAATTTTCCCTTATCTAAACAATCCCACACAGTTACTTTACCTTAAAAGCCTGTGAAGCCCTGACAGGCCTTTTATTTAGGGCCTTTTATTTAGGGTCCTTTATTTAGGGCACAGCTCATTATTTATTATGCTGAAAACAATGGCTTTAGAAAAACCAAAGATATTTCTTGCACCAAAACAGACTTTAGGGGCTCAGAGTCCTTTTTGACACATCTGTTGCCCTCTTGACATGAGAGAGTAATCTCCTGCAGTTTCTTCATCTCTGCCTCAGTGATTTGTTAGTGGAACCTGGGGCTTCTTTTGGGTCTGAGATATACATAAGTCTGCCAGGGTAGGTGGGAGTTTTACATTTGCAGCCATTGAGACTGTGTGGAGTAAACTACTGTTCAGTGCTACAGTCAAATTGTCAGTGATTAGTAAGTTGAAACCATCTGCTTTTAAAGACACTACACAATGAAAGTGTGGTGAATCTGCCCCCTTCAGTGTAGAAGTATGAAGACTTTTTCTGTCAATAATGTGCAAATTCCCATCTTGCTAGAAAGAAATGGTAGCAAAGGTGATGTCTAGTTTTGGTGGTAGGCTCATAGACATTCAGCCCCCACAATATTACCTCTGTTTATTAAAGTGCTGTTTTCCATGTTATGGTATTTAAGCATCTCTGCACATTGTAAATGCTAGCAAGAGAGTAGCTATAATATATTAGAAACATAGGTTTAAATTGCCTTGTTTTACCTAAAGGTCCTCTTTTACATGGATATCACTTGTATTCTAGTGAGCATATTCATTATCAAATAAGTGTGGGACAAGAGAAAGGAAAAGCGTCTCCTTTCTTCTGGAAGAAAAAAGCAGAGAGGTTTCTCAAGAGTCCTTCATTTTAGCTTTGTGTGAAATCAAAATATGCCCTGAAATAATGTGAGCAGTATTGCTTGTTCAGATAATGTAATCACTTCTGAAGAAAATTAAAAGAAAAAAAGGGTTATATTTTGTTGGAACTTCTACTTGAAAATAGAAACAAAAAACCCTTTAAATTTTAAAATTATTCAAACTGAGTACTTTCCCAGATTTACTATAAAATTTTGTTTAGAAAATAGATGGAGAAGTATGATGTAATTCTCTTTTCCTTTTTGCTTCTATGCCTCGTCTCATATCTCCTCTTATATTCTGCCATCTCACCAATAAAACTCTCTCAAGTCTAACATAAATTTAGTGTTTCTGGAAAAACACCAACCAGTCAGCTATATCTGCTGACAAGAACACTAGGAAAACGTTATCTAAAAGCCAAGAGAAAAATGGGATCTGTTATTTTCCAAAACTGTATTTCACACTGTAATGGTTATTCAAAGAAAAATCGCAATGTTGATCTCAAAATGTGGAAAATACAACAAAACTTAGAGCATGTTGCTACAGTCACTTTCAAACATACAGACAGACTTGTAACAACATAAAATAGTGTTGCTCTGTTGCTTTGATAGATCTCTGCTGCTTACATAGTGTAGATTTGAGCCTTTTTTTACGCAACTATTTTATACACATCTATTCATGTGTTCTATGTTTTTCTTTCTGGAAAGGAAAACAAACTTATTCCACCCACTGAGAAAAGACTCGGAAGCTCCAAATCCCACACACAATGCACACATGATAGTCTTCATTTTAGTTTGTGATAAGTTATTCAACAACAGGGTTCTGAGCAATATACATGACTCAGTTCTTCCTGTATGAAGCAAATTCATTGTAGTTGCCAAAGGTTAAATGTGATGCCTGACATAACCATTCCTGAAAACCTGAATTTCTAGTTTCAGTTGGAGGGAAGTAGATTCTAATTGTGGTAAATAAGTAGTCAGAACTGTGCTGAGTCACTGTACATGAACAGTTTATTTTTTTTTTTATTTCAAGTCCAAGTCAGGTACTCTCTGCAGTGTGTTAAGATCTCAGATAATTTACTTAGGTAGACAGAGAAGGGTGTTGTTACATAAACGTTTTTTAACAACCTCCCCTGACTCATTTTTTGCTGATGGTACTTTGGTGAATGAGGTTTAAAGCAATGACTTCTAGACAATAAATATATGTGATGAAAACTAATGTTAAAGTATTCTTTTGGCAAGTACAAAAATGAGTGGTGTGATGAACTAAGAAAGCAAAAGAGAAAAGATCTGTACAGAGCAATCCTCACAGTGAGAGTTAGTGTGTGAAATTGTTTCAAGAGATATTCTATAAAATTGTTTTCCCAAGTAGGACTGAAATGGCTGCCAAAGGCCAGGCTCCCTGTGGGAGCAGGGTAAGATGAAAACCAGCATTTGCTGAACAGTGCAGCAGCTCAGCAGCAGGCTATAGCCCTTGGGCACTGAATGCAGCCCTCAGCTTTGTCGTTCTTTTCTCACCATTGCCTACTAAGTCTGACTTTCTTCTCTCAATCCATCCACTTGCTAATATTATATGGTACTCTCAGCTTTGAATTTTTACTGTCCTGTTGTCTCCCTTCCTCCTGCAATGTCCTATGACTTTCTTTACCGTTACCTTTAAATTCCTTCCTCTTAAATTTTGTCCTTCCATGTACCCTTTGGTATCTGATAACAAATGGCAGTGAGAGACAGACAGAATTAAAAATGATCCCAGGAATTCCTGTAGAAAGAAGTAAGGAGGAAAGGCTCTGCCTGAAATCCAATCTAAGGTTTTCTGGATTCTGCCCAATTGAAGTCTGCAAGCCCTGGAGAAAACTCTGGTTTTTCATTGTGTAGATTCTTATGCCATTTGTGGGAAAGTTTGTGTTTTTGAAAATGCTCTTGAAAGGAATCTTCCCGGCAAGTGTTCATCTTCATGGTTTAGGCTGACTAAAAATTTTTCTGGTTTTTGTTGGTCTTAGCTTGTATGTTTTGGGGAGGGAGGGGGGGTGTTTTGTTGTTGTTTTGTTCTGTGTGGTTTTTTTATTAGTCTTTTGTTTGTTTTGCCTTTTTTTTTTTTCATGGAAACTGTCATCAGGTTCATTGTAGACTATACAGGGAAAAATTGAAGCAGCCAGCACTCATCTCCCACTCTCTTCATGCACACACCTCATCATTTGTAAAGCACATTTTTTTCTTAATTATGTTATATCTGGAAGGTTTTCATCTAGGCAGTGGTATTTCCTAATTTTTTGAAAAATTAGCTCTTCATTACTTCATTAGTCTTATAATTAAGTCAACCTAACATTTTCTATCAGAAGAGATTGGTTAGCTGCTTTTAATTTTTCCAGACTTTACCTGATTGGATAATTTACCTGACTGATACCAGGCACAGGCTGCCTCTTTCTCTGCCTAAAAGCAAAAAATGTGACTCCGAACGATACAAGAAATCTTTTGTTCATGTATGTTGGAGAAAAGCCTTGATATTTATTAGGGAAGATTGCTGCACCAAAGTGTGTGCTTTTTTTGCTATCTAAGAAAACTTTACTTCAAAATAACCAAGGCTTTGAAAATACAATTAGACTTTATATGTAGTAACTGAACATATTCATTAAAATTTGAAAGTTGCTTTCTCTATTTTGATATTTTGGAAAAACCGGTAAGTGCTTGGAGTCTTCTGTAAGCATAGAGAGGACCTGCTGGTGGCTCCTTTGGTAAACTTCTGCCCCTGTTTCTGACTATTCTTTACCCACAGCAGCCTGCGAACCTGGCATGGGTTAAAAGCTGGTTCAGCAGCCCTTTTTGTCCTGCATGGATGACAGCAGTGAGGAGTGGTGCACACAAGGCTGTTCAGGTTTCCATGTGCTGAGTAAGGGCAGTGGTCACAGGGTGGTCATATGATTAAAGTAATTGAATAAGACCCTGGAGGATCTCTCTGTCTCTTTCTCTGTCTCTTTAGCTTTCTATGCATCTCTTCTTTTCTGCTGTGACACAGAAGTTAGCACCTATTACTGTCCAAATAAACCACTCCATACTGCATAATGTTAAATTCCCTGAAAGGCAGGCCCTGGACTTTTCAAGTTGGACATCTAAAATTAGTAGAAAATACTAATAGCATTTTCATTTTGCCCTAGTCCCTTTCTGGGCTGTTTCTCCACTGCAGAAAGTATATTTACAAGGAAAAGAGCCACAAAAAGAATTTAATGAATGTTTATAAAGCATTTGGATATTATAGTCATGAACACTGTAATAGAGGCTGCTAGGAAAGAAGCCATTCATGTAATTTTGTAACTGGCATTGAGAGCAGATGCTAAGCAGTGTAAATTGCTTAAAACAGTAAATGAACTCTATCTATGCAATGACAAAGCAAAATAGAGGGAAACTATTTAGTGAGCAGCATTCATTTTAACACTGTAGGGAACACTGGATATGACCATGTAATTAAAGATGGTATCACAGTGGATCTTCTGAAAATGGCTGAGTGGATGCCATGAAAGCAATATTAATATTTTCATGTCCTAACTTTGAAGTATTTGAGTGTGTAGTTACAGCTTTCTATGACGGTAGATTTTGAGGCATTTAGAATTTAAGCTTCATATGCTTTTGGAGCTTTTCTATATTTGTTTTAGCTCTTACACAAGCTTTCTTCATTCCAGAAGAAATTAAGATATATGTGGTTTCAGTATAGATAGTATCTGGGTGTTTTTTGTCCTCACCCAAGAATTTTTGGTCTAAATGCAGCAATTCTTTGCTTTTCTCAGTCAAAGAAACTTATTCTCCTCAGCCTAGTACTACAGACACAGTTAACACACTTGGGTTAATCTTCTGGAAGGTCAGATAACCTCTTTGCCAGCACCATTTGTTCCTTAATGAAGACTTCTGGTTGAGAACTACAGGAATGTCAAACAAACCCTCTCAGCTGTTGACATTTAGCACTCATGAGACTTACCCTAACATGAGAAAGTAAATCCCAGTTGTAAGCACTTATGAAAAGTGAGAAGCAAGATGCCCTTATGCTGCAAACTGCTGCTGATCCAGGATAGGATTATGCTGTTCATTTTAAAATCTTCAGTAGTTTTTGAAAATACATGTTATGTGACTTATTTGCTGATATTCATTCTGTTATTTCTCCATGCTATTTTTCAGCATTTTTGCCCCCTTTCCTCCCTCTTCATTTCTGTTGCACTGATCACAGCCTCTATATGTGATTGTACCTTACTGCTGACTCAGCCCTCAGGATTTTTGCTTCTAATTGAACATTAAAAAAGTATGACTATGTCACAGACCTCTGCTTTTAGCCTTATCTTACCTCCAGTGTTTTGCAACTTGAATGAAAAACTGAAATAATCCCCCCATATCCCACCTGCAACTACTTATTAAAGGAAATTTGGTGACTTCAGATATGACATTGTGGAGTTAATTCTGACTTTTCTCCTGTGCATATAAAATCTAAATAATGGTAGGGCGTAAAAGTGAGATACTGGTAAGCCTTAAAGGAGATGAGTGAAAAATTTCCACACCATTTTCTCTGCACAGTTTCAGTGGGAATAACAAAAGTATATTGAGGGATCTGCTGAGATTTCCAAGAAAGTTAAAGATTGCAGATGTTACTTCAGGGTTGGTGTTTAGGTTGGTTGTGAACATCTTTCCCGCATTCCAAAGGGGGATGCTCACAGCATCCTTAAACATAAATTCAGAGTTTCTGTTGGAATACAGTTGGGAAGGAGCTGCCCTAGGAGTGACATGTCCAAAGAAATATTTCGTCTGACCCGTGAGTGGTGTGCTTTGGCTAAGGCTCAGCACACACCTTGTGTTGGAGTCAGTATTTAGCATGTTAGGGATTTAGGAGAGATCAAGAAGAGAGGTTGAATGTAGGGAGGTGTGGGATCTATGAAAGGGGTGTCCAAGGGCTGGCAATATATTTCCCCTGAGAGCATTTTCATCTGAAGCATGGCTGGGAATCCTTTTGTTTTTGGGAGGGGGTTAGTTCTGGGTGTTGGATAGAGTTAATTTCAGAACAGAGAAGCCCATAGTTCCCAGATTAGTTGAGATCTTCGGTAAAATCTTCAGTCTCTATCTCAGATAAGTGCATTGCACAGATTTGATCGGAGGGGGATTTTGCATTAATGAGAGGGAGGAAAAGTCATTTTCATACTCTTTGTAGTGGGGATATTTGTGGGTTTTGTTTTTTCCACTGAGGCCTTTGTCCTTTTCTAGACATGTTACCAGGCACTGGAAATGTTGCCAGTGATATAGCATAGGAGAACTTTGCCTCCACATTTTTCTTTGCTTTAGCTCTTGGCCCATGTTACTCTTCCTCTCTTCTACTGTTCAGCTTGAAAGTTCCTGCTATATCTTCCTGCTTGCTATAAGAAGAAAAGTGCAGAAGTAGGAGTGACTATTTTTATTTTAGTGGATTTTTATGTAACTAGGGGACACTGGGGGACAGAAAGCAGAGCCCGGTAAATGGGGCTTTGACTTTTAGATGGAGATGAGTGGCTCGTTGCACCCTGGAGGACAGAAGGCTTCTCAGGGAAGGCAGTGATGGAGCCAGGTAGCACTGCCAACTTCTCTTGAACTCATGACTCCATTTTAGCTCAAACTGGGCTGAATAGGTAGGCAGGAATGAGTGTAAGGTGATGTGATCTCTGTTTCTTAAAAAAATTGCCCTTCAAGCATAACCACCAGTATTCAACTAGATGAATATTTCCTTTTCTGGAAGAAGGTCTTTAGAGGTCTCAGCAGTGATACTGTCACAGTCAGGGAACAAAACCTGCTATGAGCGATGATGTGATATGGTGATGATAAATGTGCTAGTGGAACTGATGGCCAAAACATCTGATTACTATGCTCTCAATTACCACTCAAAATCTCACTGGTATTCCAGTATTAAGCATCATCTGTGACAAGTGAGGATTGGGTTTGTTATGGACCTATATGAAGGTCATGTTTTCTGGCTCCAAAGTCATCCTATATGTGGTGGCCAAAATGACCTGGAAATACCCTGGAATTTTTAATGAACGTATTCCCGATAGCTATGTATGATGGTGTAAACAAGGGATTCAGAGGAAGCTGCTAGAAACAATCCCCAAAACCCAGATCTGGTATCCTACACTTAAAAGGGAGTTGGGGTGCTGGATGCAGTGTTGGCCAAGAGAGCATGTTCCTGGGTCTTGCTGACAGAAGAGCATTATTGCTGTGCTAGCCAGACAGCTCCTGCTAGAAATGGAAAATTGTGCCCAATTCTGAATGCACTCATTTGTGCCATGCCTGGTAATCTACTGATCCAGCACCAACAGTCATGACCCAAAGTGACCTGGCTTTGAGCTGAATTTCAGATTGATAGTGTGTAAGAATTGCTAATTTAAACTTCTCCTGGACCGTCTACTGCCAACACTCTGTGCTGAAGTCAGAGAAGTTGCTTAATTGTGCAATGGATAGTGCTTCATGTTTAGTTCTTGTTTTCCAAGTGTTCTCTTTTAAACTTTCATCTCTCTTAGAGCTATAAACCTGAACAGATTTACTAAGGATTGAGTGTTGTTTTGGTCTGACCTTCCTATCCTGCAGAGCAATATCTTGTGGTGAGCAATTACTTTGATTCATTATTACATTTTGGAGCACTTTTCCCTCTAAGATACACTCTTTTGGAGGAAGTAAAATATTAAGCCTTTTGAAGCATAAGTTCAATTGCTAGAAATCAAAATAAGCTCTTCACGTTTTTAAAAGGAATTTTAACTTCCATTACACTGAAAATAGTACTTTAAATTCAGATGCACTTTAGTTTAAAAAAAAGTGAATAACAAATTAAATTATTTGCTTTGAAGTTAAGAGATTGATTTTTTTCACATTCAGTATTACTTTTTGTACTGCATAATTATTATTGCAAACCAAATGGCTTTGAACTAAGAATCAAATATTCAAGTGTTGTTAAAAGTAATTTTCTCTGTATTTTTCTGAAACATTTTAATCAGATCATATAAAGTCAGGCAAATGAGGTAATACACAATATGTGTCCACTTTTCACCCTCTGTAATAATTGCTTCAGTTACACTTACCTCCTCTAATACTGTTGCTCTGATTTTGCAAGTTAGGATCTTTTTAACTGCTAAGCTTATCTGAAGTCAGAACCTACATATTATATATGTAACCTTTAATGGTAATTTCATATCGATTTAAGTGATGTTTTTCCAGCCTAATAAAAATAAGCATTTTAGTTGAAATGTTTTTAAATCAAAGAAGCAGATACTTATGCCTAAATGGGATGCACTTATGTTCATATTATTTTCCCAAATCATTGTTTATATTGTAGGCATGGTTTTACATACACAGAGTAACAGTATATTAATTTATATTTCCAAAATAAAGCAACAGTTTCCTCTAGTTGCATAGATTGTATTACTAATCTAGTTTTCAGCTTTAGAAATTTGAGTTACTAACAGTGTATATTCAAATGTTGAGTCACATAAAGACTATATTTTGACTATCATGGAATCTACGCTTGCTAACAATGCATTGGGAACTATTTTGGGTTTGGTACAAAATTAAATTCTTTTGAGAAGGTGCTATCTTTGTTACCCAAGAACAAAAGAGACAAAAAATAAAACACCTCTTATACACTCTTATGAGGATCATTATCGAGTCTTATCTAATACTTCAGGATGAAAAATATTAATTTTTTTTGGCTCATATAGTTTGTTAGATTTCAGAGCCAGGTATATTTTGAAATTTCAGAAAGATTCTAATTCAGATTTTAGGGTAGACAGATTTTCTTAGGGACCTGAATACAGTTGAACTTGTACTGTCATTTCTTTGACAAGAACCTTAGTCAAGGATTTCAACATTTATTGATTACTTAGTTTTCTACAGTCTAATGAATGAATGAATTAAATTAATTAGTTGAATTAATGAACACATTTAACTAATTAAAATTACTACTAACACATACCAGCTTTCTAGTGAGATTACTTTGCTTGCCAAATATGTATCAAGACCTATTTAATCCAAATCTTCTTCCACTCAGCAGATCGGAATATGTTCTGGAAAATCTGTCTTTAATTTTTTTTTGTTAATAAAGCATATTCAGCGTGGGTTACTGCTGTCTGTATTTGCCTCTTTTTATTTCCTCTTTGCTAATACAAACCCATTTATCAGTCTCATGCTTGATCAGCTAAGGTATCACCCAATATTCTCATTTATTTCCTCCATTCCTCTTGATTACTACAAGCGTTGTGGATACTAAAATAGTTTGTTGATGACTCCGTCTGTACTTTTCACTAGTAACTGACAAATCAAGTAGGCAACTTACTTGTGGTGCATTTATTTATATTAGAAGTTTGCATAATAGTTTTAGCTATGATTAATTTAAAAGGAATTCTCCTATTAGCATATGGCATATTCCTGATACCTATTTAACATCATTTCCTTTAAATAAGAGATGGAGTTAATCTTGGAAACAGCTTTGCAGGTTTGTTGGAAGGAAGCTGAACGCCACCCCAGTTGAAAATGCTGACTCATCTCTGTCTTATTTTTTAATTTGAACTCAGCACAAGGCAGCAAGAAATCTAAATTTTATCTTCAGAGGAGCAAATTAAATTATTGCTTTAACAAGCCTTTGTGAACCACAGGGTTTAGTGAGGGAGGAAAAATGGTTTAAAAGGCGTAGATGAGAGCAGAGTTTCACAGAACACAGGTGTTGAGATGTTTGTCGTGACTTGAGGGTTATACTGGTTTTGTTTGTCAAAAAGCAGCAAAGCTGAAAAATTGCCAGTAACTCGTTTGAGGTATTGACATGGCAGTGGAATGCCGGAGCAGGGTGATTTAATCTGAGAGCTCTTCTGCAGTTTCAGAGATCTTTTGGCTTTTAAGATGGGTTATTAGCACATACCTGCACCTCCACATCGTTCAAGTGGCATCAATGTACTTGGCATCAATTTCTGCCCTTGTAGCCTTGGCAAATTTTCTTGGTGATTTTTTTTCTGGGTCAAGAACAGTCTGTCGCTTCTGAATGCTTGTTGCCTTGAAAGCAATAAGACTTTTCATCAGCAATAAAATCAAGGTTTCACTCAAATGTGTAAGTGATGTTTTCTAGCAATAAATTTGTTCTGTAGTTCTCGTTGGCTTTATTCCCCTATACTATTGACATTTAATTAACATAGCACAGATTATCTCTTAGTAAATATGCAGCATGTTTATAAAAGCTTAACTGTCTTCCTGGTATGTTTCACACAGTGGTAAAATTAATGGTTTTTATTTGTTCAGATGGTTTTTTGGCCCAATCAAACGAGCAGATGCCGAGAGACAACTGTCGTACCCTGGAAACCAGGAAGGAGCCTTCCTAATCCGAGAAAGCGAAAGTCTAAAAGGCGAATACTCACTCTCAGGTATATTCTAGTTTTTCATCTGAAACAATGTTTTAAAAAATTCTTAGGTGATCTGGGCTTTTTCATCTTTGAGAACAATAAACTGTGGGCATGAAAATGAAACTAAGTTCATAATAATGTGGGTTTTTTTTCCCAGGAGATGTTTAAAGAAAATTTGACAAAAGTAATTTGAGTTTATACTTTATAGTATAAACTTTGTTTATCAACATTCTCAGAACAGAAATTAACTTTTTCTATGCTTAGTACTTCCAGTGTTCTAGCTGTCTTAGATAGTATTTTCATGACCAAAGCATAAAAAAAATTACTTCATAGTTGTACACTACTTCTCTGATTAGTACACAAAACAAAAATAAAAATAAAAGCATGTTGACAGATATCTGCAATTTAGGAAAAGCAGATTTCTCTTAGGACTCAAACTTAAGTTTCTATTTATTTGTTTTCAGGGGTAAAATCATAGGAAGGTCTCTTCCGAACTTTAGAATCTGTGATGTTTCATTGAAAATTTCAATGTAAACATCACTAAAAAATTAGTTTGATGATGATGATGATGCATTTTGAAATTTAAGCCCTTTATTTGAATCAGAATGATTATCGAATTAGGACACTTATTCAAATTTTACTCACTTGCATCTAAGTAAATCATGTTTTTTCATCCTGTAGATATTTGCTATTTTTGATAGTAAATGTGATTGTTCTTTGGTTGTTTTCTGGGAACATTTCCCATCAAACTTGTCATACAGCTGTGAGTCAGAAGTATAATGTTGTCCTTGAGACAATAGGGCTATACACCCAAACTTCCTTATGTGTTCTTCCTATATTAATTCCAGAGCCAGGAAAGGCTTTTGATGTTTGTACATAAACCATGAGTAGTCCTGTGCAGAATTATATCAGTTAAATGAGAGGCACCTGGTTCATAACGAAATTCTTTCATATTGACTCTTCTTTTGCCTGGATGATTATGTGTCATTCACCTTCTGAACATTACACAGAAACACAGCTTGATGAAATTTTGACACATTGTTGGTTTCACTTTCCCAATTATTAGTAAAGTGAATGTACCTGCAATGTCTTGTGGTAATGTGAGGAATGTTTTTTTATTGCCAAGACAAAGAAATGTGGAATGAAATACAGGGAAGTTTATTGAAATAAATGTGATGTTTACAGTACTGGGACAGTTTACTCCACAGTTTTCAGTTTGCCCTCAAGGAAGCTGGTCCTTGCCATGAAGTGCTTAAAGGAAAACTGTCTTTAGCAATGAATCAGACTGCTCCTGAGATGTGACAAAACTGACCCCTTTCTGTGTGCACACTTTCATCCAAGGACTGTATTACAGCCACAGACTTTTCAAAATGCTTTCTCTCCATGTGCCAAATTATTGCTGTATTACATGGTTTCAGCTTCCTTCAAGTGTTTCCATTAGTAAACTGATTTCATCCAAGGGCTGGGCTAGACTAATAACAGGATGATGTTATACAGGGAAGGAAAGACAAGCCTGTATTATCTTCTTAATGATGGCGCTCGAATACATGGCACCTTACTAAAAATCAATGGCTTGTGCATCTGGGGGTGGAAATGCAAATTCTTTTTATTATTCTCCAACTCTAGCCTTTTAGGAAAGATTTAAAATACTGATTTTTTTATCCCGCATCTTAACCACTTCTCTAACAGGAAAGTGGAAGTATCTTAGGTGAACTATGAGTTACTCCAGGGAAAAATCCAAGAGAAGGAAAATAAATATTAGAGCAGTATTTGTTAGTGTAAGATCACCCTTTGATGCTGCTGTTTGGTTTTTTCATTACAAATTTTGGATAGAAAATTTATTCCATCTGATCTAGTATATTTGATTTAATTGAAAGCTTGTGGTAGACTTTTCTATAAGCTTATTTAGGAAGAGGAGATTTGGTGATGACTGATAACAGCAAGATATGAAACCAACAGTGTGGATTTATTTCATGCTGGCTTGTTTGATTAAGGAAGGCAAGAGCAATGCTGAAGAAAAGAAAATACACAGAGGCAAGGCTCCAGCAGCAGGAGGCAGCACTCCTTCATGCAGAAACATGGGTTGTCCTCTGAAAATGTATGCATGAATATATGTATCATCTCAGATTTATTAAACATTTGTGCTCTTTTAGGCACAGAAAGAGGATAAACTCTGAGACAATCTGTAGATACTATTGGTAGCATCATTTCCCAGTGCTGCTGTATCTTTCATCAGCTTCCCGGAGTGGAACATGATTTATCCTTAACACATTGTTTCATCCCAAAGAGCTAAATATTATTTGCTGCCTACTGAATCGGCTTAGCGGAATGGCATCTGTTTGTATTGTGCAAGCTCTTTTGCTTCCAACCTAATAGCGTACATCATGGTCTAGATGTTTTATGTCCATATTCTCATTACTTACTGTCTACTTCTTGGAAAGCTAGTGCATTCTAAAGAAGACAATGAAACAGTTTGTACTGTGGGAAACATTAGTAGGAAAGAAGGTTGTTCAGTTCACCAGCTGCTACAGAGAAGAGAGTTTTCCTGCATCTTTCCTGTTTGTGCCATCAGTAGGAATTATGAGACAGAAGGAGGGCTCCTATCTCCCTGATAGCTAACACAGAGGAGAAGTCACAACCCAGTGTTTTGCAATAAGTCCCTAATTTCCATTTCCATTTTTTTCAGTCCAGAAACATTAGACCTCAAAAGTCCCATCTTCTCTCGGTATGATTGGTTTTGCTCTAGCTTTTATTGCGAGTTTGGTTTCATTGCAGAATAGATGATAATGGCTTGAAGAGTGAAAACCTGGCTTTCAGAATTAAGGTCCTTGAGAAAATATTTCAATTCTCTGTCCAGCATGCCATTTAGGTAAAAAAGAAGTTGAAAAGGAAGAGAGATTTTTACCCAAGAACCCATAGACTGATTTTATGACTTTCATGCTTGATTTCATACTCATATGGGTAATGAGATATATAAAAGATTTAATGTTAATTAAGAAGACAAATGATCTGCTTAGTAAGAAAAAAAATTCGAAAAAATTCAATCTTTCATGAAAATTACGCTTTTTAATTCTAACTTGCCTTGTTGGGAAAACTCTCAATTTGTAACATTTGGATAATAAATAATTATTTAAATTAAAAACAAAACTTCATGTTCAGAAAGGTTTTTATCATCTGTGAATAGTGAAATGGAAAGCTCATCAAGCCAGATAGGCCACTGACATGTGTCATTATAAATTTAGAGTGTTTGATATTTTAAAAATAGGTTTTCCCGTTTGAAAAATGCACGTTGTCGACAGATTTTTATGTTGATGACTCCAGCATCTGGTGTGAAATGTATTAAATTTTAAACATGTTGGTGCCATCTTAGATGTTGCCTCTTTTTAATTAAAAGCCATAATTTAGATGTGCTCTGCTTAATTGAGTGTCATTGCCAATGATAGCAGGAGGCTCTGTACTTAGCCCGTCACTGAATAATGGTATCTGGAAGACTTATTGCATTAAATAACAATGTAAATGGTTTGTGTTTCCTTCAGCTATTTTTATCATGCTCCTAAAAGAATATTGTGTGCTTTCCTCTTGGGTTCCAGCACAGGAAAACAGGTAGTTGTTTAAGGTGGCAGACTCGTAGAACTGGCAAAATCATGGCCATACTAAGAGGATGATTTTGGGTCTGTCTCTGCACCCATTCTGTGCTGGTGAGCCTGGTCTCATGAGTCACCCTCCTCCACCATCCACTCTGGGCCTGGAGGCAGAGCAGAGGTGCTGGTGGCAGCGTTGCATGGCGAGTGCTGGGGGAGGATTGTTCCCAGGAGCCGTGTTGGGACACATAGTTTTTGGCAGTAATGGAACATTAGTGTCTCTGTGATTCATTAGGTGAAGGTGTTGACTCTGCTGATGCCACCATAAATTTTTGTGCCCTGAGGAAGAAGTAGTAAATATTTTATTCACGTTCTTCAGGTGGCAAAATCTACTTCTGCTTAACCCAGTCATGTGAAGATGGATAGCTGGGAGAGGATAATCCTTCTGCTAGACTGAAACCATGTAAAAATCTAATGGGGAGCCATAATTCTTTTGGAAAGGGCAAGTTGAGGAGAAAACTTCTGCAGTCTTCAAACCCAGCTACTGTCAAACTGTGTGAAACTGAAGTTAAAATCTTGTCCTGGTTAGTAGTCTGTCATGGATGTAGAGGTGACTGGAAGGCGTTATGGGTAGTTCTTTCCTGAGTGATAATTTTGGCAGAGGAGCCACACCGTGCTGCAGAACTCCAAGTGTGTGCTGCAGGACTTGTACAGCCAAACTCAGATCTAAATACAAGCCAACAACCCCCTGTCAAATACTGCACTGATCTCAGCTACTTATTACAAGATGAGACAGTATCAGTGCAGAAATTTCCTCCAGTTTCTCCACACAAATCACCACCTGACCTGGATGCTGTCAATCATAAGGCTTTGTAAAAGGCTCATTTAAGATATTAGAGCACATCCTTCAAACCAGCTCTTGCATTATTAATGTTAGCTACTTCATAAGTAATAGTCATACTACTGCTAATAAATAAATCAGGCAGTCAAACTACTATTATTTGTGATGTACAACTGAGATTGGATTAACACAGTCATCCTGTTGGCCTTTTGTTCAGTGCATAATAAAGACTAAGTAATTTCTTTGGATTAATTTTCCTGTGAACTTTGAAAAATTATTACATTTTCAGTCTGCTGTTACTGAATTACTCTTTCCTTCACTTTGTTTCAGCTCCATTTCCAAATGACACCTCACAAAAACGTTAATAAATTTTACAGTTAAAATGTAGTAATTATGGGTGTTAATTCAAAAAGAAATATAATTTGAAAAGTGCAATGTAATATGGTTTTTGTTTACAAATATTCTCATTCCTGTCCTCATGCAGAATTGTAAGTTCCCAGATTCTTAAAAATGCTACCTGAGGTGGAGTATTTTGAAAAGCTCCTGTCTGCTCTCTGGTGGTCTTGGATGACAATCGCACAGTACAGTGCAAAAATATTTGCTCATCCACGATAGTACTTAAGGAAAGAAAGATTTCCTCTTTTATTTCATCACTCAGACGGTGAGAGAAATTATTCTTCCTTTCAGCTTTGCTAATTTCATGTGACCAATTCTATATTTTTTCAACATACAATATGTAACCATGTATTCTTCTGTTATTATAACCAAAGCTATTACCAAGATGCAGTGGTACAGTATAAAAAAATCTGTCTTCTGGGTTTATTGTGGAGCACTGTTAATGTTAGGGGTAACAGCTCTGGACTTCTTTGGAGCTAAATCATTTACCCTTCTGTATGTAATATAAACCATCTACTGCCCATTGAACATGGACAGTGATGTCTACATAATGGAGTGTCTTGTAAATTACACCCACATAAGCGACTAAATACCTTTTCAACTCTCTGAACTGCCTTCTCTGATGATTCTGAGCCTGCTATTGCTGCAGTGGTCACAGGGAGGTATACTTTGGCTGTCACGATATGCAGATAAGTAAATTACAGGAGGTGAGGAATAGTCTTATTGATTAAGACACAACAGAATAGAATAAAAACATTCCACTGAAAAGGAATTAATCAACTACCTGAAACAGAGCATTATTCACCTGATTTTTACATATTCCAAACATGCATAAAATTCAAAAAATCTCATGGAAAATGTGAGTGTTTTTCAGAGAACTGTGGCTATGTGGAGGGTATATCTGTTTCCTCTAAAATGCCTGCCAGCCTAGCAGCTGCTATTTGGAATGTTAACACTAAAATAAAGGAGGATAAAGGAAATATTAAAAACTGACTAAATGATTGCTATCAATTAGATGCTTTTGGCTGGTTTTGGTGTCTTCAAAGATGGGAAACATGAGCTGCCTCACAGAGGATGTGTTTATGTACTTTTACATCAGTTCTTACAGTGGAGAATATCCAAACCTGAATAGCTGAAGACTAACTAATAGACAAGATGCATTAAGCTATCTGAACAATAGGCTTTGGTTTGAAAGAGGCTTTTTATAGTTGTCATATTTGGAATGGAAATAGTTTATTTTAAGGTCCTCATAAATATATTTAGGAACATTATGATGGTTTGGGTGCAAATGATATTGTGCCACTGCAATAATTCCTGGACATTTAATAGATTTAAATCTTTTCAGTTTTTGATGGTACATCTGTGAAGCACTACAGGATCAAAAAGATGGATGGAAGCTTTTTTCTAACCAAAAGGAAAACTTTTGATACTCTGAATAATTTGGTTGACTATTATAGCAAGAACAGTGATGGCCTCTGCGTGTTGCTCAGACAGCCATGCCTAAAGGTAAGGGAGTGGATGCTGCACTGCGCAAAGTATTTTTTGTGAGCTAACTCATCAGATATCTGTCAGAAAGTGTTGACCCCATAACTGCTTCTACCATTTCAGAATGTTAATCTGCTTGTTTTCAGGAAGTTCTGGGTAGAGTTACAGTTTCATTCTTGAGGTTGACAGATTAATAATAAAGAACCATGCATTTTTGAAAAAATCATCAAGTGTTGGGGGGGCAAATATGCCAAATCATGATTTATGAATACCTTTTTAAAAATATATATGGAGATGAAATCTTCAGCTTCATAACTCTAGCTGTCCATAAGTAATTACTGAGACAAAACCTCAAGGTTCTGGCAAACAATGCCTCAGTGTTCAAAAAGCTTGCTAGAGGGATGATTTCTAATTTTTGCTTTTAATGGCAGGATATTTTCTTTAGCATATTCCTTATTTTTAACAAAGAGCAACCAGTATGAGGGTTGTATTTTATGTTCTCAGCTCACTTCATTGTATGTGTATGCTCTAAGGAAACATTATTTATGACTGTTCCAGCTTTAGATGATATGGTTAATAATTGATTTGTATATGTTGTTGAAAAAATGTTACAAGTCTCAATTATTGTATTATTTATTTTATTTTAACAGATACAAATTCCTGCTACTTTTGATTTGTCTTACAAAACTGTTGATCAGTGGGAGATAGATCGACGATCTCTGAAAATGGTGAAAAAATTAGGATCTGGTCAGTTTGGTGAAGTATGGGAAGGATTGTGGAATAATACCACCCCCGTGGCAATCAAAACACTGAAACCAGGTATGTGAATTATTCCTAAATGTTAATAACATGAAATATTAGCAAGAATGCTCCTTTACTTTTGAAATGCTACAGCAAAGAGAGCCTATCTGTATATGCTCTCATTCTTAAAATCCACACACCTAGACACAAAGATTAGTAAAGCTCTAGGTCCAGATAGTCTTTGGAATTTTGAATTAGAATTTTATATAGTTTTCTGTTTCTAGATGAGCTGAATTAATTCCACATCTGTGTAACATAAAAAGGCAACCACAACAAGGGTTGTACCTATTTTTACGGTATTGTTCTTATGGAAATGGGTGACTGTAGATTGAATAATCTATAGGTGAACTGATTTACTTCACTTTTACAGTTTGTCTTCTGTAGGATTTTTTCCAGTGATTAGGTGCTATATTACAGTGATATCTTTGGTAATATAGAATATTTACTATCCTAAGTTTGTACTTTAGGAGTGCTTTAATCCTAGTATTGCTTGAATAAAATTTTTCAAAGTTTTTGATACACAACATTTATACCCACTATTTGCATGTAATGTAAGATTGTGACTAATACAACTTCTAGTATTTTTCTTAATTATGTTTCATTAACTTCAAGTAATTTTTGCATTTTCAGTTGACAGCATAAAATATCTGCCAGCAGATGGCAAGAACCACATAGATAAGAGAGGCAGCCTGGATGATACACATGTTTTTTTTAAAAAGAGATAACAACATGAGCTGTGGTTAATTGAAAAAGCTTGTGTTGGGCACTAATGAACCTGATTCAGGAAGCAGAACAGATTCAGACCTTTGATTCAGAATAACATCAATATGCTTGAGTACTGCTTCAATGGTCTCCTGAACAGGGAGGCATATGTTTTAAGGCTTTCTTGTATCAGGATATCTTTTGTGTTCTGGGACATGCAAACTGAAAGAAAATAAGCACCTTTTTTTTTTTTTTCCCTCTGCTTAACTGAAAATATAAAAACTGCTCTAACTAAAGACCTTCTGTAATTCATATGAAAGACAATACTTTTTTTCAGTGAACAGGTGCATTTCCCTAGTGACTCAGCAAACAGAAACCAGCTTGAAATCTTTTTCACTGGAATAAACATAAGACTCACTGCAAACTTGTTATCACATACAGACTAGCACAGTATAATGGAAGAAGCTCCTTCGACCGTGATTCTTTTTGTAGTATCATGGTTCCCCTAGCAAAAAGGGCTCAATTAATAAATACTTTTTCTATCTCAGTTTTTTTCCACTCTAGTCTGACTCTTGCTAGGGTCAACAGCAGTAGTTTCACTGATTGCACGGTGGATTGTATTGAGTTAGGGCAGACAGAAGCCCCACCTGGGTGCGCTGCTTGTATAGTAGAGAGTTTGTGATCTAACACTGTGATAAGGAAGCCGTGCACTGCACATAGAGTTGCTCAGAATGAAGACTTTGATTCCCAAAGCCATCTTGATAAATTATGTAGTTAATGCTGAATCTCTTATCACTATGCATTGAGAACTATCTCATTCAACAAAAACAGTTCAAACAGTCACAAATGTAAGCATTTAACCTTCTAGTATTACTTCTCCAGGGAATTATCCTCTTCTATACAGTTTTTTTCACTGTATAATGGAAGGCATTTGTAGTGCTTTTGAGTAATCAGCACATTGGTTTTCCATAGCTTGTTCTCATTGTTACTCATGAGGAATAACACTTCACTAATTAAAGACAAACCACAATACCCTCACCCTAAGCTGAGTAATAAATGTTTACCTTGGTACTAATAAAATTTCAGCAAAGGGCAGGGTTGGTAGTTTCATTCACCATAAACTAAAGTTGATAAATGAATGGAAAACATAATAGTTAATGAGTAATCAAGAAATACATTGTGTTAATGACTGAAGCTTCCAATATTCACATAAGCAATGTTTCAGGCTTCACGCGTAACACACTGTAAAATGAGCCCCTCCTGTTGTTGGATCAAAGATCTAAATCACTTGTCGTTACACTGGGGCAGGAGGGGATGTATTTTAAACTACAGATTTTTCACTAAGCTGTTTTACAGTGTAGACTCTCTGGACAAGCAAGTGCTCAGAAAAACAGAGGAGTGTGTTAAACTCAGAGTGATCTGGCAAATATAAGGGGCTGAGATGGAAAAGGTTCTGTTAAAAAGGCTTTACCACCAGAGAAATTGTGAAATGGAACAATGCTCTTATTACCAAGCAGGAGCAGGTTGATCAAGGGTAATCACATGGTGAACAATAGAGAAGAGCATAATGCAATCAGAATGTCATAGATTTATAGGCCTGAAGGCCAGAAAGTATTTCTATTACTTTGGGTTTTTCTGTTGAGCATTATTTTGCATTGTACATCTGTTCTAGACCACATATAGTCGGAATACTTTGCTGTTACATGCCATTGCAAGTCATCATTCTGCTAAGATTAGCATTTATATTTAATCAAAACACAGCTTGTTCTTGACTACACAATAATGAGAAGTCCTCTAGTCCTAAGATGAAGGCACTGTTAGAATGTGCACCTACTTTCACATTTGAATTCACCTGAATTCACACTTTAACCCTTGCTATGTCTTCTTGTAATAAAATAAAAGTCTATTTGAATGTATTAATTTTTCTTTCCATTCTGGAGGTAAACACAGAGTGGGTTAAACCAATTTTCAGTTGTCCTTAGAAAGGCTAATTGCACTTTCTTGTTATATAGTATCTTTCTCTTTTCTCAAACAATTTTTTTCTGGACTTAAACTAATCTCTAAAAGGCTACTAAAAGGCTTAAAACCAGTGATGGCAATGGTGTCCTGTATCAGCAACAGTGTGGCCAGGGGGACCAGGGCAGTGATCGTCCCTCTGTGCTCAGGACCAGTGAGGCCACACCTCAAATCCTGTGTCCAGTTCTGGGCCTCTCAGTAGAGAAAGAACACTGAGGTGCTGGAGTGTGTCCAGAGAAGGGCAATGGAGCTGGTGAAGGGTCTGAAGGGTAAGTCCTGTGCGAAGTGCCTGAGGGAATTGGGTTTGTTTACTCTGGAAAAGGGAAGGCTCAGGGAAGATCTTATCACTCTCTACAGCTGCCAGAAAGGAGACTGTAGTGAGGTAAGGATTGATGTCTTCTCCCAGGTAACAAGCAATAGGAGAAGAAACAGCCTCAAATTGTGCCAGGGGAGGTTTAGACTGGATATTGTGAAGATATTTGTCATGCAAAGGGTTGTCAAGCTGCAACAGGCTGCCTGGGGAACTGATGGAATGGTCATGCCTGGAAGAGCTCAGAAGATATATGGATGTGGCGCTTGGGGTCAAGGTTTAGTGGGGAACACGGCAGTACTGGGTGAATGGTTGGACTCGGTGATCTCGTAGATCTTTTCCAACCCTAATGATCCTATGAGTCTATGACTCTGTGACCTTCCTATACATAGGAAAAATTAATCTCCTAGAATTCTGGTAAGATGGCAGTAAAGAGTTTTTCCCAAAGTTAGTTCTCATTTGATGCAAATGTGTAATTCCAGACTTGTGAATGATTAAGGTATTCAGAAATCTGTTTCCATTCCAATTTGGAGCAAGAGCCAATTTTTCAAATATTTTATACAAACTCAAAATTTCACAACTGTTTCTTTCAGAAACATTGATGTGCAGCATACTAGCAACATTTTCCCTCTTTTTAGATATCTGGCATCTCAGCTATATCAGGATTTTTTAATAATTAGCAGGAAAAAATAAGTACCCGCATATCAGATAAAACACATTCTAGATTAAAAATGCACATTACAATGAGAAAATAACATGCTGTTAAAGCACATTTTTTTATATTGATTGCAAAAACTGGACTCCAGGAATCCAAAAATCTTAAAACATCTTCCTCCCTGCCACCTTCTTCCTGGGCTTCACTTCCAAACTCTCTACCTCCTCCTTCACTGTCGTGCAGCTCGGCAAGAAATGAGGGTTGTCTCTGGTGCTCCTTCTGCCTCAGAGGAAGGGCTCCTCATATTTTTCCCCTGCTCTAGCAAGGAGTCCCTCCCACAGGAAAGTCCTCCACAATCTTTCCCAGTTTGGGTTCTACCTCTGGGCTGCAGTTCTTCACAAGCTGCTCCAGCAGAGTCTATTCCATGGGATGCAGTCCTCCAGGAGCAGACTGCTCCAGTATGGGTGGCATACTCCTCATTCATAAACTTCACTACCTTCAAGAATACGAATTCTCCACACCAAAAGCAAAACACCATAATCGCAAAACAAATCCAAAGTCAACAATTTGCACATAATCCACCCCTTGTCTGTCCTGCACAATTACAACTGAAATTCACTGAGATCGTTCCACTTTTTGCTCTCAAATATCATTGTCAATGTTTTTCCCATTACCTCTCTTTATTCCTTTTATAATCTGTTTATCAGTGTAACTATAAACAAAAAACAATAGTGATGTGATACTTTCATTGAGATAATTCTCTTCTTTGTACACTGGTTCACTTGTCTCTGCTTTGGAGACATCTGTGACATTTTACCAGCCACAACCATGGCTATGAATGTGTGAATGAAAAACCAAAACGTAAGAACATCTTTGCCTTAAGGAACATCTCTGACTTTTGATCTGTTGACCCACAGTTTTCAAAGAGGTGCAGGGATCAGTAGATAAGAAAACAGTCTAGAAACCAGCAGTTGCTATTTCTGGTTTTAGCTCTGCACAGCACTGTCTTGATGCAGGTCCCTGAACATGTCATTTCACATTTCAGTTTTTATTTCCTCACTGAGACACTGGATTTTCTTCTATTTAAGTAGAAATCATTGCAGCAGGGATTTGCACTTTGTCTTGCATTGAGTGTGATGGATTTTCTAGAACCTATTGTCTGGGCTAGCTTGCTTCTCCAGCTGTCAGCATGTGAAGCAGACATCTATCATCACCAATTAATTGTATCTGATAAAGTTTTTTATGCCTGTTGAAGTTGACGGATACATTTGTCATTAGCACGTTGTAAAGCATCTCCTGAGCTTCTCCCTGCATGGAAACTGTCCAAGCATGATTTTCTTTTACAGGAGGCTTCCCAAAATAGTATCTGGGTTGGTAGTGTCAGTGGAGTTACTAATAACATTTTCAGTTCTTTATTTTGTCATCTCTTTAATACATATGTAGTGTAAAAAGCTTTGCACTCAGGGAAGTACCCCAATTTCCCTGAAAAAAATAGATTTTTAAATTCCATTTAATTCAGTATATGGCCTTACATTGACTTGTAAGTTTACTTCTGTATGGTCACAAAGCAGCTTGAGAACATCCAGAAACATATATTATTCATCTGCTAATGTGGATAGACTATTTTAGTCTCTCGTGTTGCCAAATCCTTAGTTTTTAAATGTTATTTCTTTATTACTCATGAATTTCTTCAGAGAATAATAGTTATGTGCTTAATATAGTCTCCACATAAATTAATTTTCTATAAACTCCTCTTAGAGGACTAGGTTCCTCTGAGGTACAAGGGTACTTTGAAGCAGCTTGGGAAGGTTTATTGAAAAGTTGCAAACAAAGGCTCTTGTGATGGGTTTATCAAATATTGAAGGGCCATTTACATTTAGGCCAGTGGAATCTGGCAAAAAACTGACCTTCCTCTCTAACTCATTTCCACATTATCAGTGTTTATCTTAGAATGTGAAGCTTCTTCAGATTTAGAACAAAATATTTTCAGAGAGAAGTTAGTCAGAACTGATATATCTGTTTTAGGTAGGCTTAAGTTAGAGACCCTTCCTGGCAAAGCAGCACAACATAGAACATCTCAAAGACAGAGACTTTCTTACACAGAACATCTCAAAGACAGAGACTTCCTTATGAATGACTTTGACACTTAGAAAAACATTTTTCATTCAAAAAAAAACATATTACCAAGACCGTATTTTCTTCAGGTCCTGATAAATCTACTCCCAAACTGGTATCTTACACAAAAGAAGCCTCCAGTTGTTTCAATAAAGGCTTATGTTAACTAATCATTTGATGACCAAGTGGTTTCTACTTGAAGTAACCTGCTCTTTCTCCTGTGTTTACCATTTACAGGTGAAAATGTATATTTCATTAAAAACACGCATATTCAACTAGAAGTTAAGCCCCCTGGAGTTATTTGAGACTCCATGTGGTATGTGTGTCCTTCCTCAAAGGGATGTACTGTAAATTCTTTGCCACTATTGTGACAGGCTTTATCCAACTAATTTGTAACAAGCATGTTTGGTTGCTTTTAGAGGCAGATTTTAATTTTCTTATTCAGTTGCTGAAACCTAATCTTAGGCAGAACACTTATAAAGACACTTTTAATTTGTTTTCAGTTGGCATCTAATCTTCTTATTAAGTACAATATAACATCTACAGGGGCTGTTGGGGGGGTTGGGGTGCTGTCTACTTCTTGTATTATTTAAAGCTATAAACTTTAAGTAAAACTGAAGGTTACATATGCTCTACAAAATATGCAGGAAATACTTATTGATCTTTTTCTGGTTTGTTATCATTATTGTCACTGTTATTTTCTTTTACAGTGTAGAAAAGGATTTGCAGCTATTCAGCTAATGGAATACTTCCTTCTTGATCAATTTATTGAAAGTTGTCATATGTGAAAAACATGATGCTTGGTTTCAGTTTGTTGGAAGAAGTTTATAGCATGATTAAACTGAGAAATTCTTTGTAGGCAAACTTTGATGGTGGGAACAAATCAGCCTGTCAAATTCTATGGTGTGAAGAAATCCTGTATAATGATCCATAGAGGGTCCATGATTTGGTAGACCCTAAGTGAGCAAGTAGTTTATCCTTTTTAGGATCAACTTGTCAAATTTGGCACTGATGCTAAATCATTAGTCATGCTGATGCATTTGCTTTTGGAGGCAGAATGCTTCACACCATGCAGCTTCTCTGTAGATTTGAAGTTGATTTTTATGACAATGCATATATCTTGAAACAAGTAAGCAAATGGGGCAACATTTTAAATCAATATGAAAGTAAGTCCAAACCCTATGCAGACAAGCCTAGACTTTTTATTTTTTTAAAAAATCTAGAATTGGTGGAAAGTTGAAGTAAATCTGTGAAGATTGTGCTGTTCTAAACAAGAAAAGGACGTAGAGTAAGCATTGCAGATATTTTGGATTTTCTCTCTGTCATAATCTCTGCTTTATCCAGACCAGGTGTGATCATTTACTCTTTGTGCAGGCCCACACTTTCCTCTGACAGTGACTAAAGAAAATGAGTATGGCTTGTACCTGTTGAGGAGATGTATTATTGGCTGCTTGCCATTTATTGATGCCACGGAAATCCATAAACTTTGACCCTTCCTCCTAATGACATCCTATAAAGTCTTGCCAAACTGGGCAACTTGGGGTTGCCAAGGGAAGTGTGAGGAAATGGAAGTGGGGTGTACCTGTTCCTTGCAATGTCTTTGGTCTCCCAAGTAGCAGTGTCAAGTGGCTCTTTTTTCATAAAGTCTATGTCAGGAGCATTTCTGAATTATTCCTCTTGATATGCAAGGATATTAAATCATGCATCATTACTATGTTTTGGGAAATAGGCTGGGACATTTTTCAGGAAGTGGCATTCTAGGTATGTGTTGGATGAACAGGCTGATTTTCTAGTCTTTTTGTAGAACAGATTTTCTGTTGGTATTTTATTGCTGAGCCATTTAACATCCTCCAAGAATTTCACTTAATTTAAACATCCATGTTTGGAACCAAGTCAAACTCCCAAATGAATCTTATAGTTTACCTAATATTAAAAAAACCCATAAAGACTCTTCCTCTTGCAGCCTTGGCTTCTCAATTTACTTTGTCTGCTTACTGAGTAAGATGAGTTTGTTTTACACACAACATAAAGCAGAAGAACTTGCATAACTAGATATTTTCCTCCCCAATCTTAAGCGTAATATTTTCTTAATTAAAGTATTTTGATTTGGGAGGAAGGAGACATTTGATTAGTTGAATAATTTCACATTTTTTGTACAAGCATTTTGAAGGAGATATTATTCACCAACTTCCTCAAACATCTGACAGTATCTGATCACTACTGGATCATTTGTCTAGAAAGCTTTGCTTCTTTATTTGTGCATGTTTTCCTAATTAATCCCCTATTCAGGACATATGAGCTTTAATCCTACATTTGTCATGACTTTAGCTTCCTGTGCCATTTTTGATTGCTTTTTTGACAGTTTCTGCGTTGGTTCACTATGTATATGAATAGAAATAGAGATGTTATGATCTTATGTAACACTTAAAAAGTTGGCCTCATTTGCTGTTAAGACACTTTATTATTTAAGGGATTGTAAAATTAATGTTACATCTGTGCATACATTGGTATTTCTGATAAAGTTTCTATTGCATTATCATTATAAATAGCTATTTGTTTTTGTATATATAAAATGCACACATCTTCTCTGCATATGCTAAACTGATTTCAGTGCTTTCAGGCTTTGATTAGTGAAGCTGAAAATATAGTGCAACAAATTTTTATTGCAGCACTTGTTTTCTTTCAGAAATTTTACATTCATTACCTAGACACCCTCACCTTGGTTTCTGGTCCTTTTTTTAACCACTTGTGTGTTTAAAATGTACCCCTTAACATTTCAGCCTCACTTTTTTCTCCTGTTTGAGAGAGTCCTGGGGGTGGTTAATTTTAGTCTTTATATTTCTGGTGGCTGGGACACATATGTTCTCTGCCCCTACGCAACTGGCATGTTTCACTCATTAATTGTTTGTTTCAGCTGCACTGTCTGTTTTCTGTGGGAACTGTGAAGATTTGAGATGCTAATGTACTTTCAGAGACAGAAAACAGTATCAGTTACTCCCTTAAGACTGCCAGGCTGGTAGAAAGCCCTTTAATAACCTCAGCTTATGTTTTGTTACATGCTTTTGTTTCAGGTTCAATGGATCCAAAAGACTTTCTGAGGGAAGCACAAATAATGAAGAACTTGAGACACCCAAAGCTTATACAGCTTTATGCTGTCTGCACTTTGGAGGACCCAATTTATATTATTACTGAGCTGATGAGACATGGAAGTCTTCTAGAATACCTTAAAAGTAAGCAAGTGGCTATAAACTCATTTTAAGGGTGCTGCAGTTTAGTAAATACACTAACGTAAAAGATAGAAGTACAACACTCTGGTTTAATGTAAAAGCTGCATTATTTGTCATGTGTGGTGGTGAGAAAAATGGAAAGAAATGTTTACGAATGTTTGACGTGCCAAAATATTTGAGAAGTAGCAAAGAATCACATTCACAGTCTGATTCTTGCCTTGTAGTGGCCCATGTTTTTTCATCCAGTTCTATGATTACATGGGAACATACACAAAGGAATAAAAACATAACTATCCAGAAGGATAGGTCATCATATTTGACATGAAATAGAGGCACTTCCACAAAATGTACTTAACAGCTTTGAAAACTATTACTAGTCAGGGATAGCTTTTCACTACAAATTTGTCCCTTGCCTATCTCATCAGGGCTTTTATCTCAGCAGCACTTCAAAGTGCTCTTTTGAAGGCAAATAATAATTAAAAATAAAACTGTACAGCCTGGAACAGACTAGCATAATGATTGCACTTTTAAGTTCACTCCTGTTATTGGGAAATGCTTGATTCTAGTGTTGTTACCCATTTTCAGTTTAGCAGATGTCTGTGAGTTGCTAAATGTCTTTAAAGCTGTAATGATTTCTTGAAGACAAAATGTTTGCCACGGTTGTCATGCTGAATTTCTTCTCTGTTTCCAGCCCATAAAGCAAAGCCTTGTGTAATACCACAGACAGCACTTACCACGACACGTGCCTTCCCCATCTTCTCTGTGGAACCATTTTTAAACGAGGGTCTGTCCATGCACAATTACAGCTAAAGAAATCTCCGACACAGAGACAACCCTACCAGGAACTGCCCAGAAGAGTGGGTCTGCCATTTCCTTGGGCCAGATCATCCACACTTTTGTAGGCATTTGCTGGCCAGAGGTAGCAAGGCACAAATTTCCTTTAAATTCTCATCTTGGGTGCCTTCGCGTGCAGATTGCAGCTTATTTGATTGAAAGACCCTGGCACATCAGGAAGTGATTGCTGTGCATGGAAACATTTATTGCACTGGAGAAATAGCTCTGAGAAAGCCAGGATGAGTCATAGCTATTGCAGGGGTGAAAATTGGCCTGTTAGTGTGCATAAACATGTCCAGAGCACATCAGTGCTGCAGCCTGTGTATGGCTCAGTTGCCAGAATATGCACAGCACTCTGCTCCATGCATAAGTGCTCACTCCTGTAACTCTTCATCAGAGGCTGTGGAAAATCGGCTGGGTTCCAGGCAGCCATCAAAATATCCATAAAAATGTCCAGTTCAAACCCAGCCTAGTGGTATCCTTCCTTGTCTGATGGCTGATGCACAGAGAGGTGCACAGAACTAAGAGGTGGAGGCAGAGATCCAGAGATAGGTATTGTGGTCAGAGAAAAGTCATTGCTGTCAGTGAGACTAATAAGGAAAGAGATTTGAAGCTTGTATAGAGCTCTGTGACTGGAAGTGATCTATATCAGCTGGAGTGCATGGCTCCTGATAAGTTTTCTTGAGACTCACTCTGCAGGAAACAGGAAAATATTTCCAAAAGGCTTCTGTCTCCGCATGCACTATGGGTAAAAACAGGGCAAACTAGAGCAGGGAAAAGTCCAGAGATATTCGTTATTCCTATTCCCCTCCTAGAACTGCATGGTATGCTTTTCCAGCTTTAAAAGTCCCTAATATTTTATTCACAGTTACTATCACATTTCCCCATGACAGCTACTTAATAATGATGGACGTGAATTCCCCATGCACACTGTAAATGTACTTTGGGAGAGTTCTTGATGAACACTGCTATGCAGAGTTATTGAGCTGCCACCAGTATGAGAAAAATGCACCTGAAAACTTTTCTTTGTTATTGGAAGTGAATGAAATTGTCACAAATATATGAGGGCTTTTATCAATTCTGATGGACTTGGGGCTTGTTCTGGCAGTTATGCAGTCTTGAAGTTCAGTGAATTATTGTGGAGGCAATGCCCTCACTGGAGAAAGTGCTGCTTATTTATTTTCCTCTTTTTTATTATCAGATATCTGTCAATGAGAATATTTTCCTGTCTTTTCTATATGAGTGATCGTGATAGATTGCTTAGAACAGGGGGGAGACCCCAAGACTTCTTTAATATTTTCTCTAATAAATTTTTTATATGAGGTTGAGGATTTTGTCAAAAAATATTAGTAAAAAAGGACGTGGAAGTGCTACATTTTCTTTATCAGTTAAAGAATAATCCATGGGAAAATTTTATAAATTCAGCAGTA